>JAGFNQ010000284.1:501048-522305 GCA_024364735.1 Boesenbergia rotunda | reverse complement strand
TGAACTTTTCAAAGGACTCGGACTTATGTGTCATCAAGTACACATAACCATATCTACTGAAATCATCAGTAAATGTGATGAAGTATCTATAACCACCTCGAGCAGCAACATTGAAAGGGCCACATACATCAGAATGTATGAGTCCTAACAAATCTGTTGCCCTCTCGCTATGTCCACTAAAGGGAGTCTTAGTCATCTTGCCTAGAAGGCATGACTCGCATGTCTCATATGATTCAAAATCAAATGAATCCAGCAATCCATCCTTATGGAGCTGGGACAAGCGACTCTCATTTATGTGGCCTAAGCGACAGTGCCAGAGATAGGTTGGGTTCAACTCATTTGATCTCAACCTCTTGGTACTTATATTATAGATAGGGCGTTCTAAGTCTAGAATGTAGAGTCCGTTGATAAGATCTGCACTATAATAGAACATTTCATTTAAATAGACTGAACAACATTTGTTCTTAATTATAAATGAGAAGCCTTTCTTGTCTAGACAAGAAACAGAAATTATGTTCTTAGTAAGTGCAGGTACATAACAACAATCATCTAGTTCCAGTACAAGCCCAGAGGGCAGAGATAGAAAATAAGTTCCTATAGCAACAGCAGCAACTCGTGCTCCATTGCCTACTCGTAGGTCCACCTCGCCTTTGCCAATGCCCTGCTATTTCTCAGCCCCTGCACATTGGTACAAATGTGAGAAGCACATCCAGTATCTAATACCCATGATGTAGAAATAGAAAGGTTGACTTCTATAACATATATACCTGAAGTAGAAGGCTCGCTTCTCTTCTTCTTAAGATCCTCCAGGTAGATCTTGCAGTTTCTTTTCCAATGCCCTTTCTCACCGCAATGGAAACAGGTGGCATCCCTTCTGCACCCCACCCTTGGGTTTAAGTGCTGCAGAGCTGGCTTTGCCCTTGGTTTGGGTCTTACCCTTACCTTTGGGCTTCCACTTACCCTTGCCTTTGCCCTTCTGTACCATCAGGACGGTACTAGGCTTGGTGAGATTAGGCTCAGCAGTTCTTAACATGTTGAGTATCTCGGGAAGTGGTTTGTCTAATTCGTTCATGTTGTAATTCATGACGAATTGACGGTAACCTGGCGGCAACGATTGCAGAATCAGGTCGGTAGCCAGCTCTTGGCCCAAGGGAAACCCTAGTCTATCGAGGTTCTCGACGTACCCAATCATCTTGAGTACGTGAGTTCCTACTGGGGTTCCCTCTTTCATCTTGCATGAAAAGAGGGCCTGAGTCACTTCGAACCACTCATGCCTTGCCTGCCCTTGATATAACTGCTTAAGGTGGCCAATCATATCGTAAGCATTCATGTTCTAGTGTTGCTTCTGAAGCTCAGAGGACATGCAGCATAGCATTAGGCACGACACGTCTAACGCGTCGTCTTGATGCTTCTGATGAGCATCTCTAACGCTACGGATGGCTGAGGGTGGTGGTGCTTTAGGAACTGCTTGCTCTAGAACGTACAGCTTACGTTCCTGTTTGAGGACTATCCTCAAGTTCCTGTACCAGTCCAGGAAATTAGCTCCAGTGAGCTTGTCCTTCTCAAGGACAGATCGCAGAGAGAGAGTATTCGCGTTTGAAGACATGGCAATCTACAACAGATAAATGCAGAGAATAAATATCATATTCTAGTAATCATCTAATTAGGCCTTTAATTAAATGATGCTCCCACTAAATTATAGGAATTTTGGTGGAATCAAGTCATTGGAGTGGTCAAACCACACTACTAGATCCGTACCAATTTACTATAATTTATGTGGGACAAGATCCACATCATACTATGCCTTGAGTTAGCTTTGGCTAAATCGCCCAAGACTTAGTATGATCGGTAGATAACTAATTTATCAATTACATCTCTATGCAACTCTTGTTTATAGGATCAAGATTTAACGTTTACGAATAATCTTGAGTTAGCATTGGCTAAATCGCTCAAGACTATTTAAAACGGTGATTTTGTCCTACCCTTTCCAACTATTGGAATACGCCTATAGCTTTACTCGATCCAATTGAGTTAACTAGTTACTCAATCTGATTGAGCTCGATCTAACCTGAGCCGTGATAGGCGGGACCAAGGTTGTCCCTCTGCATCCTACCAAGATTAAATGCGTTGCTCTGCTTTGGCAGAATCGACAAGCGCATATGATCGAGGTAGTGATGGGTATCAGGACCCGGTAGGCATTTACGAGTTGATTCGATTTTAGATCTAATCTAATCGAGGAGTGCATCACATCTAGGCATTTATGAAATCTAATTTAATCCTAAATGTGTATTCAGTGCACATCAAAATGTGGTTCCCACATTACTTGTGCATCTCATAAACTTAAGTTTATTTTTACTATTCTACATTATCATGCATCATATACATCACAAGCATAGCAATAATAAAAATAAACATAAGTGACTTGGTCATGGCCCTACTAAGACCCTCTCAAGCCAATGAGAGGATCCGATGGTCAACCTAGGTCTAGCGGCTTCTCCAAGCGCTTCCTCTTGACCGTCTTGGTGTTGTCGGCTAGTTCTCCCGAGTCCAAGTTCTCCGAAATTTCATCGTCTTCACTTTTGTACATTACAAATTTTTATACTCGAGTTACATTCGAGTCTAAATATGAAATACAACAGAAATAAAATATTAAAAGCCGACACGCAGGTCGCAAACACAATACAACACGCACATGTACAAAAACGGCGCGCAGGCCGTATTATGAATTACAACACAATTTTAATCTTATTAAAAATTGGGTTTTGGGCCATGACCATCACACTACTGTACATAATTCAAAATTATGTAATTTTACAGTTTTTATATAATTTTTCTACTGATTTTTAGAATTTTTCGAGTCACAACTCCGCGGCGGTCCCGGTAAGCGGGTTTCGGGCGTAATCGCGAGACAAGGCCCCTTGCGGGGTTAGGGGCAGCGCCCCTACTCGTGAAATAACCTTCACGAGTGTCTTCTTGCGATTATACAGTGCCTTTACCCGCTGTCCCAAAATCCATTTGGGCGAAACTTGCCGTTTCGGAGAAGTTTTTCTCGGTGGCAAAGTCTACAAGTGCTTCGCACTCGTCACTTTGCCTCTACGAGGAAAAATACTCAAAAATCCTAAAATTTAGAAAAATTACAGAAGCATAAAATTATCTAAATTTTGTATCTAATAAAAAAAAAATAAAAATCAAAACGAGCACAAGCTTCGCTCGTGGCTCTGATACCACTGTAGGGTTTTTCGGGCCGCGAAAACCGCTTTTTCGCGTCGCGGAAACCCCGAAAGCCCCAATAGAAAGGATCCGAGCGAAGAAAACCATTTCAAAAATTTACGAGTGCTCGTTTACATGCTTCAAAACCGATCTACAACCTAGATCTATTAGAGAAGAGAAAACTACCTTCGATGCGTGCCCCGCAATTCCCGCTCGCTCCTCGGTTGGTGTCGGATCTCAAGGATGCAAAGTAGCAACCCTCTAGAAGTATCCACACAAGCAAGAGAGTGGAGAGGAGAGCCCAAAAGTGTGCTAGCACTACTTGGGGTCTCGGCAAGATGAGAGGAGAGGGAGAGCCAAACAAAACAAAACCAAGTAAGGAGAAGAATGAATCACACACCCACAAAAAAACCCTTTTGTGTGTTTTAGTGGCCGGCCATTTAATGGCCATTATTGGCCATTAAGTGGCCGGCCACTACCTTTGGTAACCCCCTATTTGAATTCAAAATTCAAATGGAGAGGTTACTTAGCCTTGATGATGATGCCAAGTCATCACTTGGTCAAGTCAAGGTGATGTGGCTTGAGTCAAGTCAAACTTGCCTCTTATGGACTTTCCATATTTAGCCAAAGTCAAACTTTGACTTCATTACTCTCCCATGATTAGATTCATCCAACACTTGGATCAAACTCGAGTCCAACTCAAGTTGTCTAATTTGAGTCAAGTCAAACTTGCCTTTTATGGACTTTCTATATTTAACCAAAGTCAAACTTTGACTTCATTACTCTCGGTCCATCATATGGACTTATTCTCCATCTATTGCTCTATGTGTGTGACCCTATAGGTTCTTGTAACGTTGGCAATGCCCTTAAACCTATTTAAGGACATAAGCAATGAGAGGTATCTAGCAATACATCATTGCTCCCCAAGTTACAAGAATGTCGAGATCCAACATCACCATTGTGACTAATAATTGTGACCATCACAATATGTGACAACGTCCTTCTATCCTCGATATCTAGATTGATCTTTCATGAGGCATAGACCGTGTCATCCTCAAATCAATCTATATGTCTTGATCTCCAAGTAGACTCACTATAATCAAATAAGCTCAATATCTAATATTGCCTTATTTGGGCATGGCCATGCACTTAGTGGTCTTACTCTATCAAGAACGAAGATATCACTCCCGTCATATAGGAGGGATAGATCCCATCTACGTTACTCACATCCCTCCGCATAATTTGTTACAAACCCAGTAATCGCCTTTATAGTCCACCCAGTTACGGGTGACGTTTACGAAGCCAAAGTACGTAACTCCTTATGTAGGGAACTATGGTAACTTCAGGTCTAGGCTATAGTCATACTAATAGTCACATGAGAAAGTATATGACACTCATATAACGATCCATGATACTTTCTCATGGCGGGCCATTCAGTATACATTCTCTAATGTATACCCATGTGTCAACTTGATATCTCATATCCATGACTTGTGAGATCAAGTCATCATGTTGACCTACATGCTAGTCTCTATGCATTAACATTGTCCTTGAATGTTAATACTTGACTAGGAATAATTAAGAGTAGTGTTCTCTATATCATCTCACTATCGATTCAACTAATCGATTGATATAGATAAGAACATTCTACTCAAGGACGTTATTATACTAAGTTATTTGGCACCAATACACATAAGTATAATAACCATAAGAAATGCCTTTATATATAAGAAATATATATACAAGAATATGATACAATGAGTCCAAAAAGTAATCATCATATGATTGGCTCTAGGGCTCTCACTAACAAGCTGGAGGCTTGTGTGCACCCGAGGGACCTTGGTGGAGCAGGGACGATGAGCTGAGGGGCACGGACTTCGAGGCATGCGTGAAGGATGGCATGGAGCCAAGCTGGAGGCTTGCGTGCATCCGAGGGACAGGAGTCGAAGATGAAGAGGGCGCAAAGGCAATAGTCGAGGTTGTGATGAGGAGTCAGTCGAGTCGTGAGGGTACGAGTGTTGTGTGATTGTACTCGGGAAATCCTAGGGGTCAAGTGCTGAAAGAGGTGTACTCGGGAAGGGAAACCCTAGGTGTGTGAGTGGGGCAGTCGACTGCCATTGGGGCAGTTGACTGATAAAACTCACAGAAGGTTTTCAGTCTCGGACCAGTCGACTGCCCTGGGAGCAGTCGACTAGTAGCGGCTGGTGAGTTGGCTGAAAATTCGAACGTTGGAGTTGCAAAGGTCGATTTTCAGTGGCACCAGTCGACTGCCCTGGGAGCAGTCAACTGGTGACGAGTTGTCAGCCCTAAGTTCTATTTAAAGAGGACTTCGTGAGGGCTGAGACTCTTGACGAAACAAACTTGGTTAAGGCTTGTTAGTAGTCTCCTTATGCTCAGAGGTGTGCTTGGTGTTGTGGCGAGGTTTCTCCACCCACAAGGAGCGACAAGGGCTAGCCGGAGGTTATCCAGGGAGTAATCCACCGACGGATTCTTGGATTAGTCACTCTTAGAGGTGGATACCAAGTAAATAGGTTTGTGTTAGCGTTGTATTTGTTCATTGTTATTATTTCCGCTTGCGCACGCTAACCTTGTAGGAAGAAAGGATTCGAAAAATGCTATTCACCCCCCCTCTAGCGAACCGGAACGATCTAACAGTTCTCACTTTGAACTGGGCGATGGTCAGAGACAAAACATTTTAAAGGGGGCAAGAAATCACTCAAAACATAAGAAGTCCAGGGATGCTTGCATTCACGGCTGAAGTGATTACATCTCTAGCTTACTAAAAAAGAAACTAAAAAAGAAAGTGCAGCTGGCGAGGAGCGGCCAAGGAGCCACAGCCCAGGTCGGGAAGGATTCTATAGTTCCTGCTCTTCAGGAGTGAGCTCTTTCCAAACCCTGCTGACACTTATAGTGCTCAAGTCTGAGCCTAGTTTCAGCAATTGATCCTTCTTCAACTAGCTGATAGCACTATAGAAGCCATGTTTAAGGTGCTTCAATGCCTACCCGGCTAAAATTTTGGTGTACTTGTCCGATTGCAGGAATAAAGCCTTGGACTCCGCCTCGGCCTTGGACAGTTGAGCTGCATGGTCAATTTTTTGCTGTTGTAGCTTAGCCTCAATCTCCTCCTGGGCGGACTTAGCGTCACCACCTCCCGGAGCAGACAATCCTGAGCCCCCAGTATTTCTTGGAGCTTCTGGGTAGCAGCAGAAACTTGATCCTGAGCCTGGGTCAACTTGTCTTGAAGGTCGGCTGTTAGTAGGAGCCCTAGAGCCAATTATATGATGATTGACTGGGGACATTTTGTATCATATTCTATTATTAATAAAGGCATGTTTGGTTATTATACTTACTTTGTATTTGTGGCAAATAACTAAGTATAATAATGTCCTTGGGTAGTAGGTTCTTATCTACATTATATTGATTGATTGAATCGATAGTGAGATGATATAGAGAACACTATTCTAAACCATTCCAAGTCAAGCATTAATATTTAAGGACAATATTAATGCATGGAGACTAGCATGTAGGTCAACTAATAACTTGAGCTCACAAGTCATGGATATGTGATATCAAGTTGACACATGGGTATACATTGGAGAATGTGTACTGAATGACCCGCCATGAGAAAGTTTCATAGATTGTCATATGAGTATCATAAACTTTCTCATGTGACTATTGGTATGAATAGTCCTTAGAACTAAAGTCACTACGGTTCCCTACATAAGGAGTTATGTACTTTGGTATCGTCAAACGTCACCAGTAACAGGGTGGACTATAAAGGTGATCACTGGGTATGTAATGAATTATGCGGAGGGATGTGAGTGATGTAGATGGGATCTATCCCTCCCATATGACGGGAGTGATATCTGTAGGCCCCTTGATCGAGTAGGACTACTAAAATGCATGGTCATACTCAAATGAGTCAATATGAGATATTAAGCTCACTTGTTTGAGTGAGTCTACTCAGGGATCAAAAAATACAAGATTGACTGAGGATGACACAGTCTATGCCTCATTGGTCAATCTAGATATCGAGGATAGAAGGACAAGGTCATACATTATCGTAGTCACGGAGGTTAAGTTGGATCTCGACTTTTCTTGTTACTTAGGTAGCAATGATGCATTGCTAGATGTCGCTCATTGCTTATGTGTCTAAAGTGGTTTAGACACATTGCGAACGTTACGAGAACCTATTGGGTCACACACTACGGACACGATGCTTCGAAGATTAATTGATCTTGGTTTGACTAAGATTTAATTCGAATTGGATTAATTGAGTTAGACTCAAGTGAATCCAATTAGATTATGGGATTAAGTCTAATTTGAGTTAGACTCATCTAGATTAGACTCAACCACTTAATTATGGATAATATTCATTAAAGGATTTAATAAAATATTATTTAAGAGGAAGGCTAAAAGACATTCTATTCATTAGATGAATAGAATACTAAGAGTCTCAAGGGATACCAAGAGGCTTGGTATTCATTAGGTTTTATTAGCATTAAGATGAGAGGAGCTCAAGGGACATAGACCCTTGGTATTCATTAGATGAGTATAAATACCCCCCCTTGTCAAAGGCTAGAGGGTGCATCTCTCTTCCTCTTCTTTCTTCCTCCTTGTCCATAACTCCCTAGTGGAAGTTCTTGTGCTTTGTGAACCATCCCAAGTTGCTAGCACAACTAAGGTGGTTCCTCTCCGAGACGTAGATCGTGTTCGTGTGGATACGCATAGAGGCACGGACACTTGAACGTGTAAGAGATCCGACGAACTAAAGGACTAGCGGGATAAGCGAAGGGCACGCGACAAAGGTATTCCTATAAGATAGGAATTGTAGATCACTTTGTATGAGTTTTTCTTTCGCATGGATCGCTCGAGGGATCTTATTTCCGCTGCGATTTTAAATATTTTTACCTATAGATCCCTACAGTGGTATCAGAGCCACTTGTGAATGATCGTACAAAGTTTAGAAAACTTTTATATGTGATATAGAAGTAGGATATAATTTTATTATAGATTGTATAATGTATGAGCATTTGTCGAGATATAAAAGTTTGTGTTGATCAAACTAAAAGTCTATAGCATCATCATATGAAATATGAAAGTGTGCTATGATGCGAATGTACTCGATAAATTTTATAACCTATGGTTTCGGCTCATGAGCATTTTTACAATCATAATAAAAATTGATGTCTTAAATTTATTGTATGTGTTTGATGACATGGTGCATAGTTATGGCCTTAACCCCAATATGATTGTATGAATATGTGTGTGTATGCATATTGTAATTCATAATACGGCCTACGTGTCGTGCCTTGTCTCTATTTTTCCAAGTTGTAAAAATAGATTTAGACTTGAATGTAACTCGAGTTTTCCTACATTGTAATGTACAAAAGGAGTAGTGGAGTGTTCATTGATGAATGAAGTTACAAGAAGGATGCCGACCGCACATGATGACCGAAGGATGCACTTGGAGAAGATGTTATCCCTAGGTTGACCATCGATCCTCTCATTGGCTTGGGAAGATCGTAGTATACAGGCCATAACCATGTCACGTTTTATCGCTTATATATTGATATATGCAATGTGTGTATGTGATGCATGATTAGATAAATAGTTATCTCAATTAAGTCAACTCAATATGCCTACCAAAGTTTGGTACTCATAAACTACCTCGATCATTTGTTGTTGGGTTTGCCAAAGCAAAGTGACGCATTTTATCTTGGTAGAGTGCGAGAGGACAATTGTGATGTCCCGCTATCAAACTTTGGGTGAGACTTAACTAAGTCCCCTCAATTAGATTGAGAAACTTGGAGGCATATCCCAAAAAGTTGGGAAAATTGTGTAAGAGAACAATTATTCCATGTCTTGGGCAATTAGCCAAAGCTAACTCAAGATGATGTGTAATGTGGATCTTGACCCTTTGTTTCAAAGAGTTGCATGAGATGTAATTGGTAAAATGTTACCTACCTAATTATACCAAGTCTTGGGTGATTAGACAAAGCTAACTCAAGATAAAGTATAATATGGATCTTGTCCCACATGAATAATGATTGCTATTTGGTTTGGAGCTAGTAGTGTTGGTAAATTGAGTTTGCCTACATCCATGACTAGCCCCAACCAAAGCTCTACGATTCAGTGGGAGTATCATTTAATTAAAGGTCTAATTAAATGAATTAGATATGATACTTATTTCTGCATAATTCTACTGTTGTAGATACCATGTCATCTAACACGTCAAATACTCTCTCTCTGTGATCCGTCATTGAGAAGGACAAGCTCAACAGAGCTAATTTCCTGGACTGGTACAGAAACTTGAGGATAGTCCTCAAACAAGAACGAAAAATGTACGTCCTAGAGCAATCTCTTCCAGAAGCACCCGCCGCTACTGCTACCCTGTTACGAAAAGGATGCTTACAAGAAGCATCAGGATGATGCACTTGATGTATCATGTCTTATGCATGCCACCATGAACTCTGAGCTTCAGAAGTAACATGAGAACATGAATGCACATGATATGGTTGAGCATCTAAAGCAACTATATCAAGGGCAAGCTAGGCACGAGCGGTTTGAGGTGTCTAAAGCCCTATTTGCATGCAAGATGCAAGAAGGAACTCCTGTAGAAACTCATGTACTCAAGATGATTGGGTATGTCGAGAACCTTGAAAGACTAGGATTTCCACTGGGCCAAGAAGTGGCTACAGACCTTATCTTGCAATAGTTGCCAGAAGGGTACAATCAATTTGTCATGAACTATAACATGAATGAAATTGACAAGCCTTTGTCTAAGATGCTCAGCATGTTAAGAACTGCTGAACCTAATCTCAAGAAAACCAAAACCAGTAATGTATTGATGGTACAAAAGGGCAAAGGCCAATGGAAGCCTAAAGGCATGGGTAAGACCCAAGCCAAAGGCAAGGCCAACTCTACTACATCCAAGGCTAAAGATAAGGTGCCTAAGGAAGGGATCTGCTTCCACGATGGTGAGACCGGACATTGGAAGAGGAACTGCAAACATTACCTGGAGAAAGTAAAGAAGAAAAGAAGTGAGATTTCTGCCTCAGGTATTTTTGTTATAAAAGTCAATCTATCTATCTCTTCTTCTTGGCTATTAGATATCGGATGCGCGTCTCACATTTGTACTAATGTGCAGGGCCTTCAAAGAGCTAGATCATTGACAAAGGGTGAAGTGGACCTACGAGTAAGCAATGGAGCAAGAGTTGCTGCCATAGCTGTAAGAACTTATTCCTTGTCTTTGCCCACTGGGCTTATCTTAGAACTAGAGGAGTGCTTTTATGTACCTGCATTAACTAAGAACATAATTTTAGTATCTTGTTTGGACAAGAAAGGTTTTTTATTTATCATAAAGGACAAATGTTGTTCCATAATGTTAAATGACATGTTCTATTGTAATGCACCACTTGTGAACGGAC
This sequence comes from Boesenbergia rotunda, assembly GCA_024364735.1. Classification (NCBI taxonomy): domain Eukaryota; kingdom Viridiplantae; phylum Streptophyta; class Magnoliopsida; order Zingiberales; family Zingiberaceae; genus Boesenbergia; species Boesenbergia rotunda. The sequence goes on along the minus strand of JAGFNQ010000284.1, from coordinate 511,665 downwards.
TCACTCCACCTGGAACACCACAGTGGAATGGTGTGTCCGAGTGGAGAAATTGTACTCTATTAGATATGGTACGATCGATGATGAGTCAGACAGATCTTCCTACTTCCTTCTGGAGATTCGCTCTAGAGACAGCTCTATTCACACTTAACTGAGCTCCATCAAAGGCCATCATAAAGACACCATATATGATATGGACTGGGAAGAGTCCCACGATGTCTTTTATGAAGATTTGGGGTTGTGAGGCATATGTTCAACGTCAAGTCTCAGATAAACTAGGACCCAAATCTGATAAGTGCTATTTTGTAGGATATCCCAAGGAAACAAAAGGATATTACTTTTACAATCCCACACTAGGCAAAGTGTTTGTCACTAGGAATGACATTTTTCTAGAAAAAGATTTATTTCTAGAAGAATTAGTGGGAGTAAAATCCATCTTGAAGAAGTTCAAGATACAGATAGCACTGGGCCTTAATGAACATTGAACAGGCACCACAAGATGTTGTGGATCATGAGATTATTGCACAAGAAGTTGTGGAACAACAAGCTGTTCAAGTAGACCAACCTCTTCGCAGATCTGATAGGATACGTCGTCAGCCTGAGAGATACTCATTTCTCTTGTCTGACCATGATGACGTTACGCTCATTGAGTTGAATGAGCCTACATCCTATCAAGAAGCTGTGATGAGCCCAAATTCTGAGAAATGGCTAGAGGCCATGAGATCCGAAATGGAATCCATGTACACTAACCAAGTATGGACTTTGGTTGATCCACCTGAGGGGATTAAACCCATTAGGTGTAAGTGGGTCTTTAGAAGAAAGACTGACATGGATGGATGCATGCATACCTATAAAGGGTGATTGGTAGCTAAAGGTTTCAAACAAATTCATGGTATCGACTATGATGAAACCTTTTCACCAGTGGCGATGCTTAAGTTTATTCGGATCATGCTTGCTATTGCAGCTTACCATGACTATGAGATCTGGCAGATAGATGTCAAAACCGCATTCCTAAATGGGAATTTACTCGAAGATGTGTACATGACACAACCTGAGGGTTTTGTAGATCCAGAGCATGCTGAAAAGGTATGTAAATTGCAAAGGTCCATTTATGGGCTAAAGCAAGCTTCTCGAAGCTGAAATCTTCGATTCGATGATGCAATCAAAGCGTTTGGTTTCATCAAGAATGAAGATGAACCCTGTGTCTACAAGGGGGTTAGTGGGAGCATAGTTGTCTTCCTAATCTTGTATGTAGATGACATACTCCTCATTGGGAATGATATCCCTTCACTACAGTTTGTGAAGACGTGGCTAGGGAATTGTTTCTCAATGAAAGACTTAGGTGAAGCAGCCTATATCCTAGGCATCAAGATCTATAGAGATAGATCTAAGAGATTGCTTGGCTTAAGTCAGAGTACATATATTGACAAGGTGCTTAATCGTTTTGCCATGCAGAATTCCAAGAAGGGATTTCTGCCAATGTCACATGGTGTGAATCTTTCGAAAACTCAAGGTCCCTCTTCTAAGGAGGAGAGAGAATGTATGGATCAAATCCCTTATGCATCCGCTATAGGGTCTATCATGTACGCCATGCTTTGTACTCGACCAGATGTCTCATAGACGAGCAGGTACCAGTCAGATCCAGGTGAAAGTTATTGGACAGCTGTCAAGAATATTCTTAAGTACTTGCGAAGGACGAAAGAATATTTCTTAATATTTGGAGGCGATGAGGAGCTAGCTGTAAAGGGTTATAGTGACGCAAGCTTCCAAACAGACATGGATGATTTTAGATCGTAGTCAGGGTATATTTTTTGCCTGAATGGTAGCACTGTGAGCTGGAAGAGTTCGAAGCAGGACACAGTCGCAGATTCTACAATAGAGGCCGAGTATATTGCCGTGTCTGAGGCGGCAAAAGAGGCTGTTTGGATCTGGAAGTTAATTGCAGAGCTTGGTGTGATTCCTAGTATTGTGGACCCGATAGACCTCTATTGTGACAACAATGGGGCTATTGCACAGGCTAAGGAACCTCGTGTTGGATCGAGAGAATACGATAGAGGGGGGCTGAATATCGTAAAACCTTTTCGGATAAAACTTTAAGAGAATAAGCAGCGGAAATTAAAACAACCAAACGCAAACACAAGCATTTACTTGGTTCGGAGTCGCGGTCGGCTCCTACTCCAAGGCCCACGGTCCTTGACCATTTACTACGGGCTATTCTATAATTCACAAAGTGTTTTACAAAGAATTGTACAGTAATATTGCAGTAAAAGAAAACAGAGTTACTCTTCGAGATCGACGTCCGGTATAGATCGTACTTTGGTGCGGAGGGTCATCGTCGGCGCTTAGAATCTCGAGATCTGAGGTTTCCATAGCAGAGCGCTTGAGTCGAAGAGCGTAGAGGCGTTTGGAAAGTTGTTACAGAAGCCTTGGGGGTCGAGCCCCTTATATAGTGCACTTGGGGGCGCCCTGCATGTTGGGGGCGCCCTCTGCGTGTCACTTTATCCACAAATCTCTCGGTCAGCCCTTATCCCTCCAAGATCGGGCTCGAGGTTTGACGGGGGCGCTCGGGAAGCAGGGGGCGCCCGGATTGACTTTGTCAGCAGGCTTCTCGGCTGGATAAGCTTCTATCGCTTTGTTGTCTTGGACCCAGGGCGCCCGAGGCATCCGGGGCGCCCGGGGTGCCCGGGAGCAAGGGGGCGCCCGGCCCAGTGTGCTTCCGAAGCGTTTTCTTGCTTAACTCTTGTTTGGCTTTGACTTAGGGTGCTCGGGACCTCCTGGGCGCCCAACCCAGCTGTTGCCCCTCTCCTTTGGGGCATTTTGAGCTGCAGAAACTCGTTCTTTCGGTCCTGCATCCAAGGTTAGTACCAAACAAAACAAAGCAAGCATGTTAGTGAATTTTACAGCCGTAGCTGTCTTGGTTCTAACTTTGGGTCTCCTAAATGGAACCCTAGGTCGAGCCGACGCCTACTGTTCCCTCGACGGGGAACGCGTCCTCACCTACTCCTCTCAGGAGAGTTTACCTTTTGCCAACCGGCTCCTCCGGTTGGACTTTTGCCCGATGCACCTGACCAGGTCTTCGTGCCCACCTTCCGAGTAGGTCTTCGGTGCCCAGCTCCTTGCCAGGACTTCGTGCCCAGCTCCTTGCCAGGGCTTCGTGCCCAGTCCTTGACCAGGACTTCGTGCCCATCTTCCGAGCAGGTCTTCGGTGCTCTGCTCCTTGCCAGGACTTCGTGCCCAGTCCTCGACCAGGACTTCGTGCCTAGTGTACCTAGGGCTTCTTTTCCTGTATACTTAGTGAACATGTTAGATCAACATAATATCTTAACTTTTGAAACCTTTTCCATTATCAAAACCCAGGTTTGACTGAGGTGCTGCCTAGTGTACCTAGAAGTTTTAGAAAATATTTTCCAAAAAAAATTTTGGTTGGGCACTTGGAAAATTTATACTTTAGACATTTTACATTTTTAGAAAAAAAATTTTTTTTAAGTCAATAACTTAGTAGAAAATTTTTCTAAACATCTTCTGAAGTTTTGAAGAAATTTGATTTAACAACTTTCACTCTCTTTAGTACTTTAGAAGGTTTATACTTAGAATCTTTTCTTATTTGAGAAGTTTGAACATAAGTACTTAGAGATACCAAACATCTTAGGTCAAGTACTTAGACACAATTTTGAAAAATGATTTAAGTCAAGTACTTGAAAATTAAACAGTTTTGAAGGCAACTTTAAATTAAGTACTTTTTGAAGAAAGAATAAAGAAAATTTTGAATTTTGAAAAAAAAAATTAATTTTCAATCTTCTCTCCTTTTCACTCTCTCCCCCTTTGCCATATATCAAAAAAAACAAAGCAAATATAGAAAAACTAAATTGCACAAGGATATAGTAAAAGAATAATGTGCTGTACTGAACCAATTCAAGATATAGACTAGACCATATAAATGTTAGTAATATGAGAGAAGTGTCCTAAGGCAATCACCTTATGATTGTAATCATTTACTTTAATATATGAATATTCACTATTTGAGTATACATGTTCGTGTATTTGATTGAGATCTTAAACTCATTTACTGAATGTCCGTAATACAATTCACAGCATGAGAGAATTTGTGATGAATTCACAACTAGTGATTATCTTTACATGTGCAATTGTGAAGTATTGAAATTGTCCCTAGTCGATGAATTGATAAATACGGACACTATCAATTCTGTTGAGACCAGCATGGGTTATTCTCTAATCAGCTGATTCTCACTGGCTGGTGACATTGGGATGTCCGGAGATAAACATGAATGCTAGTTAAGGGAACTAGTTCATTGGAGTGACTAGCTGTAAGACTTCATATGGTAATCTACATATAGATATGTCAATGAAGTTCTTACTGTAGCTTAAGTGTGATGTTCCTTTGACTTGCGGTGTTCAAGTCATCTTGGTCATGAAGACTTATACTTTGACATCTTAAGCAAGCATCTCCAAGGAGGTGTGGACCCAGGATGGTTGGGTATAAGCCGAAGTGCCCGAAGATGTTTGAACAGCCTACAAAGGATTCACCACTCCATGCGAGGGGATGTATACCCAAGGCCTATCGTCGGATTGTTACTCGAAGCCTCTGGCCAGAGCATGACATGTTCAGAGTATGATCTCTTAAATACATGAGAGTAATTAGAATCCGTAGGACGAGAGAACGTTACTTGGGCTAGGTGTGACGTAGTCAACCTAGTGGGGACTGACACACATAGACCATGTCCTGAACCAAGTGAGTATAAGATGGTGAAGGGAATGAGGCACGATTCATTAAAGCTGCTGAAGGGTTTCAGAATAGTTTCTGAGATCAACTGTTGATCTTTTGATTAATTGGGGATCATGATGTACTACTAGGTGTCACTCATGATCGTTCTATAATTGGTTAATTATAGACGGCCAACATAAATCGAAAGCCTATTTAGTCACACGCACTACGAGTAGTCCGAGGGATTTAAAATGAGTTGAAAATTAGATTTTTTGATCAAGAGAGATAAGTCGAATCTGAATTTTTCAGAGACGCATCGGAAGCATAAAATGGCTAAGTCTTTTGAAGACTTATTGAACGAATTAAATGAGTTTAATTCGTGAAATCGTGGCTTGGGTTTGGCCGGCCAAAGATGGTCCCCACCCTCTTTGTTTGGTCGGCCACAATAAGAGGGAAGAACCAAATTGTTTGGTTCAAATTTATAAAATAAACCGCGCGTGGTTTGTCTTATAAAATTATGGATAAAGAAATTTGTATAAAGAAATTTATATAAAGAAATTTCTTTCCATAATAAAAGGGGAGACATGGTTGTTTTATTATAAATTAAGTTATAATAAAAACTTGGCATAACGGAATAATTCATAGAAAAATTTATAAGATAAATTTTTTATGAAAAATTTATTCCGTTAAGAGGAGACTTGGCGATTAAGAGGCTACTATATAAAGGTACCAAGGCAAGGCTTGGAAATTAATCCAAGAGATCAAGGATTCTTGCCTAGCCTCTCTCCCTCTCCTTCTCTCCCTCTCCCTCTTCTAGTGCCGCCGGCCCTAGAGCCCTCCCCCTTTGCCGTGAGCTTCCACCACCAAGAAGAAGCCGAAGAAGAAGAAGAAGCGGGCGCGACTCCTTCCTTCCTCCCGGAATCTTGATTCCGTTCTTCGTTTGCTGGTTAGTTTTTCATCTCTCTCTTGGTATTCTTGTCGTGCCTTTGGAGAATCTAGTAGTTCTTGTCGGCACGAAACTCATGGCTTTGCGAAGTCATCCCGAAGAAAACCCGGCGTGGACGCGAATAGAGGCGAAGCTTCCAAGGGACGCTACGGTTGGATCTCGTCCCTTTCTACGAGTTACGCGAGGTATTAAGTAAATTAGTTTACTTTCTGCAAAATTTTAAATGTATGATCATGTCTCCACAACATAAGGTTGCATGCTAAATACGTGGTTAAAATAATTTGAGAAATTATTTATGCTAAACCTTCCGCTGCACGTAATTAAATTTTAAAATTACGAACCCGTATCCATGTCAACATGCACCCGGTCCCAACAGTGGTATCAGAGCCGGTTAGTGTTCGAAATAATCATATAATTGTTTTGCGGAAAACTTTGTCATGATCTCAATTTTGGAAAATTTTCCAATTATGGAAACTTTCCAATTATGATAAATGTTAGATTTAGGAATTTCAAAGTTTGGAAATCCTCATGAAATTTTGCAAACTTTTGAAATATTCTAGTTTCTGAAATTTTATGATAATTGTGAAAACTTCCCATTTTTGGAAACTTTCCAATTTTGGAAATTTCCTATTTTGAAAATTTTCCTATTTTGAAAATATGTAAGTTTTCTTTGTACCAGAAACTTACAATTATTCTGAAAACCTATTATGAAATCTCGCAATTTTGGGCACCTTCATTCAAGAAAGTCTAGACAAATTTATGGATTATTAATTGAAAATTAAATTCGAATTGGTTTTAAATTATTAACAAAATTCTTTATTTTGGATTGAGCCTCGGGGAGCCGTCCAATTTAAAGTTAGTTGTTGTAATTTAATTACCTATTTTGAATAAAATTGTCATGTTTAATTTGGTTACGCCTCGGGGAGCGGATCAAATTAGATTTACAACAAATTCCTTTTTTTGGGTATCTGAGCCTCGGGGAGCCACCCAAAGAAAATAATTTGTTGAAATTAATAAATCTATAAATAAAATATGTAATCAAATCTTGGAAATTTTGAGGTGATTCTCAAACGATAATTTCCTTATTTGATTTAAGAGGTGATGCTCTTACATATTGTTGTCTCCAAAATTAATTAGGAAAATGGTTTCCTATAGAGTTTTCTTAAATAAGATTTTCATGAAAATAATATGTGGTTGAATTAAGGGAATCTGTCTCTTAATTTAATAAGATTTGATTTAGAGAAATCAAAGTCTTAAACATATTATTTCCGAAATTGATTATGACAATTTAGGAAATTGTTTCCCAAAACAATTCCTTGAATAAAGTATGAAATTAGAATTAGGAAATCCGGTTCCTAATTCAATTAATGAGACTTGATAAATTAAGTCACATATATACTTTATTAAGGAAATCGTTAGTACATGACATAATTATATGTCATGAATGTGCTTAGAAAAGAAAGGATGAGACCCAAAACCCCTTACAAAATATTAAGGCCAACACCTTCCATTAATATGGTTAGAACCGGAATTTTGTTTCTCGTTTGGGTTGATGGACACATCCATGCCCGGCTTGAACCTCAACATGTTCAAACCATGGAATTAGTTTATGATTAATATAGTTGGAGTCAGAGGTCAATCCTTAGTTTTGGTTGTTGGACACATCCAAGCCTGAACGGTTGAATGAACTCCAACCATATTAAAACTATTTCTTGATTAATGGATCAGCCTTAAGCTTGGAGCATCGATTTGTTGTGCCACAGCCAAGGTCGATGTAAAGAGAGGTACAGTTGGGTGCTATGTATATTGTTGCATACTTGTTAATGAGTTAACAACCCAATGATTTATGCAAATATTCAATTAGTTGATAGCATAAAGTGATAGTTATATATATGTGATATGTAATCGGTATAATTACCTACCTTCATAGCTAAGAATAACTTGATGGCCACAGCCATGGTTGTTCTTATCTATGGTTGGATATCAACCTATTTGGAGATGTTCCTACGATCTCCCGAATTGATAAAAAAGGTTATTCAATTCGAAAAATAAATAAGATTTAATTAATGTATGTTGATGCATTCTTTATCATTCTTCTCACATAAGCTCAATTTTTATTTCTGGATAATCACTCGATCATGTCTTCTCGAATTTGCGTTCCATTTTGGACACCAATAAACTGACTGGGCCAAACTTCATGGGCTGGCTTCGAAACCTGAGGATAGTCTTCAAGGCAGAGAAGCTTGCTTATGTCCTTGAAGATCAACTTCCCAACCGTCCTCCAGAAAATACAACTCCAGACCAGTTAGTGGCCTATCAGAAACATGTGACCGATTCTGAACTTGCGAGTTGCATCATGCTAGCCGCTATGGTACCTGAGCTGCAAAAGCAGCATGAGCATATGGATGCTTATACCATTATCTTCGATCTTCATGAGTTATTTGACGAGCAGGCGAGATCCGAAAGGTTCGAGGTCTCCAGACTCCTCTTCACCTCTAAAATGCAGGAAGGCACTTCTGTCTCACAGTTTGTGTTGAAGATGTTGGGGTACATTGAGCGACTGGGCACACTCGGTTTTTCAATGGATCATGACTTAAGTATTGACTTAATTCTGTATTGTTTGCCCAAAAGTTATTCACAATTTGTGATGAACTATCGGATGAACAAGCTGGAGACTACCATTCCTGAGTTGCTCAACCTGCTGAAGACTGTAGAGCCTTCTATGAAGCTGGATCAAAAGACGGTATTGTTAGTTGGTTCCTCAAAAAAGGTTCTAAGAGGAAGGCCAAAGAACAGAATAAGGGAAAGAAGAAAAAGGCCAAAAAGACTGAAAAGACACCAAAAGGCACTTGTCATCACTGTGGCAAGGAGGGTCACTGGCGAAGAAACTACAAGGATTATCTTGAGTCCTTGAAGAAGAAGGCATCCGATGCCCCATCCTCTTCAGGTATCTTCGTTATTGAATGCCACTCTATTTCCTCAACCACCTGGGTACTTGATACTGGGTGTAGCTCACATATATGTAATGACATACAGGGGCTAAGGAATAGAAGAAGACTCGTCAAGGGAGAAGCGAATTTGCGAGTTGGAAATGGAGCAAAGATTGCTGCTGTTGCCATCGGAACATATTTGCTAAAGCTCCCTACTGGACGTGTCTTAGAATTGGATAATTGTTATTTTGTTCCTTCGTTAATAAAGAACATTGTATCTATTTCATGTTTGAATGAAAAGGGTTATCATTTAACTTTTAGTAACAATTGTTGTTACATAACTTTAAATGGTGTTCTTTATGGGACCGGAACTTTGTGCAATGGTATCTACACGTTAGATTTATCCGGTGACGTTTTCAATATCGAAGTTAGCAACAAACGTGCTCGAATAGATAATCGAATAGACTCCTATACGTGGCATTGTCGTCTTGGCCATGTAAGTAAGAAACGCATGACCAAATTACACCGATGTGGAATTTTGGAATCATTTGAACCCGGTTCATTTGATACATGCGAATCATGCTTGAAAGGCAAGATGACCAAATTACCCTTTTCCGGAAAAGGTAATCCAGTGGGAGAATTGCTTGGTCTAATACATACTGATGTATGTGGACCAATGTCAACTCTTGCACAAGGAGGCTATAGCTACTTCATTACCTTTATCGATGATCACTCACGATTCGGGTATGTGTTCTTGATGAAACACAAATCTGAAGCTTTTGAGAAATTCAAAGAGTTCAGAAATGAAGTAGAGAAACAGCTTGGCAAAAGTATTAAGATACTTCGATCCGATCGGGGTGGTGAATACTTAAGTCAAGAGTTTCAAGATTATCTTAGGGACAATGGGATATTGTCTCAATGGACTCCGCCATATACACCACAGCATAATGGTGTATCTGAGAGGCGTAACCGAACCTTGATGGACATGGTTAGATCTATGATGAATCATGCAACTCTTCCAAAATCCTTTTGGGGCTATGCGCTTAAGACAGCTGTTTACTTGCTAAACAGAGTCCCGACCAAGGTAGTCTCTACTACTCCATATGAGATGTGGAATAGTAAGAAACCTCACTTAACTCACCTTAAGATATGGGGTTGTCCTGCTTATGTGAAGCGGACTGTATCAGACAAATTGGATGCTAAGTCTGATAAATGTCTATTTATTGGATACCCTAAGGAAACGAAGGGTTACCAATTCTATCATCCCTTGGAACAAAAGGTGTTTGTTTCAAGGCATGCTGTATTTCTGGAAAAAGAATTTCTTTTACAAGAAAACAGTGGGAGTGGCATTGAACTTGATGAAGTTCAAGAAACTCCAATAGACATTACAGAGACACCTAGTCTAGACCCACAACCAATAACTCATAATGATGAGCTATCAGTTGAACCTAAAACAACACCACCTCTTCGTAGGTCTGATAGGACACGCAATATTCCAGAGAGATACGGATTTCTCATAAGTGAATCGAACGACGTGTTACTCATAAGCGATGACGAACCTATCAGTTATGAAGATGTTCTGAAAAGTTCAGAAAGGGACAAATGGCTTGAAGCCATGAAGTCGGAAATGGATTCCATGTACGAAAATCAAGTATGGGACTTGGTTAACCCACCTGAAGGGATTAAGCCATAGGGTGCAAGTGGGTTTTCAAGAAGAAAACCGACATGGAAGGTAATGTTGTTACCTTTAAGGCTAGATTAGTGGCAAAAGGATATCGTCAGAAACAAGGAATTGATTATGACGAAACCTATTCGCCAGTAGCTATGCTTAAATCCATTCGGATGCTCCTGGCCATAGCAGCTCATTATGATTATGAGATATGGCAAATGGATGTGAAAACAGCTTTCCTTAATGGAAACCTGCTTGAGGATGTATACATGATACAACCTGAAGGTTTCACATCGGTTGATAAAACCAAAATATGCAAGCTTCGACGATCCATATATGGACTGAAGCAAGC
>JAGFNQ010000284.1:444416-485166 GCA_024364735.1 Boesenbergia rotunda | reverse complement strand
CTCGGGGAGCCACCCAAAGAAAATAATTTGTTGAAATTAATAAATCTATAAATAAAATATGTAATCAAATCTTGGAAATTTTGAGGTGATTCTCAACGATAATTTCCTTATTTGATTTAAGAGGTGATGCCTCTTACATATTGTTGTCTCCCAAATTAATTAGGAAAATGGTTTCCTATAGAGTTTTCTTAAATAAGATTTTCATGAAAATAATATGTGGTTGAATTAAGGGAATCTGTCTCTAATTTAATAAGATTTGATTTAGAGAAATCAAAGTCTTAAACATATTATTTCCGAAATTGATTATGACAATTTAGGAAATTGTTTCCCAAAACAATTCCTTGAATAAAGTATGAAATTAGAATTAGGAAATCCGGTTCCTAATTCAATTAATGAGACTTGATAAATTAAGTCACATATATACTTTATTAAGGAAATCGTTAGTACATGACATAATTATATGTCATGAATGTGCTTAGAAAAGAAAGGATGAGACCCAAAACCCCTTACAAAATATTAAGGCCAACACCTTCCATTAATATGGTTAGAACCGGAATTTTGTTTCTCGTTTGGGTTGATGGACACATCCATGCCCGGCTTGAACCTCAACATGTTCAAACCATGGAATTAGTTTATGATTAATATAGTTGGAGTCAGAGGTCAATCCTTAGTTTTGGTTGTTGACACATCCAAGCCTGAACGGTTGAATGAACTCCAACCATATTAAAACTATTTCTTGATTAATGGTCAGCCTTAAGCTTGGAGCATCGATTTGTTGTGCCACAGCCAAGGTCGATGTAAAGAGAGGTGCAGTTGGGTGCTATGTATATTGTTGCATACTTGTTAATGAGTTAACAACCCAATGATTTATGCAAATATTCAATTAGTTGATAGCATAAAGTGATAGTTACATATATGTGATATGTAATCGGTATAATTACCTACCTTCATAGCTAAGAATAACTTGATGGCCACAGCCATGGTTGTTCTTATCTATGGTTGGATATCAACCTATTTGGAGGTGTTCCTACGATCTCCCGAATTGATAAAAAGGGTTATTCAATTCGAAAAATAAATAGGATTTAATTAATGTATGTTGATGCATTCTTTATCATTCTTCTCACATAAGCTCAATTTGTATTTCTAGGATAATCACTCGATCATGTCTTCTCAGAATTTGCGTTCCATTTTGGACACCAATAAACTGACTGAGCCAAACTTCATGGACTGGCTTCGAAACCTGAGGATAGTCCTCAAGGCAGAGAAGCTTGCTTATGTCCTTGAAGATCAACTTCCCAACCGTCCTCCAGAAAATGCAACTCCAGACCAGTTAGTGGCCTATCAGAAACATGTGACCGATTCTGAACTTGCGAGTTGCATCATGCTAGCCGCTATGGTACCTGAGCTGCAAAAGCAGCATGAGCATATGGATGCTTATACCATCATCTTCCATCTTCATGAGTTATTTGACGAGCAGGCGAGATCCGAAAGGTTCGAGGTTTCCAGACTCCTCTTCACCTCTAAAATGCAGGAAGGCACTTCTGTCTCACAGTTTGTGTTGAAGATGTTGGGGTACATTGAGCGACTGGGCACACTCGGTTTTGCAATGAATCATGAATTAAGTATTGACTTAATTCTGCATTGTTTGCCCAAAAGTTATTCACAATTTGTGATGAACTATCGGATGAACAAGCTGGAGACTACCATTCCTGAGTTGCTCAACCTGCTGAAGACTGTAGAGCCTTCTGTGAAGCAAGATCAAAAGACGGTACTGTTAGTTGGTTCCTCAAAGAAAGGTTCTAAGAGGAAGGCCAAAGAACAGAATAAGGGAAAGAAGAAAAAGGCCAAAAAGACTGAAAAGACACCAAAAGGCACTTGCCATCACTGTGGCAAGGAGGGTCACTGGCGAAGAAACTGCAAGGTTTATCTTGAGTCCTTGAAGAAGAAGGCATCCGATGCCCCATCCTCTTCAGGTATCTTCGTTATTGAATGTCACTCTATTTCCTCAACCACCTAGGTACTTGATACTGGGTGTAGCTCACATATATGTAATGACATACAGGGGCTAAGGAATAGAAGAAGACTCATCAAGGGAGAAGCAAATTTGCGAGTTGGAAATGGAGCAAAGATTGTTGCTGTTGCCATCGGAACATATTTGCTAAAGCTCCCTACTGGACGTGTCTTAGAATTGGATAATTGTTATTTTGTTCCTTCATTAATAAAGAACATTGTATCTATTTCATGTTTGAATGAAAAGGGTTATCATTTAACTTTTAGTAACAATTGTTGTTACATAACTTTAAATGGTGTTCTTTATGGGACCGGAACTTTGTGCAATGGTATCTACACGTTAGATTTATCCGGTGACGTTTTCAATATCGAAGTTAGCAACAAACGTGCTCGAATAGATAATCGAATAGACTCCTATACGTGGCATTGTCGTCTTGGCCATGTAAGTAAGAAACGCATGACCAAATTACACCGATGTGGAATTTTGAAATCATTTGAACCCGGTTCATTTGATACATGCGAATCATGCTTGAAAGGCAAGATGACCAAATTACCCTTTTCCGGAAAAGGTAATCCAGTGGGAGAATTGCTTGGTCTAATACATACTGATATATGTGGACCAATGTCAACTCTTGCACAAGGAGGCTATAGCTACTTCATTACCTTTATCGATGATCACTCACGATTCGGGTATGTGTTCTTGATGAAACACAAATCTGAAGCTTTTGAGAAATTCAAAGAGTTCAGAAATGAAGTAGAGAAACAGCTTGGCAAAAGTATTAAGATACTTCGATCCGATCGGGGTGGTGAATACTTAAGTCAAGAGTTTCAAGATTATCTTAGGGACAATGGGATATTGTCTCAATGGACTCCGCCATATACACCACAGCATAATGGTGTATCTGAGAGGCGTAACCGAACCTTGATGGACATGGTTAGATCTATGATGAATCATGCAACTCTTCCAAAATCCTTTTGGGGCTATGCGCTTAAGACAGCTGTTTACTTGCTAAACAGAGTCCCGACCAAGGTAGTCTCTACTACTCCATATGAGATGTGGAATAGTAAGAAACCTCACTTAACTCACCTTAAGATATGGGGTTGTCCTGCTTATGTGAAGCGGACTGTATCAGACAAATTGGATGCTAAGTCTGATAATGTCTATTTATTGGATACCCTAAGGAAACGAAGGGTTACCAATTCTATCATCCCTTGGAACAAAAGGTGTTTGTTTCAAGGCATGCTGTATTTCTGGAAAAAGAATTTCTTTTACAAGAAAACAGTGGGAGTGGCATTGAACTTGATGAAGTTCAAGAAACTCCAATAGACATTACAGAGACACCTAGTCTAGACCCACAACCAATAACTCATAATGATGAGCTATCAGTTGAACCTAAAATAACACCACCTCTTCGTAGGTCTGATAGGACACGCAATATTCCAGAGAGATACGGATTTCTCATAAGTGAATCGAACGACGTGTTACTCATAAGCGATGACGAACCTATCAGTTATGAAGATGTTCTGAAAAGTTCAGAAAGGGACAAATGGCTTGAAGCCATGAAGTCGGAAATGGATTCCATGTACGAAAATCAAGTATGGGACTTGGTTAACCCACCTGAAGGGATTAAGCCCATAGGGTGCAAGTGGGTTTTCAAGAAGAAAACCGACATGGAAGGTAATGTTGTTACCTTTAAGGCTAGATTAGTGGCAAAAGGATATCGTCAGAAACAAGGAATTGATTATGACGAAACCTATTCGCCAGTAGCTATGCTTAAATCCATTCGGATGCTCCTGGCCATAGCAGCTCATTATGATTATGAGATATGGCAAATGGATGTGAAAACAGCTTTCCTTAATGGAAACCTGCTTGAGGATGTATACATGATACAACCTGAAGGTTTCACATCGGTTGATAAAACCAAAATATGCAAGCTTCGACGATCCATATATGGACTGAAGCAAGCATCCAGGAGCTAGAACATCCGTTTTGATGAGACAATCAAAGAGTTTGATTTCTCACAAAATCCTGACGAACCTTGTGTGTACAAGAAGGTTAGTGGGAGTGCAGTCGTATTCCTAGTACTATATGTCGATGACATATTGCTTATAGGAAATGATATATCAGTCTTACAGTCGGTTAAAATTTGGTTGTCCAAAACTTTCTCCAAGAAAGACCTGGGAGAAGCAACCTATATCCTTGGGATTAGAATCTATAGAGATAGATCAAAACGGTTGCTTGGTCTTTCGTAGTCTACATATATAGACCGAGTGCTAAAAAGGTTTAGCATGTCGGAATCCAAGAAAGGTTACCTTCCCATCAGGCATAGGATCAACCTTTCAAAGTCTATGTGTCCGCGCACAGAAGATGAGAGGATTTGCATGAATAAGATTCCTTATGCATCCGTGATAGAATCTATCATGTATGCTATGTTATGTACTAGGCCCGATGTATGGTATGCTCTGAGCGTCACGAGCAGATACCAGACTGATCCAGGAATGGATCATTGGGCGGCTGTCAAGACAATCCTTAAGTACTTAAGAAGAACTAAGGATGTGTTCCTAATATATGGAGAAGGAGATATGGTAATACGTGGATATACAAATGTTAGTTTCCAGACAGATAAGGATGACTCCAAATCTCAGTCTGGATACGTATTTACTTTAAATGGAGGCGCAATAAGTTGGAAGAGTTCCAAGCAAGACACTGTAGCGGATTCTACCACGGAAGCGGAATATATTGCGGCTTTGGAAGCAGCAAAAGAAGCAGTCTGGATCAAGAAGTTTGTCTCGAAACTTGGTGTGGTTCCAACCATTGATGAAGCAATATCGGTTTACTGCGACAACAATGGAGCTATTGCACAAGCAAAGGAACCAAGGTCTCATCAGCGATCCAAACACGTGCTTCGCCGCTATCATCTGATCAGAGAGATATAAGTAGGAATGATATACAAATTGAGAAAATTCCCACTGAAAGGAATTTAGTGGATCCTTTAACTAAGGCCTTGCCTCAAAGCAAGTTTGAGGGTCATGTTAGAGCCAGTGGTATTGGATACCGTAGCGATTGGCATTAGGCCAAGTGGGAGTTTGTTAGTAACATGAGAGAAGTGTCCTAAGGCAATCGCCTTATGATTGTAATCATTTACTTTAATAAATGAATATTCACTATTTGAGTATACATGTTCGTGTATTTGATTGAGATCTTAAACTCATTTACTGAATGTCCGTAATACAATTCACAGCATGAGAGAATTTGTGATGAATTCACAACTAGTGATTATCTCTACATGTGCAATTGTGAAGTATTGAAATTGTCCCTAGTCGATGAATTGATAAATACGGACACTATCAATTCTGTTGAGACTAGCATGGGTTATTCTCTAATCAGCTGATTCTCACTGGCTGGTGACATTGGGATGTCCGGAGATAAACATGAATGCTAGTTAAGGGAACTAGTTCATTGGAGTGACTAGCTGTAAGACTTCATATGGTAATCTACATATAGATATGTCAATGAAGTTCTTACTGCAGCTTAAGTGCGATGTTCCTTTGACTTGCGGTGTTCAAGTCATCTTGGTCATGAAGACTTATACTTTGACATCTTAAGCAAGCATCTCCAAGGAGGTGTGGACCCAGGATGGTTGGGTATAAGCCGAAGTGCCCGAAGATGTTTGAACAGCCTACAAAGGATTCACCACTCCTTGCGAGGGGATGTATACCCAAGGCCTATCGTCGGATTGTTACTCGAAGCCTCTGGCCAGAGCATGACATGTTCAGAGTATGAATCTCTTAAATACATGAGAGTAATTAGAATCCGTAGGACGAGAGAACGTTACTTGGGCTAGGTGTGACGTAGTCAGCCTAGTGGGGACTGACACACATAGACCATGTCCTAAACCAAGTGGGTATAAGATGGTGAAGGGAATGAGGCACGATTCATTAAAGCTGCTGAAGGGTTTCAGAATAGTCTCTGAGGTCAACCGTTGATCTTTCGATTAATTGGGGATCATGATGTACTACTAGGTGTCACTCATGATCTTCTATAATTGGTTAATTATAGACGGCCAACATAAATCGAAAGCCTATTTAGTCACACGCACTACGAGTAGTCCAAGGGATTTAAAATGAGTTGAAAATTGGATTTTCCGATCAAGAGAGATAAGTCAAATCTGAATTTTTTAGAGATGCATCGGAAGCATAAAATGGCTAAGTCTTTTGAAGACTTATTGAACGAATTAAATGAGTTTAATTCGTGAAATCGTGGCTTGGGTTTGGCCGGCCAAAGAGGGTCCCCACCCTCTTTGTTTGGCCGGCCACAATAAGAGGGAAGAACCAAATTGTTTGGTTCAAATTTATAAAATAAACCGCGCATGGTTTGTCTTATAAAATTATGGATAAAGAAATTTGTATAAAGAAATTTATATAAAGAAATTTCTTTCCATAATAAAAGGTGAGACATGGTTGTTTTATTATAAATTAAGTTAAATAAAAACTTGGCATAACGGAATAATTCATAGAAAAATTTATAAGATAAATTTCTTATGAAAAATTTATTCCGTTAAGAGGAGACTTGGCGATTAAGAGGCTACTATATAAAGGTACCAAAGCAAGGCTTGGAAATTAATCCAAGAGATCAAGGATTCTTGCCTAGCCTCACTCCCTCTCCTTCTCTCCCTCTCCCTCTTCTAGTGTCGCCGGCCCTAGAGCCCTCCCCCTTTGCCGTGAGCTTCCACCACCAAGAAGAAGCCGAAGAAGAAGAAGAAGCGGGCACGACTCCTTCCTCCCGGAATCTTGATTCCGTTCTTCGTTTGGTGGTTAGTTTTTCATCTCTCTCTTGGTATTCTTGTTGTGCCTTTGGATAATCTAGTAGTTCTTGTCGGCACGAAACTCGTGGCTTTGCGAATTTATCCCGAAGAAAACCCGGCGTGGACGCGAATAGAGGCGGAGCTTCCAAGCGACGCTACGGTTGGATCTCGTCCCTTTCTACGAGTTACGCGAGGTATTAAGTAAATTAGTTTACTTTCTGCAAAATTTTAAATGTATGATCATGTCTCCACAACATAAGGTTGCATACTAGATACGTGGTTAAAATAATTTGAGAAATTATTTATGCTAAACCTTCTGCTGCACGTAATTAAATTTTAAAATTACGAACCCGTATCTATGTCAACATGCACCCGCTCCCAACAATCAATTTGATATATCTCTGTCGGGTCCTGTTTAACCCAATTAGCTACTTACTAACTGTTATAAACAGTCATTTTCGCTAGGGTTAGTCAAGTTAAGTGTTCTGTTCAAGTTAGATTTTCTAAACTTGACACTTAACCTGATTACTGTTTAATTTGTATTTAGTGCCCCAATTACTGCAGATGCACTGACTTAAAGCATCTTGAATTAAGGCAAAGACCTAAGCATCTCAACCCATTCTAAGTTATCAATCAAAAGTACCCTAAGGTGCTTGTGAGACGCTGACTTCTAGATCTATAGGTGCATGCAGTTCTAGGGTTAGGACCTAAGCTAAGTCCATTTTCGAAAAAGCCCTAGTTTTGAAGGGGGTGGTTTTTTCAAAAAAAACTAAGTCGAAAAATTGATTTTAAAAAGAAATGCCAAAATGATTTTGAAAATCAAGTAAAGCAGTTTTAAAATTATTTTAAAATCAAGTAAAGCAGTAAGAAAAACAGAAGTAAGCCTATTCTACCAAGTATAATCCTAACTGGCTTCTTAGTGAGCTGTACTCAGACTCAGGTAGGGGTTTGGTGAACATGTCAGCTAAGTTAGATTTAGAGTCCACATGCTTGAGGACTATCTCACCCCTGGCTACCTGATCTCTTACAAAGTGGTGTTTAACTTATATGTGTTTAGTTCTGGAATGTTGGATTGGGTTCTTAGTTAGATTGATCGAGCTTATAATGTCAATGTAGACTTGAGTTTGGGTGTAGTTAAGCTGGAAGTCCTTAAGAGTGTGCATCATCCATAAGAGTTGTGCTACACACTCTCCTAAGGCTACAAACTCAGCTTCAGTTGTGGATAAAGTTATACAGTGTTGTTTTCTACTGCATCAACTTACTAGACTATTTCCTAATAGTTGACAGCTTCCACTTGTGCTCTTTCTATCTAATTTACAACCAGCATAGTCAGAATCAGAGTATCCTAACAAGTCAAAGGTTGAGGTCCTAGGATACCAAATCCCTACATTTAGGGTGCCCTTAACATATCTTAGTATTCTTTTTAGGACTGCTAAGTGCGTTTCCTTAGCACAGGTTTGGTATCTAGCACACATTCCTACAGCAAAAAGGATATCAGGTCTGCTGGCTGTAAGGTACAGTAGACTTCCAATCATACTTCTATAGAGTTTAAGGTCTACTGGTTTACCATCAGGGTCACTATCTATTTTTACATTTGTGGCCATGGGGGTACTTATGCTTTTGGAGTTGTCCATTTTGAATTTCTTTATTAACTCCTTAGCATATTTAGATTGATGGACATAGTTTCCATCCCTAGTTTGTTTAATTTGTAATCCTAGAAAGAAATTGAGCTCACCAACTAAGCTCATTTCAAATTCATTTCCTATTATTTTAACAACTTCTTTTAGGAAGTTCGAGTTGGTGGACCCAAAGATTATGTCATCGACGTAGATTTGGGCAATAAAGATTTCTTTTCCTAAGGTTTTAATAAATAGGGTTGAGTCAATTTGTCCTTGTTTAAATTCTTTAGAAATTAGGTAGGTTGATAAGCGTTCATACCAGGCCCTAGGTGCTTGTTTTAGTCCATAAAGTGCTTTAGTGAATTTGTAAACATGGTTAGGTCTTTCTAAGTCCTCAAAACCAGGGGGTAGTCCTACATAGACTTCTTCCTTAATAAATCCATTTAGAAAGGCTGACTTTACATCCATTTGATAGAGCTTAAATCCTTTATGGGATGCAAAGGTTAACAACATCCTGATGGACTCGAGTCTAGCTACTGGGGCATAGGTTTCGTCATAATCTAACCCTTCTACTTAACTGAACCCTTTGGCTATTAAGCGGGCTTTGTTTCTTACTATTTCTCCTTGATCATTTAGCTTGTTCCTAAAACCCCACTTAGTATCAATAATGGATTTGCCCTTAGGTTTAGGTACTAGTTCCCAGACTTGGTTCCTCTCAAACTGGGCTAACTCTTCTTGCATTACTATGATCCAATCAGGATCAGGTAAGGCTTCATCTATGGTCTTAGGTTTAATTTTTGAAATCATCGCAATCTGACTAAGGTTCCTATAGGCGGACCTAGTTCTGACTCCTAAGGTTGGATCACCCACAATTTGATCAGTTGGGTGACTGAGTCTGGGTTTCTTAGTTTTTCTGGAACTTGGTTTAGCCTTAGGTCCGGTTGGTCGGTTTGGTTCAGTGATTGGTTCAACTACTTGGGTTGGTTCAATTGCTGGTTCAATTGTCTCAATGGTTGGTTCAATATTTAGTTCATTTAGGAGTTCAATTAAAGGTTCAGCAGTATTTTCATTTTCTTCTTAATCAGTATTTGATGAATTTAGATCTGGATTATCAGATTTTGAGTTGATTTCTTCATCAAATATTAGATTTGTTGTTTCTTCAATTTTCTTAGTTTGTTTGTTGTAAACCCTATAAGCTCTACTTGTTGTTGAATATCCTAAGAAGATGCCTGGGGTTGACTTAGACTAGAATTTACCTAGATAGTCCTTGGTGTTTAGGATATGGACTTTGCACCCCAAAGACCCTTAGGTAATATAGGTTTGGAAGTCTATGGTAGTATAATTCATAGGGTGTTTTATTGTGTCGTTTGTTAATTAGTACCCTATTTGGGATGTAGCAAGCCATGCTAATTGCTTCTGCCCAATATTGGTTAGCTAGGTTAAATTCATTGAGCATAGCCCTAGCGGCTTCCTGTAGGGTTTTATTTTTCCTTTCAACTATCCCATTTTGCTGGGGAGTTCTAGGACACGAAAATTCGTGTATATACCCATTTACCTTACAAAATTCCTCGAATCGTTGATTTTCAAACTCTCCCCCGTGGTCACTCCTAAGTCTTTTGATTTTGGTATCGTTTTGATTTTCAATTAACTTACAAAAATCATTGAATAAGTTTAGGGTTTCATCTTTGGTCTTTAGAAACCTAACCCAGGTAAACCTAGAGTAATCATCAACTATTACTAAACAGTACCGGTTTCCGCTTAGTGACTTGGCTCCATGTGAATCAAATAGGTCAAGGTGTAGGAGCTCAAGTGTGGTTTGAGTTAGATCAGACTGAATAAGTTTGTGATTAGACCTGGTTTGTTTACCTTGATTACATGATTTACATATTAAGTTTTCATGGTTCTTAATTTTAGGGATACCTTTAATTAGGCCAAGTTGAGTGATTTTCGAAATTATTCTCAGATTTGTGTGACCTAATCTCCTATGCCAGAGATTTGATTGTTCTAACTGAGTTAACATGCATTTAGGTACTAGTGGTAGGTTTATAGTGTAAACATTATTTTTCCTAGTGCCCTTAAGCATGATTTTTGAGTCTTGCAAGTTTCTAATCAGGCAGTTAGAGTTGGTAAAGGTAACTACATAACCAGTATCGCACAATTGACTTATGCTAAGCAAATTAAATTTAAAATTTTCAACCAAAAGAACCTTCTTAATAACAAAGTCAGATTTAAGTTCAATGTTACCTGACCCAATCACCTTGAGTGTAGCATTGTTGCCAAATGCTACTGAGCCTAGGTTTTTGAGCTTGAGTTTGGTGAATTTCAATTTATCCCCAGTCATGTGTCTGGAGCACCCGCTATCCAACATCCATTGGTCCAAATCTTTATGTTCCTACACATAAAGAGTTTTGTTGATTTGGATCCAATTAGAATCAGGAATAGCCTAATTGATTTTCACAACCTAGTCTGTCTCACCCAATCTAGGGTTGTCAATCACGTTAGCCTTATAGGTTTTGTGAGACAGGTTTTAGTAGATAGAATTATTTTAAAAAATTATGATTTATTTTGAAAGACTTAAATTAATTTTGAAAGCAATTGTTTTGAGTTTATTTAAAAAATGTTTAAATCTACAACTAACTAAAATTTGTGTTAGATTCGAATTTGACAAAGAATAATTTGAATTTGAATTTCAAAAATTGGCTTCCAGGTCTTGGCGAGGCACTAGGCCTTCTTTGGCCGTAGCCTTATTGGATCATCAACCCTTTCCTTGACAAAGCCTTTTAATGAAATTTCATTTTCAAAATTACTTTTTGAGAAATTCTGGTCTAACTAGTTTGGGTCTTGGATCGGTAGCTTCGGCTAGTTTCACCAATCTAAAGAGACCAAGTAGAGTATACTTGACTTTATTAGAAGAGGTTTCCCTAACGTACTATTATCTCACCACCACCCAATACTAGGTTGTTCAAGTTTCAGTTTAATTGGTTCAGTCCTTTATCTAACCAGTCCTAAGTCTAAGCATGGTAAATTGCAGAAATTAAATAAACAATCAATCATGTAAATTAAAAAAACAAGAGTAGAAATTTATCTAACTATGAATATTATTTTTAATTTGGCTCCCCTTGGACTAAAGCCACGATAATGGTTCGCAAGATGTGAATCTTGTCCTTGGGGATCTAATACTGATTTGATCCAGTTTGTTTATTCAGGCACAATTTGGAGTACCCATGCCTGAACTTTAGGTCTGGACTGGTTCAGTACAGCATAATATGTTCTTTGTCTAGACTTGGTTCTATAGCCTAATCCGGATCGATTTAGAACCGACTTCTATTTTCCAAGAATCATGTCAAGACCCTTGGAACCAGAAGTGAATCATTCTAAGGCTAATCTAAGGTCCTTGACTTGAGTTTTCAAGGAGGAGTTCTCTTTCTTAAGTTTTTCAACTTGAGTAGAAGTTCCTTCTTGAACCTTCTCAGTTAAGGATCCAGAGTCAGCTCCCTCTTTCAAGAGTTTTACTTCCTGTCGAAGAGATTCGACTCGGATTTTGGCTTTCGCCAAGTCTCAAGAAAGATAGGCAATTAATTCACATAACTGATTTCTAAAAAAACCACTTACAGTGATTTTGCCATCCTCTGAAAACGTGAGTTTGCCGTCGTCCGGTTCTGATTCTAACTCGGTCTCGATTTCGTCTGAGGCAGTCAGGGCGAGCAAGTTTGACTGTGGGAACTCTTCTTCTTCTTCAGAGGAAGACTCGTCCCATGTTGCTTGAAGAGCCTTCTTTCTTCTTGCTTTCTTGGCTTCTTTTAGGTTAGGGCATTCCGATTTGAAATGTCCCTTTTTGTTGCATTCGAAGCAAGTCACACTTGATTTGTTCTTAGTTGGTTCAGCTGGATCTTCCTTCTTTCAGCTGGCCTTTCTTCTGTTGGATTGATTCTTCAATTCCTTGTAGTAGTTCCGGGCAAGCCGGACCAGCTTGGGTCGATCTCCTTCGCTGTCTTCTGAGTCTGAATCTGACTCAGACTCGGGCTCAGGTTGAGGCTTCTTCTTGGTTATCTTTTCAGTTTTACCTGCAATAAAGGCAATGCCTTTCTCGGCCAGTGTGCAGTTAGTCTGCTCATACAATTCTAATTCAGAAAACAGTTCATCTAACTTGATCTTAGAAAGATCCCTTGAAACTTTGTATACATCTACCATAGATGCCCACAAAGTATTTCTAGGGAACGCGTTAAGAGCATACCTGATTAGGTCACGATTCTCTACCATGTGACCGATGGTGTGAAGACCGTTCATCAGCTCCTGAATTCTGGCGTGGAGCTGAGCTGCAGATTCGTTGTCGTTCATCTTGATGGTATACAGCTTGTTCGGTAGCAGGTCCCTCTTGCTGATTCGGGTGTCGGAGGTTCCTTCGTGTAATTCAATTAGCTTACCTCATAGTTCCTTTGCGCTGTTGAATAGACCCACCCGGTTCAGCTCTTCCTTGGTTAGGCCGCATTGAAGTGTTTGAGTTGCCTTGGCATCGGGTTCAATTTTCTTTTTGAGTGACGCGTCCCATTCAGTGTAGGATTGTTGTACTCCGTCAGCATTCTTTGGAATTTCCAGTCCGGACTGGATTATTATCCACATGTCCACCTGAGTTTTCAGGTGGACTTCCATCCTACTCTTCTAGTAGGAGAAATCCTCCACACTGAAGAGCGGTGGTCTGGCGGTACTGAAACCTCTTTCATGGCAATTTAGAAATTAACTGAATAAGAAAGAGAGAGAAAAGAAAACGTCCCAAGACTTGGTCTTAGATTAGTAGTGCGGGAAGAAGAAAAAAAAATTTATCAAGTGGTGTTGCACCAATCTCGATTAACGATAAAACTTGAAAAAAAATTGAAGAAAATCTGAAAAAAAATCTCAAATTGGTGGTTGCACCAAATTTAAGCTTCCCCGCTCTGATACGACTTGTTGGATCGAGAGAATACGATAGAGGGGGGGTGAATTGATGGATCATCTTGTCGTACGCTAGAGGGGGGGTGAATAGCGTTTCGCCGAATTCTTGTTCCTACACGGTTAGTTTGCACAGCGGAAATAATAGTAATAAAATCACTAACCAATGCTAACACGGCGATTTTAGTTGGTATCCACCCCGGTCGGGTGACTAATCCAACAATCCGTCGGTGGATCAAACCCCGGATAACCTCCGGCTAGAACTCGTCGCTCCTTGTGGGTGGAGAAACCTTGCCACAACACCAAGGACACTTCCTGAGTATACAAGACTACTAACTTGCCCTATCCAAGCAAGTTTGGTCAAGAATCTCAGCCCAAACCGAGTTCTCTTTAAATAGAACTCGAGCTGAAAACCTCGATGGTAGTCGACTGCTCCCAGGGCAGTCGACTGCCCCACTCAGAATTCGACCGTTGACAGCCCCAACGTTCGAATCCAGCTGTACACCAGTCGACTGCTCCCAAAGCAGTCGACTGGTCCAGGGCCAAAACCATTCTGTGAGTTTTGGTAGTCGACTGGACAACCCCCAGTCGACTGCCCAGCCTACCACAGCACTCCTACTCACTTTCTTGGCCCTCCTCCACGTGTGCCTTCAGGTCCTCTCCTTTGGCTTGCCTCTTGAAGTCCTTTTCCACCGGCTATCGTCCCTCGGATGCGCACGCAAGTCCTCGACTTGCCTCCATGTCATCCTTCACGTGTGCCCTTTGAAGTTGACTTCCCGACTTGCCCTTGGAGTCCTCCTCCCTCGTCTCTTGTCCCTTGCCTCAGCTCACTCAACATGTGTAAACCTGTACAACCTGCACACTCAATATACACATATGAGAACACAAGGAAAACCTAACTTAAACCTTTTGCCCAAACATCAAAACACTTGGTCACTCCGGATCACAGATTGCCTCAACAATCTCCCCCTTTTTGATGTTTGGCAATACGTTTAAGTTAGGGAAATAAGATAGTAGTCAATAGCAAAAACCATGCTAAACAAATGCATATGCAATGCAAAAATGGATCCTATCCCAAGGCATCCTACACCTAACCCTCCAGGTTAGGACTTTTCACACCTAGCCTTCCAAGCTAGGACTTTTCACACACCTAGCCCTCCAAGCTAGGACTTTTCTACACCTAACCCTCCAAGTTAGGAATTTTACACACCTAACCCTCCAAGCTAGGACTTTTACAACACGGACTTTTTAAAGCTCTTCAAAAGCTCCCCCTACATTGAACTTACAAAGGCTTTTTAAGAACCTTTCCAAGGTTCCCCTTACGCCAAGAATAGAGCAACCATGCTCCCCCTTAATCTTAGCTCCCCCTAAACCTAGGGTTTCTTGCAAAGGTATTAGTTTCCCACTTAAACCCAATATTTCTCCCCCTTTGCCACACATCAAAAAGAACCCAATAATATCCCAATTATTGGTTCTTAACATCCCCAATGACCCTAAATACAGTGTACTAGGCCCCCATACACTGGTTCCTTGTCATTTGGACTCCAAACCAGCTGCTGATACACAAATCAGCCTCTGGCAGTCGACTAGCAACAGTGTCAGTCGACTGATACGCCTAAAACCTAATTTTCTAGCCGAATTTCAGAAACGCGCCAGAAATTCCCCAAATTTCCAAAAATTTCCAAACTTCGTGGACAACTTTGTGGAACCTATACCTACTTGGGAAAAATATATCTACCAATGTATCTATCACCATTCCCAAGTTTGACACAAAATCCAAAAATTTCAAAATGAAAATCAAGCCAACTAGGAGGCAACCTCCCCCTTTACCCATGCCTTTCCCAATTTTCATTTTTCCCAGGCTAAGTTCTACCCAACTTAACCTCCTAAACACCATGTTGAGTTATCCCCAACCCAACATCCGAGTTCTTCCCCTTTTGGACACCATTAAGGCTTGCTCCTAAGCAACCTTTCTTCTAGTGCCAATTAGAACTCTACAAAACCTAAAATATTCTAAAGTTTGCAAACACACTTGCTTGGATATACCCTATCCTAGAAAAATATGATATCATGAAAATATCAAGTGTATTTGACTTTTGGTACACATCTAAATTTCTTAAAAGATTTGGCATTTTGAAATGAAGTCATTATTCCTTGTGTTTGCCTCTTTTAACCCTTTCAAATTGACACAAGGAATTGTCCTCAACTCTAAGGGTGCGTTTGGTTGAGGGTTATCCTTGATAACCTTGGTTATCCATCCAAGGTTATCAACAAAAATCTTATTTGGTTTAGATAATCAGCGATTCCCAAGTAATAATCGATGCCCGACACGTCAGCAAAAGGGGCATGCAACCAGGAATCGGAAAACCTTAGGGAAGTAAGGTTTTTCTTGATTCCCAGGTTATGGAACTTATCTTACCAAAATTATCCGCCATTACATTTAAGACGAAAATAACTATTAAATTATTAACTTCCGAAAGCATTATTCGCAATCGACGACTGACACGGCGGCCAGCGACCGCCGCCGCGACCACCGCCGACGACCACCGTCGGCGACCACCGCCGGGAGGATCGCCGGCGACGATCGCCGGCGACCACCGCCGGCGACGATCGCCGGCGACCACCGCCGGCGACGATCGCCGGCGACCACCGCCCCCACCCCGGCGACGATCGCCGGCGACCACCGCCGGCGACGATCGCCGGCGACCACCCCGGCGACGATCGCCGCGACCACCGCCGCACGATCGCCGCGACCACCGCCGCGACGACGATCGCCGGCGACCACCGCCGGCGACCACCGCCGCGACGATCGCCGGCGACGATCGCCGCGACCACCGCCGGCGACGATCGCCGCGACCACCACCGCCGACCATCGCCGCTGACCACCGCCGGCGACGATCGCCGCGCGACCACCACCGGCGACCACCCCGACGACGACCGCCAGCGACGATCGCCGGCGACCACCGCCGACGACGATCGCCGGCGACGATCGCCGGCGAAGATCGCTGGTGGCCGGCGACCACCGCCGGTGATGATCCCTGGTGGCCGGCAACCACCGCCGATCGTCGGCTGCCGACCGGCGACCACCGCTGATCGCCGGCGACCATCGCCGGCAATGATCGCCGCCGTCCACCACCGACGACGATCGCCAACGACGATCACTGACGACCACCGCCGGCGACCACCGCCACGCGACCACCGCCGGCGACCACCGCCGATCGTTGGCGACCGGCGACCACCGCCGATCGTCGGCGACAATCGACGGCTACCGACCGGCGACCACCGCCGATCGCCGGCAGCGTCGCCGATCGCCGGCAGCGTCATCGATCGCCGGTGCCGTCGCTGATCGCCGGCGGAGTCACCGGTCGCCGGTTGGCAATCTGCGTCGATCGCCGGTCACCGGTCGCTGGTCGGCGATCTGCGCCGATCGTCGGTCGCCGCCGATCGTCGACGGTCGACACCGACAGTCGGCCACCAGTGTTGGATACCGACTGCCTACGTGTACACCGACTGCCTACATGGATATCGACGATCGACGTCGACACCCTTAAGTCTAAACTAATAAAATTATCTAAACAAATTCTAAAGGGTAATATGGTAAAATATTATATTAAGTTATAGTCTATTACCTCCAAACAAACAAGATTTTATTTGATTACCTAAATTGAACCAAACAACTTCAGGTTATGTTTAATTCCCCATAACCTTGGTTACGTGATTACTTGGTAATGACATAACCGAGGTTATATATGATAACTTGAACCAAACGCACCCTAAGGTTCATCCATAATTCCAGGTGTTTCTGAAAAACCCTTCAGAAATCACTTATTAACACTCTGCCCAGACCACCAGTCGACTGCCAAACTTCACAGAAAGTTTTCGGGCTGATAGCAGTCGACTGCCCAAATGGGCAGTCGACTACCACCTGAATTTCAGGTTTTTCAGCCAACTTTCAGAAATGCCCTAAAAATTCTACAAATCTCCCAAAAAAATATGAAATTTTGTGGGGAGATTTGTGAAGCCAATATCTACTTGGAAAAAATATGTTTCCAAATAAATGTTCTCCAAATCCCAAGATTGGCACGAAATCCTACTTCTTCTAAAAAGTATCAAATGAGCTCATCCTAAAAGTGCTAATTCTCACTTCTCTTCAATGCATCCACTTCTCCTTGATCACAACTCATTTATATCATTGAATTATATGGTGATCCACCATTAAACCTCAATTTTATGAATTTTAACCCTCTTTTCACCTTTTTCTCCCTAAATTCTCATTTTAATGTGTCAAAATCTAGGAGTAAGACTTATCCAAGTCTTCCAACCTTTTTGGCACATTTCACCTAATTTCCTAAGGGAGAAACTTTTGAGATCCATCTACCATGGACCCCAAAGGCTTCTAGAGCTCCCCCTTGAGCTCTTAGCCTTAGCCACCTCCCTAGGTGACTCAATCCATACTAGGCCACACCGGTGTACCACCGGTGACTCTTGGCCTATAAAATTGACCTTTTTAATCTTGGACATCTTGCTCTTGGTTAGGTCACTCTTTTTACCCTTGGATGGCATCCCCTTGCCATCCTTGGACCTTCCCTCCTTACTAAGATTGTAAGTTTTCCCAACATACTTCTTTCCATTGCCCTTGAAGGTCTTAGATCAGTACCCCAATCCCGATCTATCATAGTTGGGTTTGATGCTACCCAACACCATGTCTAAGCTCTTAGATCCAACCGTGAATCTTTCTAGAGCTTTTTCTAATGTATCAAATCTTGCCTTCAAGGCTTGATTTTCCCTTTCTAGGCCTTGAACCCTAGAGTCCATATGTCCACCTTGGACATTCCTAGACCTATCCACTTTCCTAGGCATATGTTTCCCTTCCTTGGGGTTAATGCCTTTAGCCTTGGATACATAGGTCTTAGGCCTATCATGATGCATGCTTTTTCTATAGTGGTGATCTACCTTGTTATCCTTATTCCTATCATTATATTTAAATCCAAAGTTATGTACCATTAAGCAATTTTCATAATTTCTAGCATGCATGAATGAGTGATTTACATGATTTTTAGAATGCAGGGAAGAACTTGAAATTGAATTACATTTTGGCTTAAGGTTAGAAGTTACCTTCTTTACCTTTGGTGTTCCTCCTTGATGTGGGCTTCTTCTTTTCTTTCTTTCTTCTTTCTCCCATCTCCTCAAGTGCTCCATTTTCTTTAGCTCACTTTTTCTAGGGCACTTGGTGTGAAAGTGCCCCATCTCTCCACATGTAAAGCATCTAATCTTCTTCCTCCGTTCTTGGGCTCCTCCATTCCTACAATTTATGTTAGATTCAAATCGAATGGACCCGGGTTTAGAAGTTACCTCTCTTTTACCTTTTGGGCACTTGTCCTTGTAGTGCCCCTTTTCATTACACCCAAAGCATGTAATGTGGTCTTTTCTCTTGGCTTTGGTGGAGGTAGATGCTAGGTTGACTACTTCTTCAACTTTTGACGATGTGGAGGCTTCCTCTTGATCATGTGTAGATGAGGGTCTCTCCTCCCCCTCAATCCTTGAGGTGGTGACCTCTTCTTCTTCTTCTCTTGAGGAGGTCGATGATCTTTTACTTAGCTCCTCCTCCTCACTTGAAGAAGTTGACACTCCTTCCTTCTCGTGAGCTATTGAGCACATTTCCTTGGGCTCTTCCACCACGTGACCTTGTGTAGGGTTTTTATGAAATTCTACCAACATGGTCATAATTCGTGTGCATTCTTATAATTCCCTACAACACTCAAAATGTTGTTAGGCAAAAGATTTATTAATATACTCATTACCTTCTCATTTGCCTTTGATTGCCCTTGTTGTTCTTGAGTCCAATATCTTGGACGGAGCTTCTTCCCATGCTTGTCTCTTGGAATTTCAAATGGTTCTTCAAGCACCATCATGCACTCCCACTCCATCATCAGCCACGTCTCCATTCTTGACTTCCAACGCCTGAAGTCTTCATGGTCATAGACCGGTGGAGTGTATATGTCGTCCCCAAGTTTGTCTTCCATGATTCTTCAACTCTAGCGGTTGCTCCCTCGGCAGTTAGTCCGATCAAGAGCGGTCCTTCGCTCTGATACCAACTGATGGGTCGTCTTACCGTACGCTAGAGAGGGGGTGAATAGTGTTTCGCCGAATTCTTGTTCCTACACAGTTAGTTTGCACAGCGGAAATAATAGTAATAAAATCACTAACCAATGCTAACACGGCGATTTTAGTTGGTATCCACCCCGATCGGGTGACTAATCCAACAATCCGTCGGTGGATCAAACCCCGGATAACCTCCGGCTAGAACTCGTCGCTCCTTGTGGGTGGAGAAACCTCGCCACAACACCAAGGACACTTCCTGAGTATACAAGACTACTAACTTGCCCTATCCAAGCAAGTTTCGTCAAGAATCTCAGCCCAAACCGAGTTCTCTTTAAATAGAACTCGGGCTGAAAACCTCGATGGCAGTCGACTGCTCCTAGGGCAGTCGACTGCCCCACTCAGAATTCGACCATTGACAGTCCCAACATTCGAATCCAGTTGTACACCAGTCGACTGCTCCCAAAGCAGTCGACTGGTCCAGGGCCAAAACCATTCTGTGAGTTTTGGCAGTCGACTGGACAACCCCCAGTCGACTGCCCAGCCTACCACAGTACTCCTACTCACTTTCTTGGCCCTCCTCCATGTGTGCCTTCAGGTCCTCTCCTTTGGCTTGCCCCTTGAAGTCCTTTTCCACCGGCTATTGTCCCTCGGATGCGCACGCAAGTCCTCAACTTGCCTCCATGCCATCCTTCACGTGTGCCCTTTGAAGTTCACTTCCCGGCTTGCCCTTGGAGTCCTCCTCCCTTGGCTCTTGTCCCTTGCCTCAGCTCACTCAACATGTGTAAACCTGTACAACCTGTACACTCAATATACACATATGAGAACACAAGGAAAACCTAATTTAAACCCTTTGCCCAAACATCAAAACACTTGGTCACTCCGGACCACAGATTGCCTCAACATGAATATCGTAAAACCTTGTCGGATAAAACTTTAAGAGAATAAGCAGCGGAAATTAAAACAACCAAACGCAAACACAAGGATTTACTTGGTTCGGAGTCGTGGTCGGCTCCTACTCCAAGGCCCACGGTCCTTGACCATTTACTGCGGGCAATTCTATAATGCGCAAAGTGTTTTACAAAGAATTATACAGTAATATTGTAGTAAAAGAAAACAGAGTTACTCTTCGAGATCGACGCCCGGTATGGATCGTACTTTGGTGCGGAGGGTCGGCGGCGGCGCTTAGAATCTTGAGATCTGAGGTTTCCGGAGCAGAGCGCTTGAGTCGAAGAGCGTAGAGGCGTTTGGAAAGTTGTTACAGAAGCCTTGGGAGTCGAGCCCCTTATATAGTGCACTTGGGGGCGCCCTGCACGTTGGGGGCACCCGCTGCGTGTCACTTGATCTGTAAATCTCTCGGTCAGCCGTTATCCCTCCAGGATCGGGCTCGAGGTTTGACGGGGGCGCCCGGATTGACTTTGTCAGCAGGCTTCTCGGCTGGATAAGCTTCTATCGCTTCTTGGCTTGGACCCAGGGCGCCTGAGGCATCCGGGGCGCCCGGGAGCACGGGGGCGCCCGGGAGCACGGGGGCGCCCGGCCCAGTGTGCTTCCGAAGCGTTTTCTTGCTTAACTCTTGTTTGGCTTTGACTTAGGGCGCCCGGGACCTCCCGGGAGCCCAACCCAGCTGCTGCCCCTCTCCTTTGGGGCGTTCTGAGCTGTAGAAACTCGTTCCTTCGGTCCTGCATCCAGGGTTAGTACCAAACAAAACAAAGCAAGCATGTTAGTGAATTTTATAGCAGTAGCTGTCTTGGTTCTGACTTTGGGTCTCCTAAATAGAGCCCTAGGTTGAGCCGACGCCTACTGTTCCCTCGACGGGAAACGCGTCCTCACCTACTCCTCTCAGGAGAGTTTACCTTTTGCCAACCGGCTCCTCCGGTTGGACTTTTGCCTGATGCACCTGACCAGGTCTTCGTGCCCACCTTCCGAGTAGGTCTTCGGTGCCCAGCTCCTTGCCAGGACTTCGTGCCCAGCTCCTTGCCAGGGCTTCGTTCCCAGTCCTCGACTAGGACTTCGTGCCCACCTTCTGAGCAGGTCTTCAGTGCCCAGTTCCTTACCAGGACTTCGTGCCCAGTCCTCGACCAGGACTTCGTGCCTAGTATACCTAGGGCTTCTTTTCCTGTATACTTAGTAAACATGTTAGATCAACATAATATCTTAACTTTTGAAACCTTTGTCATTATCAAAACCCAGGTTTGACTTAGGTGCTGCCTGCACCAACACCTCGGTCACATCAGCGGACCAAATATATACTACGGCGCTTCCATCTCATTATAGAGATCATCGATAGAGGAGATGTGAGGATATGCAGAGTACCCACTGAGGCTAACATCATGGATCCTTTGACCAAGGCTTTGGCACAAAAGTAGCATGATGGTCACACTAGGTCACTGGGTATTAGATATTATAGTGATTGGCACTAGTGCTAGTGGGAGATTGTTAGTAGGAGCCCTATACCAATTATGTGATGATTGACTAGGGGCATTTTGTATCATATTCTATTATTAATAAAGACATATTTGGTTATTATACTTACTTTGTATTTGTGTCAAATAACTAAGTATAATAATGTCCTTGGGTAATAGGTTCTTATCTACATTATATCGATTGGTTGAATCGATAGTGAGATGATGTCGAGAACACTACTCTAAACCATTCCTAGTCAAGAATTAATATTCAATGATAATATTAATGCATAGAGACTAGCATGTAGGTCAACTGATGACTTGAGCTCACAAGTCATAGATATGTGATATCAAGTTGACACATGGGTATATATTGGAGAATGTGTACTAAATGACCCGCCATGAGAAAGTTTCATAAATTGTCATATAAGTGTCATAAACTTTCTCATGTGACTATTGGTATGAATAGTCCTTAGACCTGAAATCACTACGGTTCCCTACATAAGGAGTTATGTACTTTGGTATTGTCAAACGTCACCCGTAACAGGGTAAACTATAAAGGCGATCACTGAGTATGTAATGAATTATGCGGAGGGATGTGAGTGATGTAGATGAGATCTATCCCTCCCATATGACGGGAGTGATATCTGTGGGCCCCTTGATCGAGTAGGACTACTAAAACGCATGGTCATGCTCAAATGAATCAATATGAGATATTGAGCTCATTTGTTTGAGTGAGTCTACTCGGGGATCAAGAAACACAAGATTGACTGAGGATGACACGGTCTATACCTCATTAGTCAATCTAGATATCAAGGATAGAAGGACAAGGTCATACATTATCATAGTCAGGGAGGTTAAGTCGGATATCAACTTTTCTTGTTACTTGGGTAGCAATGATGCATTGCTAGATGTCGCTCATTGCTTATGTGTCTAAAGTGGTTTAGACACATTGCGAACGTTACGAGAACCTATTGGGTCACACACTAAGGACACGATGCTTCGAAGATTAATTGATCTTGGTTTGACTAAGATTTAATTCGAATTGGATTAATTGAGTTAGACTCAAGTGAATCCAATTAGATTATGGGATTGAGTCTAATTTGAGTTAGACTCATCTAGATTAGACTCAACCACTTAATTATGGATAATATTCATTAACGGGTTTAATAAAATATTATTTAAGAGGAAGGCTAAGAGACATTCTATTCATTAGATGAATAGAATACTAAGAGTCTCAAGGGATACCAAGAGGCTTGGTATTCATTGGGTTTTATTAGCATTAAGATGAGAGGAGCTCAAGGGCATAGACCCTTGGTATTCATTAGATGAGTATAAATACCCCCCCCCTTGTCAAATGCTAGAGGGTGCATCTCTCTTCCTCCTTGTCCATAACTCCCTAGTGGAAGTTCTTGTGCTTTGTGAAACATCCAAGTTGCTAGCACAACTAAGGTGGTTCCTCTTCGAGGCGTAGATCGTGTTCGTGTGGATACGCATAGAGGCACGGACACTTGAACGTGTAAGAGATCCGGCGAACTAAAGGACTAGCGGGATAAGCGAAGGGCACGCGACAAAGGTATTCCTATAAGATAGGAATTGTAGATTACTTTGTATGTGTTTTTCTTTCGCATGGATCGCTCGAGAGATCTTATTTCCGCTGCGATTTTAAATATTTTTACCTATAGATCCCTACATCAGCAACATAAGAAGCTGATAGCTCTAGGTCGTATTCTTTTAGAGTTAGCAGGCGCTCTCATGCCTCATTCCGATCCTCAAAGGTTTTCTTTAAAGATTCTAGGAGTCTGACCTGATCAGATAGCTCCCTCGTCTGAGTTTGGAGCTGCTCCCACTCCTGGGATAGTTTTTGCAAGTCCTCAGTAAGGGCTTGAGTCTTCTCAGACCTGAGGCATTCCCGGAGTCTATAATCGTATAGAGTATCCTCAAAAGCCAGCAAGGTACTAAGATAATGCTCGATTTTCACCCGGAGCCCTTGGCTGACCTCCAACTGTAGGAGCCCGCCCTCGCGGGCCCGGCCAGCCTCTGCCTCTGCTGCCGCCACTCGTTGGAGAAGGTCTTAAGTGACTCCCCCGGAGCACAACAGGCAGCTCGTAGCCGTACAATTAGAGGCATCCTACGATGCGGAACAAAGATAGACAAGGCAAGGCAGCAACGTAGAGAGGTAGAACTCAAGTATAATCACCGTCAGTAGAGACTGATGTAGCATCCCCAGATATTAAGCTGATCCAACTAATCGGCCCGGCTGAACGGGAGGAGAAAGAATTTCCTCGGCAGGACCCTAACTGGCTAGGGACGTCTCTCGGGTCAAGAACGTCCTCCTCCAAACTAGAAGCCAGCTGCAGACCATCTGAGGGGACCCCCTTTATCTAAATGGATTGGGAGCCCTTTATCGCCGTCTTCTTCGCCACAGGAACCTTCCGATGGGAGTTGGGCACGCCCTTTGACACCTCCTTACCGCGTAGAGCAGCGGGAAGGTCAGTCGGGGGGACCAAGTCGTGGGCGAGGGGAGCGGTGGCTGCCGCGGCTGGAGAGGAAGGTTCTTCCCGAATCCTCGGGGACCGGGGAGCCGCATCCTCGTCAGCAATAGAGCGTAGAAACTCTGAGGATAGGCCCTTCTTCAACCTCTTTAGGGGGTGAGCCTTGTGTGCTAGCCGTTTCCGCCGTCTTTTCTCTGTAGCGTGGGTCTCTGAGGGTGCAATAGGGGGAGGGGGTGCAACTTCTCCCATTGATGCCTTGGTGGGAGAGGCAGTTGAACCCCCTTCAGGGTCCGTCGGCAGTTCTGATACTCCAAGATCCTGGGAAGCCTCTAGGGTTTCCCGGCCTCTTGAGGGCTCAGCCACTTCCTCGTAGCCCTCAACGGAAGCGCCCACAGGGGTGGAAGAAGCTGAAGCGAGAACCAGCACTTGTTCGTTGGCCTGGTCCCACTTCAGGATCCGGTTCATAGCTCGGGAAAACATAACGTCGTCTCCAAAATAGAGACAAAAGGGCATCAGTTAGCATTAACAAGGAAACCTACAAGACAAAAGGTAACTTACGAAGACTGGGGCTAAGGCTCTTGACTTACGAAGGCTGGGTCGGCGCTAGCGTCGATGTCGTCGACGGTCGACGAATATTTTTTTTAATTTAATATTTTATTTAAAACTTTAATAAATTAAATATACTATAATTGAAAAAAAATAATTAATTTAATTTAAAATTCAATAAAATTATCTAAATAAATTTTAAAAAATATTAAAAATAATCCAATTTTATTTATTTATATATATTATTATTATATATTTTCTTATATTTTAATTTTTAAAAATTAAAATAAACATAATCATCGATCGGATAATTGATATAATTTTTAAAAAAATACTATGCTCAGAGAAAAATTTCAAAAAAAAAACCTCAAGGAATAACGTAACACTTTACATGCAACGATCTCCGACGGGCTTATCGTGCCTCCTAGGGTATGGTTTGATTCGGGACGGTGGTCGGAGGATGATGGTGTCCGGGCGACAATCGGACGTGTGATGTAAAATGTTACGCCATTCCTTGAAGTTTTTATTATGATTTTTCCTTAAGCGTATTATTGCTCATAATTTTTTTTACTTAAATCAACGGTACAATAAATATATAATATCATCTTACTTTTTATTTAATTTAGACAAGCATACAGTATCATCATACTTGAGATTGAACTAAAAGGTAATACGAAAAAATATTATACTATGTTATACACTGTTACATCCAAACAAACAAATAAGATTTTATTTAATCACTTAAATTAAATCAAACAATATCAGGTGATGTTTCATTCTCGATAACATTGGTTATGTGATTACTTGGTAATCACATAACTAAGGTTATATACGATAACTCGAATCAAACATACTCTTAAGGTATTGATGTTAATATATGAGTGTTGTAACATTCAAATGATGTTATGAACCAATGTGGATAGATATTATTATACCCACACATTAATAATATTCAATTCTTTGAACGTCGTTAATGAGCAAAATATTATATAAAAAATCAAAAATTAAGAAAATAAATTTTGGATAAAAAAATAAAAAAATGGATAATATGACTCCACAAATAATCAAATGTTAATATTAAAATGAATATGAGGGTGAGTTAGAAAGTATTAATATAATAGGTGACATATAATACTAGGCCCCCTCTTCCTTGCAGAATTGCAGAGGCCACAAGAGCACCAACAAGCACCCAAATCAACTTCTAGGAGTAATTTTACTAGGGTACTTTGAGCCTCTTCCATTGCCGAAGTTTGTCGTGCAGGTGTCTTGATGAAAGACTGAAATAGGATGATGACGCTTTCCCTAAAAGCAGACAATTTCAATCCTGTAAAGAATGTAGCCGATCAGCAGATTTGCCAATGATGGCACATCTATAGTTCGATCCAAAACAGAGATTTTAGGCACAGAACCATATCGCGACAGCATATTTTTTATAAAGTAGAAACAGAACAGAAAATTTTATTCTGTGAATGCATTCAAAAACGATTTCACCACACACAAACATGCAGATACCCTCTGAATACTGATCGAGCCCAGGACACAGAGGTGCTACCTGCAGCTGGTGCCGATGAATTGAAGAACCAATTGGTTTCCGTTCGCTGTCAAAACAAAGCCCGGCATCATTGCAAGCTACGGGACGACAGATCGAGAGCCTCGGTGCGGCTACGCCCAATCCGAAGGAATATCTCCATGATGTGGCGCTCCAATGTGTCGAGTCCTTGCTTCAAGACCTCGCATACTCGAGACAGCTCCAGTGCTCCCTGCCTCAGCTCTTTCTTCTTCTCCTCTGACATTGGAAACTGGATGTCGTCGATTGTAGAAATCAGACGGTGTGTGCAGCTATGGATTTGTCGAAGCTCTTTCAGAAGCCCGGTCGAGTTCCTGCGGTGGTCCTTCTTCTTCGACTCCTCGGCGAGCCGGTGGTGAAGAGACATGATGGGCGCCGCCCAAGGGAAGGCCCGCGGGATGAAAATTTGGGCCTGCAGGGCGCCGCGGTCCTGGCAGCGTAACGCGGCCACGAGAGAGCGCATCGCGAACTGAAGCACTGCGCTCATCGTGAATATGGGCACCGCGAGCCCGGCGGCGTTGTCGATCTCGTGATCGCGAGGTGCGGTCACATTGCTCCCCATTGCCTGCAATTGCCTCAATGCCGACCAGGAACGAGACGCGGAAGAGGAAATCGAGCGCAACTGCAAGATGCGGCGGTTGCTACTGGATGAAAAGAACGAGCCGGCGCTGGCACTATAGCCGAAGGAGCGGTTACCGTAGGAGTGACCAGAATCCTTGTCGTCGAGCATGACCTCGAGTTCGCCAAGCGCCTTTCGGGCGCGCCGAATCTGTCCCTCGCCAAGTCTCTGCCGGGAGGAGGAGGAGGCCGCGGGGCTGAGCGCGGCGACCACGATCTCGGCGTGGGCGCGGCAACGTCGCAGGTGGTCTATGCCGTCTCGGGCAGCGTTGCAGATGTCGAGAGCCTTGACAGCGCGGTCGGAGAAGTCGGCGATGAAGCGATCGAGGAGCGGGTGGACAACGAGCGGCACGCGATCGAGGAGGACGGCGCGGAACTCCTCGTGGCAAATGAGGAACCCGTGAAGGAGCTTGCAGACCCAGGAGAGCGAAAGGAAGCCGTCCGCGTCTGCCACGGCGAGGTCTTGCAAGTACTCGGCCACGCATCCGTGGAGGCGGAGCAGAAGGGCCTGTCGGTCGGCGGCCATGTGGTCGTCGATCGCGTGAACCTGATCGCGTCGGAGGTTGAGGAGGGAGGGAAAGCGGACGGAGGCGGCGCAGGGGAAGTCCTGTGGGTCCTGCGCAGGCATTGTTGAGCGGATCGAAGGGACCGAGCCCTGAGGAGGCGACGATGAGAAGGGGGAGGTCTTTTATGGTGCGCACGCCACGCCGAAAGTGTCCTTTTCGAGTTTAAACGGTAAAAAAGAGAAAGGGACCGGAAAATTGCTGTCGAGGGTCATTCGAGTCACTCTATTAAACGAGAAACCGTCCATGGAACCGCGGAGGGAGAGAGAGAGGGCGAAAGCAAAGCACCAGGCGGACGCGGACGGAACGCGAACGCGACACGGCCGCGTCCGCGTAGCAGCAGCGACGGCTTCCTTTTTCTTTTATTTTTTGCATCAAGATTCGTGGACGCGCGAATCGCAAGCGATGCGAACGGAGATGGCGTGGCTTCGAGCCTTCGATCGATCGATCGATTGCAATACGAGGGTGGGGTCCTTTTGCCTGGTGGGGCCGAGGGTGGATGCTTTTCGGGTACGCGGTCTTCTGTTTTTTCGACGAGATGTTTTTCTATTCCGGGCCTCGACCCGATTGAATAATATGCCCGATTGTGGAGGGCGCCTATGGAAATGAGTAGCCTAACGCGGCCCCGTGGAACGGAATTTTGAAGGAGTCCAAAATTGGGTTGGTAGCCGAAGTCATGAGTCAACGACGAATGTGATTGAGTGCTGTCTGCGAGTTCGATCGCCGAGTCCACCGCCAATGCAGGAGGATTCTTGTATTATTTATAATATTATTATTTAACTTAAATAAAAGACTTATTTAATTCTAACAGATCTTCTTAATTTATATTGCCAACTAGATTGAGATAACTTATCTGTCGATCATCGTGTAAGCTGGAAAGAGAGGCCAAGAGAAGGAGAGGATTAGGATAGAGGTCGGGGGTTATCTTCTTAGATAAATTTTCGATTGTGGTAGCGAGAAGATGAACAATGATCGGCAATTTATCGGGGGTTATCTTCTTAGATAAATTTTCGATTGTGGTAGCGAGAAGATGAACAATGATCGGTAATTTATCAAAGGGCGTATTCAAAAATTGATATTTACCAAAAGGCGTACCATGGTTTCATTTTTACCAAAGGGTACACCCATTTTAGTGAACTTCCATTTATACCCCTCCCGCCAGTAGTCTTTCTCTTTCTCATTCTCAGTAACGAATTTCGAGACAACTGAACATGCTTTTTCAGACTTTTTATTTTAAAATAATATATTATGCAATCGGCTAAAAAAGTAAGGTAAAGAAAATAAAAATATTTCAGTTAAAAAAATATCTCTTCCGACGTGATTTCAAAAATATAAAGAGATGATTTTTTCATATTTGATTAATATAAATTAATATATTAAATAGCATTTAATAAATATATTAATATATAAAAAGGTCTGAAATTAGAAAAGCCAGAAATCTTTTGGTTTCAGGCACACGCTAGGCCTGAAATATTTTTATTTCAGGCCCAGCGTGGGCCTGAAACACAAGATTTCAGGCTCAGCATGGACCTGAAATAAAAATATTTCAGGCCCAGTGTAGGTCTGAAATAAAAATATTTCAGACCCAGCGTGGGCCTGAAACAAAATATTTCAGGCCCAGCATAGGCCTGAAATAAAAATATTTCAGACCCTGCTGTAAAAAATCGCTTTATCGTTTTATCATACTCGGATTCAGTCTTAGATTAGTTCTCGATTCAGAAAAACGAAAGAGAAAAGTAATGTATTGAAGTTGCTTTTTCTTTTTCAAAGGAATCGATATATATATTTTTAAGTTCGTTTTTAATATAATGCTCCTTTTATATTAATTAGAATGTCTCACGTAAATTAGTCTTTTTCAGTGATTTTTATTGCGATTTTAGAAATATAAAGAAATGTTTTTTTACGTTTCAGGCCTACATTAAAAAACCTATCATAACGCATGATTTCAGGCCGACGTAAGGCCTGAAATTATTTGATTTCAGGCCCTGAGCAGGGAGGGTCTGAAATCTTTGATTTCAATCGCATGGGCCTGAAATCAAAGATTTCAGGCCCTGCATCGTTCTGTAAAATTAATAAATATAAAAAATAATTAAGAGAGATAATAATATATATTGATTAGCAAAATTAAAGATATAAGGATGATTTACTAAAACAAGCTATGATTCTACATTGTTGTTGCATCGGCAATTTACCAAAGGGCGTATCCAACTATTCGTAATTACCGAAAAGAGTATCACGGTTTCTATTATACCAAAGGGCTCATCCCATATAGTGAAGTTACTTTTATACCCCTACCACCAAAGAATGACTTTATCAAACACATTTTCGAGAAAACCGAACCACTTTATCAATAAAATATTAATTTGTGGTTCGGATTGGTAGCAGTCGAATTTTTCTCCATTCTCTCTCAGCGCAACAACGTAAATGGAAGGTTTGAAGGTGGAGGACATTGTGCGTGCCCTAGCTGTGATATAGTTGCGAGCTCATCCCCCGAATCCCTGCGGACAACCAAAACCTAGGCAATGCTCGAAAGCGTTTCTGTGTGATCCTGAGGTGGGTTTTAGTGTTAACGTTGAAGTCGAGACTGATCGGCATAATACACCAAGGGGTTAGGGTTTCTGCACGTTTGATTTATTTGATAATGTCAGGAAAAAGGTCTGTGGATGGTTCAGCGTCTTCTTCGTTGGCATTATCCACCAAGGTATGTTAGCGATATGCTTAGGTCAAACCAGCATAGTTTGTCAACATGTTTAAAATTATTTTGCTGAATAAATTTGTACTGTATATAAACTGTAGGATTCAGATGAGTTTGGACAAAAATTACGTTGGTGCAGTGTTTTAGGCCACTTTAAACAATTTTTTGAAGCATTTGAAATTTTAAATGATCGACACATTGCGAAGATCAAAGGGTAGCCTTTCAGTTTTTTCCTGGACATACAAGAATTGCAGCATATCCGTGGAATTTTGGTTAATATATTTGAAAGTTGGGATTCAACCTCGCAAGTTTTTAAATTCTCAGGTAATAGTTTTAGTTATGAATTGTAGACAATATCTATAGTATCTATAGTAAGTTAAGACAGTAATATAGATGGCCTGAAATGATTAGTTTTTGATAAAGTTTAATCATTTCATTTCAGGGCTACTGAGGGCCTGAAGTGAAATTGACTTCAGGCCCTCGGTAGGCCTAAAATAAAATCATTTCAGGTCTACCGAGGGTCTGAAATTAATTTAGTTCAGGCCCTCGGTAGGCCTGAAATGAATACATTTCAGGTCCACCTCGGGCCTGAAATGAATTCATTTCAGGCCCACCTCGGGCCTGAAATGAATTCATTTCTGGCCCGACGTGGGCCTGAAATGTATTCATTTCAGGCCCTCCTGAATTGAATTCATTTCAGGTCCAACGTGGAATAATTTCAAGCCTATATTCTTGATGATAACTAAATATTGTATTTATTTCAGGTGTACCGGTTGCGTTATCCAGACGAGATGTTGCTTTGATACTGAGTATAGTGGACCGTGATGTTTAGGTCCCTATTAATTCAACTAAAACATCGGGTGACCTCTATCGTACTTACTTCTCAAAAGAAAAACAACCTACAAGAACAAGACTTGAGGAGTTACTTAAACATTTTTCTAAAAGTGTTGAATCAGAGGATGATGTGTTATTAGTGTGTAAATTTTATATTTTGTATATATTTGTTTATGTTTTATTTTCGTCTAGTACATATAAGGTTCCTCTAGTCTTGTAGATATAGTAGATGATTATGACAATCTAGGTAGATTCAACTGGGTAGAAGCTATCCATCAATTTTTGTCTCCACAATTACCTAAGATTGGGGACTTATTTTCATCAACTCAGGGAAACCAGAGCACCACCAACCTCCCTTACCTAAAGGGATTTGCAGGGCTTTTTACAGTGAGTAGAATTATCTTGTTAAATTTTATAATATTTTGATGTCATTAATGTATTTGGCTGGAAAACTTTGTGTATGCATGGTTTTTGGAGCATGTACCAATTCAAAAACCATTCAATGTTGAAGGACCCCGAATAAATAAGTGGAGGAATATTCCTTCGCATATTAGTAGGGTGAGGGGCCTTGTCGACCGACTCTCGTCCGAAGAGATAATTATTCTTAAATGTGATCTATCTGAGTTAGATATAGAGGTAGTAACATTTGTGTACTTCGTAATTGACAGGTTATTGTTGAATTAATTCCTAACCTACATGAAAACACATTGTTTGAGAATCTTGATATCGGTGATGACATACCACGGCCAATGGAGACATCAGAAGGAGATGTTAGGCTATGTGGTGAATGCATTCTTAAGGACAACCGAATCAAGGAGCTAACAGAGGAGAATATATGTTTGAATGAAAGGGTTAAGGAATTACTTTCAATTATTGAAAAAAAGGCATGGAGGGTCAAGAAAGCTATCCTGTAGTCGATCCTCTCTCTGATCCAGTATCTTGTACACCTAGGAGAGGACGTGACCGAACTCGGTATGATTACAGGGATACTCTAATTGACAGTCCAGTATGGTACCAGCTTTTACCTAAGGGGAAGCAGGACAGGAAACAAATATCAAATGTCATGGACAAGGGAAAAAGGAAACTTAGTGAGGGGGATATGAATGAAGCAAGAGAAAACATTAATGTAATGGAAGTCATGTCTGAAGAAGACATAGAGGAGGAAACAAGAAGAACCTCCGAACTATACAAAATGAGGCAACAAGGCATTGATGTAAGTGTGTTAATTTCATTTAAAATACGTCAATTGTATTGAATTTGGTCAATAATTAGTTTGGTCTAAATAAATTTTATCGATGTAGTTTGTGAAGAAACATTTTATGAATACAAAGAAGAAAAATCAAGATAAAGAAGTGACATACCTGATAAATAGATTGGAGAATCTAAAGTAAGTTACAAAATATTATAGTTTACTTTAGTTAATATATCTTCTTATGTAATATATAGTCTTATCAATTTACATGGCAGGTTGGCAAATGAATTTATCTGGGAGGATGCACCCTTTGCTTTGAATTTGCATTCATTCTTACAAATCCTCAATGGAGAGGTTTTTACAAAAGGCGAGGTCATTGATGCCTTTTGTAAAATTTTATT
Organism: Boesenbergia rotunda; assembly: GCA_024364735.1. NCBI lineage: Eukaryota > Viridiplantae > Streptophyta > Magnoliopsida > Zingiberales > Zingiberaceae > Boesenbergia > Boesenbergia rotunda. The sequence continues at coordinate 452,394 of JAGFNQ010000284.1, read as the reverse complement.
TAGGGGAGTATCCGCATGTGGTAGGTCATACAACAAGTCAATATATTGTTCAACCTTCTTCATAGTAAGTGATGTATATTAATTAAACAGATATATTGTAGAAGACCTAATATTATGATATGAGTATTATTAATTTTGTGAATGCATATTTGTAGGCATCAATCAGATCGTCAAGAAAGATTTCCCTGCAACAAGTGATGAAGACTGATATGCTAGAACAAGGGTTTAGATTTATTTTAATCCCTTTGTGCAGTGATAATACACACTTTCACTTATTGGCGGTGGATACAGAATCCATGACTTTCAATCATTTTAATTCTCTTGCTAGTGGTCGTAAATATAAGCATGAATTTGACACAGCGGTGAGCTACTTTCCTTTATTCTTATATATGGTCATCATTTTGTCTAAAATGTCGTTGATGGTGATTAATAAATTCATGATATGTTTGACAGGTAAAAGAACTTAAACAATATACTCGCGAGGAACTTACGGCTATTCATCCGTATCTACAAAGTCATCATCCCTTGGACAAATGGCCCTCCGTCAGACAAAAATGTCCCCAACAAGAACATAGGTAACTAAATGAGGAAGAGGTTAAAAAGTTTTAAAAATAAGAAAGTATTTTATAAACCGACTTAATTAGAATTCTAAAAAAGTCTTTGTTAATTTTAGCGTGGACTATGCCTTCTTTGTCATGCAATATGTTCGATGTCTCCTATACGATGAGAAGATGGATTTCAAACAAGAAGACATGAGTAAAATCAGATTTGAGCTGACAGTTAATATTATGAGGGACATGTTTTGTAAAACTTGAGATAATATGAATGTTGTATTGGTGATGTAAAAATCCATTGCTGTCGATTGACCTCCATTTGTATGGAAAAATCTCATTATGTGGATGTTGTTATGATTATGTAGATGTTGTTATTCTATATAATATATTGTCAACAAAAATAAAACAATTGGGTGATGTTTATTCAAATCCAGATGCTACACTGTTGTGTGCCAAGTGATACGGTTAGATATAATAACTGATAATGCACTGTTGTGTGCCAGTTGCTGCACTGTTTGTTGGGACCGGGTGCATGTCGACAAGGATACGAGTTCGTAAAATTCAAAATTTTTCGTGCAGCGGAAGAGTTTGCATAAAATAATTTCCTAAATTATTTCAACTTCGTATCTAGCATGCAACCTTACATTGTATTGACATAATCATAAAATAAAACTTTGCGGAAAAGTAAACAAATTTACCAAGTACCTCTCGTATCTCGAAGTAAGGGACGAGATCCAACCGTAGCGTCCCTTGGAAGCTCCGCCTCTATTCACGTCCACGCCGAGTTCTCTTCGGGATGACTTCACAAAGTCACGAGTTTTGTGCCGACGAGAACTACTAGATTCTCGGAAGGCACAACTAGAAGAATAAGAGAAATAATAGAAAAACTAACCAACGAAGTAACGGAATCGAATTCCGGGAAGAGAGGAATCGCTATCCGCTTCTTCTTCTTCGTGTTCGGGTTCTCCTTCTTCTTTAATGCTCACGGCACCACCTCCTTGGTTGTGGTTGGGCGCCGGCCCTAGAGGAGCTAGGGTGCGCCGGCCCTAAGGGAGGAAGAAGAGAAGGAGGAGAGGAGAGATTAAGAGAGAGAGAGAGAGAATTCTTAATCTCTTAATTGGAATAAAGGGCTAGCCTTTGGTTCCTTTATATAGTAGCAACTCCTTTGCTAAGTCTCCCTCTAAACCGAATTAACGGAATTAACGGAATTGGTTATAAGAAATTTATCTTATAAATTTTCTTATTAATTATTCCGTTTAAACCAAGTCTTTATTATAAACTAATTTATAATAAAACTAATTCTTCTTCTCTTTAAATTATGGAATAAATTTTTATAAGAAATTTATAAACTTTCTTATTATGGAAAAATCAATTCATAATTGATTTTATAAAATTAAAATAAACCAATTCATGGATTATTTTAATCTTCCATAAAAGAATAAATTTCTACAAATTTTATTTATATAAATTTCTTTATACAAATTTATTTATCCATAATTTATAAAATAAATTACACTAGATTTATTTTATTAATTAAACCAATTAAATTGGTTTTTCTCCTCTTATTTGGCCGGCCACCAAAGAGGGTTTAACACCCTCTTTGGCCGGCCAAAACCAACCCAATAAACCGCGAATTAAACTCATTTAATTCGCCCAAAAAGCCTTCAAAAGACTTAGCCATTTTTGGCTTCCATTGCGCCTCTGACTAACTCAGATTCGACTTGTTTCTCTTGATCGGAAAATCTAATTTTCAACTCGTTTTAAATCCCTCGGATTACTCGTATTGCGTGTGACTAAATAGGCTTTCGATTTATGTTGGCCGTTTATAATTAACCCATTAATTATAGAACGATCATGAGTGGCACCTAGTAGTACATCATGATCCCCAATTAATCGAAAGATCAACGGTTTGACCTCAGAAGAAATTATTCTGAAACCCTTCAGCAGCTCTAATGAATCGTGCCCCATTCCCTTCACCACCTTATACCCACTTGGTTCAGGACACGGTCAATGGTGTCAGTCCCCACTAGGCTGACTACGTCACACCTAGCCCAAGTAGTGTCTTTCTCGTCCTTTGGATTTCTAATTACTCTCATGTATTTAAGAGACTCACACTCTTAACATGATATGATCTGGCCAGAGGCTTTGAGTAACAATCCGACGATAGGCCTGGGCATACATCTCCTCGCAAGGAGTGGTGAATCCTTTGTAGGCTGTTCAAACATCTTCGGGCACTTCGGCTTATACCCAATCATCCTGGGTCCACACCTCCTTGGAGATGCTTGCTTAAGATGTTAAAGTATAAGTCTCCATGACCAAGATGACTTGAACACCGCAAGTCAAAGGAACATCGCACTTAAGCCGCAGTAAGATCTTCATTGACATATCTACATGTAGATTCCCATATGAAGTCTTACAGCTAGTCACTCCAATGAACTAGCTCCCTTAACTAGCATCCATGTTTATCTCCGGACATCCCAATGTCACCAGCTAGTGAGAATCAGCTGATTAGAGAATAACCCATGCTAGTCTCAACAGAATTGATAGTGTCCGTTTTTATCAATTCATCGACTAGGGATAATTTCAATACTTCACAATTATACATTAGAGATAATCACTAGTTGTGATCCCATCACAAATTCTCTTATGCTGTGAGTTATATTGCGGACATTCAGTAGATGAGTTTAAGATCCCAATCAAATACACAAAACATGTACACTCAAATAGTGAATTATCATTTATTAAAATAAATGTTTACATCATAAGGCGATTGCCTTAGGACACTTCTCTCATATCACTAACAAACTCCCACTTGGCCTAATGCCAATCGCTACGGTATCCAATACCACAGGCTCTAACATGACCCTCAAACTTGTTTTGAGGCAAGGCCTTAGTTAAAGGATCCGCTATATTCCTTTCAGTGGGAACTCTCTCAATTTGTATGTCATTCCTACTTATAATCTCTCTGATCAGATGATAGCGTCGAAGCACGTGTTTGGATCGCTGATGAGACCTTGGTTCCTTTGCTTGTGCAATAGCTCCATTGTTGTCGCAGTATACCGGCACTGCTTCATCAATGGTTGGAACCACGCCAAGTTCGGAGACAAACTTCTTGATCCAGACTGCTTCCTTTGCTGCTTCCGAAGCTGCGATATATTCCGCTTCCGTGGTAGAATCCGCTACGGTGTCTTGTTTGGAACTCTTCCAACTTACTGCGCCTCCATTCAAAGTAAATACGTATCCAGACTACGATTTGGAGTCATCCTTATCTGTCTGGAAACTGGCATCTGTATACCCACGTATTATCAAATCTCCTTCTCCATATATTAGAAATACATCCTTAGTTCTTCTTAAGTACTTAAGGATTGTCTTAACAGCCGCCCAATGATCCATTCCTGGATCCGACTGGTATCTGCTTGTGACGCTCAAAGCATATGATACATCGGGTCTAGTACATAACATAGCATACATGATAGATCCTATTGTGGATGCATAGGGAATCTTATTCATGCTAATCCTCTCGTCTTCTGTGCGCGGACACATAGACTTCGAAAGGTTGATCCCATGCCTGATGGGAAGGTAACCTTTCTTGGATTCCGACATGCTAAACCTTTTTAGCACTCGGTCTATATATGTAGACTGCGAAAGACCAAGCAACCGTTTTGATCTATCTCTATAGATTCTAATCCCAAGGATATAGGTTGCTTCTCCCAGGTCTTTCATGGAGAAAGTTTTGGACAACCAAATCTTAACTGTCTGTAAAACTGATATATCGTTTCCTATAAGTAAGATGTCATCGACATATAATACTAGGAATACGACTGCACTCCCACTAACCTTTTTGTACACACAAGGTTCGTCAGGATTTTGTGAGAAATCAAACTCTTTGATTGTCTCATCAAAACGGATGTTCCAGCTCCTAGATGCTTGCTTTAGTCCATATATGGATCGTCGAAGCTTGCATACCTTGGTTTTATCAACCGATGTGAAACCTTCAGGTTGTATCATGTATACATCCTCAAGTAGGTTTCCATTAAGGAAAGTTGTTTTCACATCCATTTGCCATATCTCATAATCATAATGAGCTGCTATGGCTAGGAGCATCCGAATGGATTTAAGCATAGCTACTGGCGAATAGGTTTCGTCATAGTCAATTCCTTGTTTTTGACGATATCCTTTTGCCACTAATCTAGCCTTAAAGGTAACAACATTACCTTCCATGTCGGTTTTCTTCTTGAAAACCCACTTGCACCCTATGGGTTTAATCCCTTCAGGTGGGTTAACCAAGTCCCATACTTGATTTTCATACATGGAATCCATTTCCGACTTCATGGCCTCAAGCCATTTGTCCCTTTCTGAATTTTTCAGAACATCTTCATAACTGATAGGTTCGTCATCACCAATGAGCAACACGTCATTCGATTCACTTACGAGAAATCCGTATCTCTCTGGAATGTTGCGTGTCCTATCAGACCTACGAAGAGGTGGTGTAGTTTTAGGTTCAACTGATAGCTCATCACTATGAATTATCGGTTGTGGGCCTAGACTAGGTGTCTCTGTGATGTCTATTGGAGTTTCTTGAACTTCATCAAGTTCAATCCCACTCCCACTGTTTTCTTGTAAAAGAAACTCTTTTCTAGAAATACAGCATGCCTTGAAACAAACACCTTTTGTTCCAAGGGATGATAGAATTGGTAACCCTTCGTTTCCTTAGGGTATCCAATAAATAGACATTTATCAGACTTAGCATCCAATTTGTCTGATACAACCCGCTTCACATAAGCAGGACAACCCCATATCTTAAGGTGAGTTAAGTGAGGTTTCTTACTATTCCAAATCTCATATGGAGTAGTAGAGACTACCTTGTCGGGACTCTGTTTAGTAAATAAACAGCTGTCTTAGTGCATAGCCCCAAAAGGATTTTGGAAGAGTTGCATGATTCATCATAGACCTAACCATGTCCATCAAGGTTCGGTTGCGCCTCTCAGATACACCATTATGCTGTGGTGTATACGGCGGAGTCCATTGGGACAATATCCCATTGTCCCTTAGATAATCTTGAAACTCTTGACTTAAGTATTCACCACCTCGATCGGATCGAAGTATCTTAATACTTTTGCCAAGCTGTTTCTCTACTTCATTTCTGAACTCTTTGAATTTCTCAAAGGCTTCAGATTTGTGTTTCATCAAGAACACATACCCGAATCGTGAGTGATCATCGATGAAGGTGATGAAGTAGCTATAGCCTCCTTGTGAAAGAGTTGACATTGGTCCACATACATCGGTATGTATTAGACCAAGCAATTCTCCCACTGGATTACCTTTTCCGGGAAAGGGTAATTTGGTCATCTTGCCTTTTAAGCATGATTCGCATGTATCAAATGAACCGGGTTCAAATGATTCCAAAATTCCACATCGGTGTAATTCGGTCATGCGTTTCTTACTTATATGGCCAAGACGACAGTGCCACGTGTAGGAGTCTATTCGATTATCTATTCGAGCACGTTTGTTGCTAACTTCGATATTGAAAACGTCACTGGATAAATCTAACGTGTAGATGCCATTGCACAAAGTTCCATTCCCATAAAGAACGCCATTTAAAGTTATGTAACAACAATTGTTACTGAAAGTTAAATGATAACCCTTTTCATTCAAACATGAAATAGATACAATGTTCTTTATTAACGAAGGAACGAAATAACAATTATCCAATTCTAAGACACGTCCAGTGGGAGCTTTAGCAAATATGTTCCGATGGCAATAGCAGCAATCCTTGCTCCATTTCCAACCCGCAAATTCGCTTCTCCCTTGACGAGCTTCTTCTATTCCTTAGCCCCTGTATGTCATTACATATATGTGAGCTACACCCAGTATCAAGTACCCAGGTATCTGAGGAAATAGAGTGACATTCAATAACGAAGATACCTGAAGAGGATGGGGCATCGGATGCCTTCTTCTTCAAGGACTCAAGATAAATCTTGCAGTTTCTTCGCCAGTGACCTTCCTTGCCACAATGATGGCAAGTGTCTTTTAGGGTTTTTTTCAGTCTTTTTGGCCTTTTTCTTCTTTCCCTTATTTGTTCTTTGGGCTTCCTCTTAGAACCTTTCTTTGAGGAACCAACTAACAGTATCGTCTTCTGATCCTGCTTTACAGAAGGCTCTATAGTCTTCAGCAGGTTGAGCAACTCAGGAAACTGGTCTGGAGTTGCATTTTCAGAAGGACGTTGGGAAGTTGATCTTCAAGGACACAAGCAGGCTTTTCTGCCTTAAGGACTATCCTCAGGTTTCTAAGCCAGTCCATGAAGTTCGGCCCGGTCAGTTTATTGGTGTCCAAAATGGAACGCAAGTTTATGTAAGACATGATCGAGTGATTATCCTAGAAATACAAATTGAGATTATGTGAGAAGATTGATTAAAGAATGTATCAACATACATAAATTAAATCATATTTATTTTACGAATTGAATCACCCTTATTATCAATTCAGGAGATCGTAGGAACATCTCCAAATAGGTTGATATCCAACCATAGGTAAGATCCACCATGGCTGTGGCCATCAAGTTTTTCTTAGCTATGAAGGTAGGTAATTATACCGATTACACATCACATATATGTAACTATCACTTTATGCTATCAACTAATTGAATGTTTGCATAAATCATTAGGTTGTTAACTCATTAACAAGTATGTATCATTATACATAGCACCTAACTGCACCTCTCTTTACATCGACCTTGGCTGTGGCACAACAAATCGATGCTCCAAGCTTAAGGCTGACCCATTAATCAAGAAATAGTTTTAATATGGTTGGAGCTCATTCAACCGCTTAGTCAGGCTTGGATGTGTCCAACAACCAAAACTAATGATTGACCTCTGACTTGAACTATATTATTCATAAACTAATCCCATGGTTTGAACATGTTGAGGTTCAAGTCAGGCATGGATGTGTCCATCAACCCAAGCGAGAAACAAAACTCCGATTCTAACCATATTAATGGAAGGTGTTTGCCTTAATATTTTGTAAGGGGTTTTTGGTCTCATCTTTTCTAAGCACATTCATGACATGTGTCATGACTAACGATTTCCTTAATAAAGTATGTATGTGACTTAATTTATCAAGTCTCATGAATTGAATTAGGAACCGGATTTCCTTAATTCTAATTTCACACTTTATTAAAGGAATTGCTTTGGGAAATAATTTCCTAAATTGTCATAATTAATTTCGGAAATAATATGTTCAAGACTTTGATTTCTCTAAATCAAAACTTATTAAATTAAAAGATAATTCCGTTAATTCAACTACATATTATTTTCATGAAAATCTCATTTAAGAAAACTCTATAGGAAACCATTTTCCTAATTAATTTTGGAGACAACAATATGTAAGAGCATCACCTCTTAAATATTTTATTCATGGATTTGATT
>JAGFNQ010000284.1:139179-443671 GCA_024364735.1 Boesenbergia rotunda | reverse complement strand
TCCAGGCTTCTAATAATATCAAATGTAAACAAGTTAGATAGCTAGGTTGACAATCATACAGTCACAATTTAACTTGAACTATAATAACTCATATACCTTCTCTTGCTTCACAATCTGCTGTTCAGGCCAAGCCACAACAGATCCTATGCATCACCAATGACTTCACATTCACTTGGAATTGGATATGGCAAACGAGCTGATTTGTCCACTGCTTATCAATGGAGACTCGATGCAATTAATGGGAAATGGACACCATGAAGCATTTTATTCCTGTCCATTGAAACCAACAATTGTACCATATGCAGCAATATTTGTGGCAGATTCCAATGTCAGCGCAACTGATTGACCCTAAATATAAAAGGCATTTCGATTATTTCAGTTTATAACGCTATAATAAAAATGAATATAACTATAACTTTTCTTTATTATACCTGTAAACATCATCTTTACGGATAATCTGTACATCATCTTCGTCAATATTCATCTGATGAAACTTCACCGAGCAACTACCTTTGTCATCAATTGAATTTTCCCATGCACCCCTTTTATGCATCGTAGCTTCAAGTTTTTGGATGCGTACTTCTTGTTGTGAAATTTGCATCTTCGCCTCCTGCATCTCCCTTTTATGCTCAGCGATTATTTCTAGGGTAACATCAAATTTCTTCCTTGTTCTAGGAACATTGAAATAGATTGTTGGGTTGATATGACCTCCTATACCCCGCACGCGGCCAGCAATTTCTTGAGTATCAAGTGCCTTGGTCAGAATATCCTCTTTTGGTCCTTCAATTTGCAGCTTACCCTCCCTCTTTTGTTGTATATATTTATCCTGTTATGGAACATTAAAAGAAATTATTATTATACAAGGTATCATTTTATTAAATTTACAGGTTTTATGTATTGTTAATTTGCTTACAATCTTGTGGACTGTGTTCACCAAATCTTCTCCTTGAAACTCTCCTCCTTGTTGGCGTGTCCTTTCTTCCACATAATAGCTCTGTTGATGTCTTTATCATCACATAATTCATTCGCCTACAACAAAGAAAAATCAAATGACAAATGTGAAATAATTTTATGTGAATCATTTGGAATGGTTCTTAAAGGAAATATAGTTTACAAATACTTACAATTTCTTCAGCAAAGCGTGCATATCCTTTGCGTGAGAGTCGATGAGGATATCTATTCTTTTTCCTTCGCTCTTTATTATCATCACTGAGTTTCTAGTTATTTCAAGCATGGGATATATCAAATTTGAATAATACATAGTGACTTTTGGTCGAATAGTTTCAAAAGAAAATATATTAAGAAACTTACAATAAATTCTTCTGAAATCCGACTAATGACAAATGCACGCCAATCTTCTCTTGTAATTTCAAAGCCAACAGGTGGCTCATTCAGCTCCTCAGGTTTGTCACGCCTGCTCATAATGAATTTTTGGGTGAGATGGGTTTTGTATTGCCTCCACTTACTGTTTGCAGATCTCAAACATCCCTTTTTCCACCTTGAATCCACATTATACATCAACTGTACATCACATAAGTGGAAAACATTAATAAGATTAACACAGACGACATTAAATATATATAATTAGAAGGTAAAGATTATAATTGTTAAAAATTGCTAACTTACATTCACTGATTCCCATATTAATTCTTTACTAGCAGCTGGGACATGCTTCCATGTCTTGTATTTAATATTAATTTTTTGCCGAGCCAGCACACCAATGTAACTTTACATCGCTACAGCAGTTGGTCCTATCGGTTGTCCTAATTGATTGAATGACACATCCTTTCGAATAACTTGCATTCTTGCTTCGAAAGCTTATCTAACTGTGTCCGACCTCTAGAAGTTCTTGAGGTGGTGGTTTCTTTGGAATCCGCCACTCTATCAACCTCGCAACTCTGTTCAATGTCATCTATTCTGACTTCTTTGCCCTTATTCTCCAACTTAGCAATTTGGCTTATTCTTTTACTCTTCCGAACTGACTGACCACCTTCACAACTTGCTTTAGTAGATACCATTGATCTGTAACAACTTATACTGAGCAACATAAGTTGTAGTTAGCGACATGCATAAACTCACAGCAACATGATAAATTAAATGATAAAAGCATAGCAATATGATAAATTTATAGCAACAAGATTAATTTACAGCAACAAACTCACAGCAGTATGATAAAAATTGAAAGATAATAGCAGAAACTTATATTGTCCACATAATTATCCCCACAGGTTAAATGTTTACAAACTAAAATTCAAAAGTAGAAACTGTGTAATTAAATATTGTCAATCCAACTTCCATCACAGTCTTCACGAATACATGGCGGTTCATTATCATCTTCTTCGTCAATATCCATTGATGCTAACCCCCTACTAAAACATTGATAGTGGATAGCAGTGTCCTCTAACTCTTCGCCTTGTAGGTATTCAAAGTACTCTCTGTTTGGTGTTGCAAGTACAACACTCCATAAAGGATCTTCAGGATCTTCAATATAAAATACTTGCTTTGCTTGGCTAGCCAGGATAAAAGCATCAGATTTGAATCCAAGTCTATTGAGGTTTACCAATGTGAAACCAAGATCATCTACTTTAATACCGTTATTATGCTCCACCCAATTACATTTAAACATTGGAATTTGAAATTTATGGTAATCAACTACCCATATTTCTTCTATACCTCCATAAAAAACCATATCTGACACAATAGGTTTTTTATCTTTTGCACTTGCAACTTGCATTGTCTTTGCAACTAAGCTGACTCCGGAGTTTTGAACAACTCGTATAGCATCCCGCTCTTGTGTAGCATAAGTAACCCCATCAATCAAATAGCTAGAGTACTTTAGGACTTGCTTGTTGGGTCCGCAAGCTAACCACTTTAATCTTTCTGAAACTTGATGAGTCGAATGGTCAACTACATCAATAACCTATATTTTTAATGTAAAAAACTTTGAGTTATGCATAAATATGATAATGATTGTATACCAATATGTAATACTAAAGTAACTTACACGATCACGCAACCAAGTAATAAACGTTCGATTATGCTCATCTTGTAACCACTTCTTGGACTTAGCCTTACGAGGAAAATTTTCATTCAAATACGCCATATGTTCCCTAATCAAATTATTTGGTATTAAAAAACCAATAGAACGTAAGCAAACCACATTAAAATATTAATAAGTTAGATTTCTTACTCGATATAGATATCAATCTCATCATCATTTGCCAATACGTAACGATGTGCTTGCGTCAACTCATCGTGAGTAGTGGAGCAGACTACTGCACCTGATAAAGGCTGAGTAAGTTCTATTTGTCGATGACTTGATGGGATCCCAATTGTGTGCACACTAGACAGATAGTATGAGCAAAATTCAACAGCCTCTTCAGCAATATAACATTCAGCCATACACCCTTCAGGTCGATTGCGATTTCGCACATAACCCTTCAAAATCTTCATGTATCTTTCAAATGGATACATATACCTATACCAAACTGGTCCACATAGTTTCACCTCCCGCACTAGATGAACAGTTAAATGAATCATTATATCAAAAAATGAAGGGGGAAAATACTTTTCAAGTAAACACAATATTGTCACAATCTCTTTTTGCATATCATCCAATCTTGAGACATCTATCACTTTATTACATAACATATTGAAGAAGAAACATAAGCGAGTGATAGTGACTCTGACATGTTTGGGCAAAACTCCACGTATCACCACTGGAAGCAATTGTTGAATTAAAGCATGGTAGTCGTGTGACTTAAGGCCAACAAGTTTCAAGTCCTTCAACGACACCAGGTTTTTAACATTGGATGAGTAACATGATGGAAGTTGTATTCCATACAACGAATTCAAAATTTTTCTTTTCTCATCCTTACTAAGTGTATAGCATGCTGCTGGCAAAAATGTTTTCTTCTCCCCCATCCTTGGTGCCAAATCTGTCCTTACATTCATTTCCAAAAGGTCTAATCTCGCTGCTAATCCATCCTTTGTTTTTCCTGGAATATCAAGTAACGTTCCGATAAGACTTTCACATACATTCTTTTCAATGTGCATCACATCAAGAACATGTCGAATGTGTAGATGTTTCCAATACTCAAGTTCAAAGAATATTGATTTTTTTTTCCAACATGATTTTACATCATCATTCGATTGAGACTTTCTACTCATTTTTCCCCAATGACAATTAATTCTTTCAACTCTTTCAAAAACCTCATCGCCACTTAATGGTTTAGGTGTCGGGTTCAACTCTTGCTTCCCATTAAATGCCTTCCGTTGCCTTCGATAAGGATGAGTTGCTGGTAGAAACCTTCTATGACCTGTATAAGACATTTTCCTACCATGCTTCAACCTTGTTGAATAGGTTTCTTCACCACAAATCGGACATGCATGATATCCTTTAACAATACATCCAGACATGTTCCCATATGCAAGAAAATCATTGATTGTCCATAACAAGATAGCCCTAAGCAGGAATGTTTCTTGCTGATATGCATCATATGCTTCGACACCTATATCCCATAAGATTTTTAAGTCATCAATTAGAGGTGCTAAGTAAACATCAATATCATTTCCCGGCTGTTTGGGACCAGAAATTAACAATGTGAGCATCATAAATTTCCTCTTCATACACAACCATGGAGGAAGATTGTAAGTAATCATTAAAACTGGCCAACAACTATATGCAGAACTCATTAAACCATGGGGATTCATCCCATCAGCTGATATAGCTAATCTGAGATTTCTTGACTCAATACCAAAATCTGGCCACTTGCAATCAACTGTTTTCCAAGAAGGTGTATCAGCTGGATGGCGCAAATATCCATCACAAAGTCTATCTTCCGCATGCCAAGTCAACTGCTTAGATATATCTTTATTCCGAAACATTCTTTGAAATCTTGGAATAGGAGGGAAGTACCACAAAACCTTTGCAGGAACTCCTTCCTTTATCGTACTTTTGTGGCCCAACTTCCACCTCGACATCCCGCAAGTAGGGCAATTGGTTAAATTCTCATACTCCTTCCGGTATAAGATACAATCATTAGGGCAAGCATGAATTTTTACATAATCCATCCCTAATGCAGATAAGCTTTTCTTTGCATCATACAAAGATAAAGGCAATTCATTATCATCTGGAAGTATTTCTCCTAACAAACTGAGTAGATCAGTGAAACTTTTATCACTCCAACTATATTTGGCCTTCAAGTTGAATAATTTCACAATTGCAGATAACCTTGTAAATTTAGTACATCCAGGATATAATGGTTTCTCGGCGTCTTCAAGTAACTTATTGAATTGGGTTGGATTCTCAGCATAACTATCATATGTATCATGAACCATATTTATTGGTTTATCACGAACATATTCTCTAGGCCCTACTGGATCAATTTCATTTTGTGAAATCCCTATCGTAGATCTTTCGCCGTGCCATATCCATGTATGATATGTCATATCTATACCGTTATAATACAGATGTGCCCTTATAGTTTGTATATTTTTCTTCTTTAGATTACCACATTTTGCACATGGGCAAGATATTCCCATATTCGGATCATTACTGTTTTCCAATGCAAATATCAAGAAAGCCTCAACTCCATTCTCATATTCACGGGATAGTCTATCCTTTGACATCCATTCTTTGTCCATTCTTGTTTTAACTAATAAATCAACGATGAGCTAATACCTAAAAAGGAACTGTAATTAATAAATCTAAAATATTAACACAAACAATAGTGTGAAATAATAACAAAATATTCAAACAATTAATCAAAATTGTATGTAGCTGTATGATTAGCAAAACATAGGAAGTAAATAATGTAGTAATACGCAATTGGATATTGTGTTAGCTTATTTCCTCAAGAGAAAAGCAGGTAGAACACTGTATAATAGGCCATGTTACTTTTACTATCTCATTCAGACTAATAATACAGATTATTCTTTCTTTAAAATGCAGATCTTGGGATTATCTTCAAAAAATATATATATACAAGATAGAGATTTTATTGAGGCTCAATGTATGCTTAGTTGCTTTAAATATGGATTCGACGGTATAATAGTCCCTTATGTATTACTAGGTTGATTCCATCTCCACGTAGAAGATGATAGTAGAGGATGATAATTCTTAATATATCAACTAAAAGGTCTTTTAATAGAAGCTATGCTTCAATATCTAACATTGTATTCAGAAAATTTTGGTATATATCAGATCTAAAATAGATACATTTCTATTAATGTGGCTAAATGTGGAAAATTTTGGAATTTTTATTAATGTGGAAAATTTTGGAAAATTTTCTATTAATGTGGCTAAATAGATACATTTCTATTAATGTGGCTAAATGTGGCTAAATAGATACATTTCTATTAATGTGGCTAAATTTTGGAAAATTTCTTAACATCAAGTTGGCTAAATGTGGAAAATTTTTATTGCTTTGTTTATGTTTCTTTACGTTTGCAGGATGTTTGGAATTCGTTGCTTTTATCCTATTCTTAGTAATAGTCATATAGAGGAAGATAATACAAAGGAAAAGTGTCAAAAATTTTAAAAAAAATATTGAAATCTTTATAGAAAGGATTACTGATCTTACAAATCCTCCATTCGACATACAGAAAATGAGGGATGCTTTTTCTTATGTCACCTTATTTTGAAACAGTGATTATTTTTTCACTTGTTTGCCAAAGATTACCATTTCTTCTTTCAGGTGTCAGCCGGAATTCTTTTGTATTGATTCATAGGAAGTTGCGAACAAATAAAGGATTAGGAGGGAATAATTGATTAAGCAAATAGAACTTCTTCTATTAACTTAAATTTCTAACTTAGATAAATTATTCAAACAATTCACATTTCAAACTATAAGTAAGTTCGATTAGTAGTTTACTACAGAGAAATTTTTTGGCTGAAATTTCATAGGTAGGAATCCAATATATTGTTATCTATAGATGACTCTTTTTTTGTAAATGTCTGTTAATCAATCAATGGATTCAATTCTTCAGAAACATTATCAAGAAATAAACGAGTAGAGTCAAGTAAAACATCCGAACAAAAGATCCATTTTATCATTTAATTTCTGCAAAACAAATATAATATTTTGATTATGTAGACTGGATAACCTCTCAATCTGAATTTGTATATCTCCCAACATATATGTTACGGAATAGATAAAAGTCTCTTGTATTCTAATATCTTCGGTGAATGACAGTCTTATTCTAAAGATTGAAACATTATGAGTGAAGAAAAATGCATACTGTTGTACTTTTATAAAACATCATCTGTGAAGAAAAATGGATACGTTATGCATACTGTTATCTTTTATTTCATTCGTAGATTCTTAGAACACCTGATCTAACACCTAATAGCATACTGTTGTACTTCCAGGTTTGGGTTGCAACAGACACTGGGAATCTGGAAGTAGCATACATTCCATTTCAGAAACCCTTAAGGATTTCGAAAACCCTAAACTAGAAAATGCCTAGGGTTTTAGAATCTATCGATCTTACTCCCAAAGCGGTAAGAGAGAAGTGTGATTCGAGGAGGATGTACCTTGGTGTAGTAATTTGCAACCCCCTTCTCCCCGAGCGTCACCAGCAGAAGCTTGAAATCTGACCGCCACAGAGTCAGAACGTCGGCGACTGCGAGAGAGAGAGATGGAGAGGGTAGTGGCGAGCGTCGTGATGCTGCCGCTGGGGTTCAGTTTCCACTCGACGGACGAAGAGCTCGTGGAGGATACTTCTTGTAACGCCCATTTTTTTTTCCTAAGCGGCGTTACGTTAACATGCTTAGGGCATGTAGACATCATAAGCCAGCAGAATAACTTAACTTAAACATGCCCTGTTACCATTCTTAACTTATTGACATGGGAACCTTAGCATATTAACTTTGAACTTAAGCATCCTATCATGTCTCACATAACATCATATCATAAGGTTCCATAAGTCATTATTCAAACACATAAGTAAACATATAGTTCCTGGGCCAAGTCACTACGTCACACATGCGTTCTTGCCCTCCTGCTGCTTCCTTCATTATCCCCTTGAATGATCTGCGGTATAAGGAAATAAGACTATAAGCACACAGGCTTAGTAAGACTCTTTCCTACTCACAAAACCATCCATCATTCATCATCTCATAATGAGCACATAAAACATTAACATACTTGGTGCTCTACTTAGAACATTACATCTTGCATCACTTATCGTATACATAGCATGGCATGAACATAAACATAGTAACATTCTAAGCATGGCATGATACATGGCATAAACATAAACATCATAGACATTCTAAGCATGGCATAATTCATTCATTCTCATGGCACAAATCATAAACATGGTGAACATTCTAAGCATGGCATAATTCATGGCATATCGTAAACATAGTGACCATTCTAAGCATGGCATAATTCATGGCATGAATCATAAACATAGTGAACATTCTAAGCATGGCATAATTCATGGCATATCGTAAACATAGTGAACATTCTAAGCATGACATAATTCATGACATAAATCATAAACATAGTGAACATTCTAAGCATGGCATAATTCATGGCATATCGTAAACGTAGTGAACATTCTAAGCATGGCATAATTCATGGCATAAATCATAAACATAGTGAACATTCTAAGCATGGCATAATTCATGGCATATCGTAAACGTAGTGAACATTCTAAGCATGACATAATTCATGGCATAAATCATAAACATAGTGAACATTCTAAGCATGGCATAATTCATTCATTCTCATTCATACTTCTTAACATGAAACGTAAGCATAAAATCTTATCAACATAGCATAATGCATAACATGAATGGATGCATGAGTGGAATGCATATACATAAGGATGCTTAACTTTTAAAACATACTTTTCATTGCTTAAACATAATCATCATAACATCATTTGGGGTCCCCGGCTTGTACCACATACATACATCATTGCGTGCATCCCTAGCAAGTCCGAGGTCGCGAGCCCCAACCTACTAGGGTAAGGACAGCATAGTCGGTAGTCCCCGAACTGAGGCGTTCTTAAGGTGCCTATCCCTGTTGCACAGCTTCGGTAGTGCCAGAACCGTGGACAGCTACGGTAGTCCAAAACCGGGGCGTTCTTAAGGTGCCCATCCCTTCGACCCATACTTCGGTCCGGTACAAGCCCATACATAAAGTAAAATACTTTTCATGCTTCATCATTCATATGGCATTCATGGCATCTTTAACATAGCATAACTTGTTACGGCTCGGCCCGTCTACCGGCCCATTTACCGGTCCTCATGACCGTCGTACCGTCGACCATCGACCGTGCCGTCTTAGCTTCATGGCATCTTTAACATAGCATAACTTGTTACGGCTCGACCCGTCTACCGGCCCATTTACCGGTCCTCACGACCATCGTACCGTCGACCATCGACCGTGTCGTCTTAGCATATTTATGCCTTAAAGACATAAGCATCATCTTTCATTCATCATCATTCATAGCATATTCATTCATTCATCATACTTAACATCATCATTATGCCTTAAAGGCATGAACCTTAACTTCATTCTTCACTTTCATTTTTTTAGACATGACATCATTTTCATTCTTAACATGGCATCATTTTCATTCTTAAACATGGCATCATTTTCATTCTTAAACATAAACATAACATACTTAACATGGCATCATTTTCATTCTTAAACATGGCATCATCCTCATTCTTAAACATAAACATAAGATACTTAACATGACATCATTCATATCATGAACCTAACATATCATAGCATCATTTTTATCGTGATCATAACCCTATCATTCTTATCATGGCATCATTCATATCCTGAACATATACTTATCATACTTATCATGGAAACACATAAACATATACTTGAAGTTAAAGGCTCAACCCTAACCCTTGGGCCCTTGAGGTTGGCCGAAACATATGGGGTCTCTAGGGTAATCCAAAAATTCCCAGAATTTATACTTAACCTCCACACATCATAAGGGAACATAAATTAACATTATCAAGATTTTTGGCTTAATTATAGACCTTTAAATCATGGTGACCGAAACCCTTAAACTTAGGGTTCTTAGTTTTGTTTCTTTCATGTTGGCCGAAACCCTAGGGTGTCCTAGGGTACTCCAAAAATTCCCAAAAATTATACTTAACCTCTACACATCATAAGGGAACATTAAATAACATTATCATGATTTTTAGCATAATTATAGACCTGTAAATCATGGTGGCCGAAACCCTTAAACTTAGGGTTCTTAGTTTTGTTTCTTTCATGTTGGCCGAAACCCTAGGGTATCCTAGGGTACTCCAAAAATTCCCAAAAATTATACTTAACCTCTACACATCATAAGGGAACATTAAATAACATTATCATGATATTTAGCATAATTATAGACCTGTAAATCATGGTGGCGAAACCCTTAAACATGAGGGTTCTTAGTTTTGTTTCTTTCATGTTGGCCGAAACCCTAGGGTGTCCTAGGGTACTCCAAAAATTCTCAAAAATTATACTTAACCTCCACACATCATAAGGGAACATTAAATAACATTATCATGATTTTTAGCATAATTATAGACCTGTAAATCATGGTGGCCGGAACCCTTAAACATGAGGTCTCGATTTTCTTTCCTTTCAACATCCAATTCGAAAACCAACCACTATATATCATACTAAAAATCATAAAAATCATAGGGAACTATTATACCACAGGTGAGGGAGTCTTACCTTGAGTTTCTTGATTTTTCAAACCTTGGAAGAAGAAGAAGATTGTAAAAGCTTTGGATCCTTGCCTCCTTGTCCTTGTATCCTTGGGAAAACTCTTAGATCTTGGAGATAAGACCTCTTGTGGAGCTTTTCCAAGGGAGAACCCCTCCTTGGGTATTCGGCTAGGATGAGGGAAGGGAGAGGTTTCGAAATGCAAGTGATGGGAAGAAGAGGTAACTCCCAAAACCCCCCTTTAATAGCCCATTAAGGAGGCAAATGAAGAGTCTCTCCATGACTCTTCATCTTCTTCTATGCCTTAACTAATATCCACTTCATTCCCTCCTAACAATACCTTGCTAGGTGAGTTGGTTAGTGCATAGATGGTTGTACAAGAGGTCCAATGTTCAATCCTTGGCTCATGCACCTTTATTTTTATTTTATTTTTATTTCATTTATTTTATTATTTTTATTTTTTTTAAATTCCGAAAATCCCCCTAAAATCACCCATAATTATGCCAATATTCCTAAATAAAATTCTTTTATATTTATATTAATTTTACCTAATTTATATTAATTTTTACCTAATTAATACCCATTTTTGGAGCCCATTTAAAGCTCATTGGTACTTAGTTTTCTCAATTTAAATGAGAAAACATGGATTTTCTAGGCCAAAGTTCTCCTTAATATTTTTAGGTCCCTTGGAAAATTATTTAGACATGCTTAATATTTTAAGAAAATATTAAGAGAATTTTATGGGTCGTTACAATCCCCCATACCTCGTGAAAGTTCATCCTCGAACTTAGAATATCTCCGGGTACCTGCGTCTCAACGCGTCCTCACGTTCCCAGGTGAATTCCTCAAACCGTTGACCTTGCCATACGGTAAGGTGCCTTGGGGAACGGGTTAGTACCAGAAACCAATTCAATCTCGAATTTCACTTCTCTATTAGGAGCTAATCCTGGTAATTCATTTGGGAATACCTCTGGATAATTACCTACAACCCTAACGTCTTCTAGCTTCTGGTCCTTGGTTTGACTTACGTCAACCACATGTGCTAGAATCCAGTGTATCCCTTATCTATCACCTTCTGTGCTTTGAGAGTCGATAAAAATTCCCCGGTTCTTTTCCTCGGCTCTCCGATAAATTCGAACATAGAATCTGCCTCAAGTTGAAAGATCACCTTTCGTTTACGGCACTCGACAGAAGCGTCGTATTTGCTCAGAAAGTTCCTTCCCATTATAACATCATAATCCTGCATGTCGAGTACTATCAGATCGCAGTAGAGTTCTCTTCCTGCGATTCCGACTGGCACAGCACGCAGCACGGGAGTGGATGTCCCTATTTCTCCCGAAGGCAGGGTTGTCAAGAACTTGCAGTCTAAAACTTGTGGAGACTTATCTATCTTCTTAGTGTAGGACATAGAGACGAACGAGTGTGTTGCCCCAGTATCAAATAATGCAGTAGCGTACTGACTGTAAATAAGTATCTAACCTGTGACAACCGTTGCAGCATTCGCGGCATCCTCCTTAGCAATAGAGAAAACCCTGGCATCCGCCATAGTTGGTGGGGCCTCCAATCTCCCTTGGCTCATCGGGGTACCTTCCAGTTCGGCTTGCATATAATGTAGTTTCGCTGGTGCACCCCGGTACGGAACAAGCTATTGGGGAGGTGCCTGGTTCTTGGTAGGACAGTAAGGGGCTATGTGCCCTTCCACCCCGCAAGTGAAACACCGGTTCGTACCTTTGCGGCATTCCCCGGGATGCATTTTCCCGCATGTAGCACATAGGGGAAACCTGAACTGTTTATTTGCTGGGCCCCCTTGGGGGTCGTCCCCTGGCTGCCGTTTACCACCCTGATTTCCCTTCCCATTAGCGTTGGTACCCTGAGGTTTCTGACCTCTCTCATTGAATGCCTTCCTTTGCTGATTGATATTGTTCAAGTAATGCTCGGTGAGTAGAGCACTACTAAACAGCTCCTCGGTGGTCTGCGGCCTATTAACTCCGCCGGCCACGTTCAGGGCTATTTCAGGCCGCAACATCTTCAACATAAGACGGACCCTTTCTTTCTCAGTGCGGACCAGCTCCGGGCATAGACGAGCCAGGCGATTAAACTTCTTCACGGCTTCATTGACCGAGAGGTTGCCCTGTCGGAATTCCGTGAACTCGTCGTAGTGTCTGTTTGTGACACGCATATTGAAGAATTCTTCAAAGAACTCTGATTCGAAATCGGACCATGCCATCTGGTCCACCGGTCTCTTGGCCTTGACCCTTTCCCACCACATTCTAGCATCCCCAGTCAGGCAGAATGACGCACACTTGATCTTCTCATACTCAGGCCAGTCCAGCAGCTCCAGGGTACTTTCCATCGTCTTGAACCATGCCTGGGCGTCCCAAGGTTCGCCAGCACCGGAAAAATTTTCCGGTTTCAGCCTTAACCATTGGATCAAGTAAGCCTCCTGTCGTGCCACAGTGGTCGAGCCCGGCGGAGGAGTGTGCGTAACAGTAGGTGCCACAGGTATAGCAGTCTGGTTCACTGGTGGAGTAGTAGAATTTTCCTGTTGGTTCATCAAGGTGTTAATAGTCTGCTGCTGCTCGGTGACTTGGCACTGAAGTTGGGTTACCATTTGCACCAGATCAGGCAGTGGGGCTGCCTCGTTAAGTCGGTTACTCTATCTTCTAGCCATGTTTTTCTTCACCGAAGACAAGTATGATCAATATCAGTTCTTTTCTACCCCTATTTTATTCTAAGCATCTAATTCCTAAAAGAAGATAAAAATATCGTTCATCGTTACATATCTTAAGGTACCTTTCATCATAACTATCGTTCATACTTGCATATCCTAATCATAACTATCGTTCATACTTGCATATCCTAAATCATAAAACATCTTACTATAAGATTTGTAAAGAGGTACTTACTTGGAAGCGGCAGGAAGAGGGCTTGATGTGTGTGTAGTGAGATGGTTACTGCTCTGATACCAACCTGTAACGCCCGCTTTTTTTTTCCTAAGCGGCGTTACGTTAACATGCTTAGGGCATGTAGACATCATAAGGCAGCGGAATAACTTAACTTATACATGCCCTGCTACCATTCTTAACTTATTGACATGGGAACCTTAGCATATTAACTTTGAACTTAAGCATCATATCATGTCTCACATAACATCATAGGTTCCATAAGTCATTATTCAAACACATAAGTAAACATATAGTTCCTGGGCCAAGTCACTACGTCACACATGCGTTCTTGCCCTCCTGCTGCTTCCTTCATTATCCCCTTGAATGATCTGCGGTATAAGGAAATAAGACTATAAGCACACAGGCTTAGTAAGACTCTTTCCTACTCACAAAACCATCCATCATTCATCATCTCATAATGAGCACATAAAACATTAACATACTTGGTGCTCTACTTAGAACATTACATCTTGCATCACTTATCGTATACATAGCATGGCATGAACATAAACATAGTAACATTCTAAGCATGGCATGATACATGGCATAAACATAAACATCATAGACATTCTAAGCATGACATAATTCATTCATTCTCATGGCACAAATCATAAATATGGTGAACATTCTAAGCATGGCATAATTCATGGCATATCGTAAACATAGTGACCATTCTAAGCATGGCATAATTCATGGCATGAATCATAAACATAGTGAACATTTTAAGCATGGCATAATTCATGGCATATCGTAAACATAGTGAACATTCTAAGCATGGCATAATTCATGGCATGAATCATAAACATAGTGAACATTCTAAGCATGGCATAATTCATGGCATATCGTAAACGTAGTGAACATTCTAAGCATGGCATAATTCATGGCATAAATCATTAACATAGTGAATATTCTAAGCATGGCATAATTCATGGCATATCGTAAACGTAGTGAACATTCTAAGCATGGCATAATTCATGGCATAAATCATAAACATAGTGAACATTCTAAGCATGACATAATTCATTCATTCTCATTCATACTTCTTAACATGAAACGTAAGCATAAAATCTTATCAACATAGCATAATGCATAACATGAATGGATGAATGAGTGGAATGCATATACATAAGGATGTTTAACTTTTAAAACATACTTTTCATTGCTTAAACATAATCATCATAACATCATTTGGGGTCCCCGGCTTGTACCACATACATACATCATTGTGCGCATCCCTAGCAAGTCTGAGGTCGCCAGCCCCAACCTACTAGGGTAAGGACAGCATAGTCGGTAGTCCCCGAACCGAGGCATTCTTAAGGTGCCCATCCCTGTTGCACAGCTCCGGTAGTGCCAGAACCGTGGACAGCTACGGTAGTCGAAAACTGGGGTGTTCTTAAGGTGCTCATCCCTTGGACCCATACTTCGGTCCGGTACAAGCTCATACATAAAGTAAAATACTTTTCATGCTTCATCATTCATATGGCATTCATGGCATCTTTAACATAGCATAACTTGTTACGGCTCGGCCCGTCTACCGGCCCATTTACCGGTCCTCACGACCGTCGTACCGTCGACCATCGACCGTGCCGTCTTAGCTTCATGGCATCTTTAACATAGCATAACTTGTTACGGCTCGGCCCGTCTACCGGCCCATTTACCGGTCCTCACAACCGTCGTACCGTCGACCATCGACCGTGCCGTCTTAGCATATTTATGCCTTAAAGACATAAGCATCATCTTTCATTCATCATCATTCATAGCATATTCATTCATTCATCATACTTAACATCATCATTATGCCTTAAAGGCATGAACCTTAACTTCATTCTTCACTTTCATTTTTTTAGACATGACATCATTTTCATTCTTAACATGGCATCATTTTCATTCTTAAACATGGCATCATTTTCATTCTTAAACATAAACATAACATACTTAACATGGCATCATTTTCATTCTTAAACATGGCATCATCCTCATTCTTAAACATAAACATAAGATACTTAACATGGCATCATTCATATCATGAACCTAACATATCATAGCATCATTTTTATCATGATCATAACCCTATCATTCTTATCATGACATCATTCATATCCTGAACATATACTTATCATACTTATCATGGAAACACATAAACATATACTTGAAGTTAAAGGCTCAACCCTAACCCTTGGGCCCTTGAGGTTGGCCGAAACATATGGGGTCTCTAGGGTAATCCAAAAATTCCCAGAATTTATACTTAACCTCCACACATCATAAGGGAACATAAATTAACATTATCAAGATTTTTTGCTTAATTATAGACATTTAAATCATGGTGACCGGAACCCTTAAACTTAGGGTTCTTAGTTTTGATTCTTTCATGTTGGCCGAAACCCTAGGGTGTCCTAGGGTACTCCAAAAATTCCCAAAAATTATACATAACCTCTACACATCATAAGGGAACATTAAATAACATTATCATGATTTTTAGCATAATTATAGACCTGTAAATCATGGTGGCCGAAACCCTTAAACTTAGGGTTCTTAGTTTTGTTTCTTTCATGTTGGCCGAAACCCAAGGGTGTCCTAGGGTACTCCAAAAATTCCCAAAAATTATACTTAACCTCTACACATCATAAGGGAACATTAAATAACATTATCATGATTTTTATCATAATTATAGACCTGTAAATCATGGTGGCCGAAACCCTTAAACATGAGGGTTCTTAGTTTTGTTTCTTTCATGTTGGCCGAAACCCTAGGGTGTCCTAGGGTACTCCATAAATTCCCAAAAATTATACTTAACCTCTACACATTATAAGGGAACATTAAATAACATTATCATGATTTTTAGCATAATTATAGACCTGTAAATCATGGTGGCCGAAACCCTTAAACATGAGGTCTCGGTTTTCTTTCCTTTCAACATCCAATTCGAAAACCAACCACTATATATCATACTAAAAATCATAAAAATCATAGGGAACTATTATACCACAGGTGAGGGAGTCTTACCTTGAGTTTCTTGATTTTTCGAACCTTGGAAGAAGAAGAAGATTGTAAAAGCTTTGGATCCTTGCCTCCTTGTCCTTGTATCCTTGGGAAAACTCTTAGATCTTGGAGATAAGACCTCTTGTGGAGCTTTTCCAAGGGAGAACCCCTCCTTGGGTATTCGGCTAGGATGAGGGAAGGGAGAGGTTTCGAAATGCATGTGATGGGAAGAAGAGGTAACTTCCAAAACCCCCCTTTAATAGCCCATTAAGGAGGCAAATGAAGAGTCTCTCCATGACTCTTCATCTTCTTCTATGCCTTAACCAATATCCACTTCATTTCCTCCTAACAATACCTTGCTAGGTGAGTTGGTTAGTGCATACATGGTTGTACAAGAGGTCCAAGTTTCAATCCTTGGCTCATGCACCTTTATTTTTATTTTATTTTTATTTCATTTATTTTATTTATTTTATTTTTTTTAAATTCTGAAAATCTCCCTAAAATCACCCATAATTATTCCAATATTCCTAAATAAAATTCTTTTATATTTATATTAATTTTACCTAATTTATATTAATTTTTACCTAATTAATACCGATTTTTGGAGCCCATTTAAAGCTCATTGGTACTTAGTTTTCTCAATTTAAATGAGAAAACATGGATTTTCTAGGCCAAAGTTCTCCTTAATATTTCTAGGTCCCTTGGAAAATTATTTAGACATGCTTAATATTTTAAGAAAATATTAAAAGAATTTTCCGGGTCGTTACACTTCTTGGTGGTGAGCTAGGAGAAGATGTATGTTCACCAGATCGTACACAATGTCGATTTCGTGGAGAGGAGAGGACGAGGGAGGTGGCAATGAGGGAGGTGGAGGGAGATATTTCGCGGAGAAAAGAAGCGCGGAGAGATTTTTCGCGAGCCGCCGAGGGTTGGCAATGACCGAGGTGGAGGGAGGGGATGTGTTTTTTATTTTAGCGGGAAATACAACAACGCTTTTAAAAAACGCTTTTGTAACAGCGTTGTCTTTCATCCGAAACCACAACACTAAGCACATCGCATCATTATAAAACGTTGTCGTTATTAAAAAGTAAAACACATAGACAACGTTTTTCACTAAAAACGTTGTAAAACAAAAAAAGACAATGTTTTTTTTAAAAAACATTGTCGATTGGGCGTTGTTGATTGTAAAAATTCTTGTAGTGACTACAAGTCAGAGTACCCTAACCTAAAGGAGACAAAAAGGACGAGAAGAAAGAAGGCACTGCAAGCAACCTGGGATGAATCGTCCTCAGAAGAAGAAGAAGAGGCACCCCAGTCCAATCTCCTAGCTCTGACCGCCTCAGATAAAGTCGAGACTGAGTCAGAAATAGAACAAGAGGACGGCGAGCTGACCTTCACAGAAGACGGAGAAATTAAGGTAACTGGTTTTAATAGATTGCAATTAAGTGAGTTAATTTCATTTCTTTCTCGAGACTTGGCCAAAGCTAAACTCCGAGTCGAATCCCTCCGACAGGAAGTAAAACTCCTGAAAGAGGGAGCTGACTCTAAACCCTTAACCGAGAAGGTTCAGGAAGGAACTCCTACTCAAGTTGAAAAACTTGAAAAGGAAAACTCCTCCCTGAAAACTCAGGTTAAGGATCTTAGATCAGCATTAGAACGATTTACATCTGGTTCCAAAGGTCTTGACATGATCCTTGGAAAACAGAAATCAGTTCTAAATCGATCCGGATTGGGCTATAGAACCAAATCTCGGCAAAGATCTTACTTTGCTGTACTGAATCAGTCCAGAGGTAAAATTCAGGCATGGGTACCTAAACTATACCTGAACAAACCGACTGGATCAAATCAGTATTGGATCCCCAAGGACAAGATTCACATCTTGCCTAACCATCACCGTGGCTTTAGTCCAGGGGGAGCCAAACTGAAAACTATTTTCATTATTAGATAAACTTGTTATTATTGATTTAAATTGCTTGATTGATTGGTTATTTAATTTTTGCAATATACCATGCTTAGACTTAGGCTAGCTTAAGGACTAAACAAACTTAGCTGAAATTTGACAACATAGTATTGGGTGGAGGTGAGATGATAGTACGTTAGGGAAGCCAATTTGGCGGAACTAGCCGAAGCTACCGATCCAAGACCCAAACTAGTTAGACTAGAAATTTGTCAAAGAATTTTTGAAAATGAAATTTCATTAAAAGGCTTTGTCAAGGAAAGGGTGGATGATCCCATAAGGCTACGGCCAAAGAAGGCCTAGTGCCTCGCCAAGACCTGGAAGCCAATTTCTGAAATTCAAATTCAAATTAATTTTTGTCAAATTCGAATCTAACACAAAAATTCAGTTATTTGTAGATTTAAACTTCTGTTGAAAAATTTAATCGGTTTCAAAATTAATTAAGTTTTCAAAATTTAATTATTTTTAAATAAACTTTCAACTTTCGAAACTATCAAAACCTGTCTCACAAAACCTATAAGGTTAACGTGATTAAAAACCCTAGACTTGGGTGAGACAGACTAGGCAGTGAAACTCAATTTAAGCTATTCCTGATTCTAATTGGATCCAAATCAAGAAAATTCTTTATGCGTAGGAACATAAAGATTTGGACCAATGGATGTTGGATAGCAGTTGCTCCAGACACATGACTGGAGATAAATTGAAGTTCACCAAGCTCAAACTCAAAAACCTAGGCTCAGTGGCATTTGGCATTAATGCTACACTCAAGGTAATTGGGTCAGGTAATATTGAGCTTAAATCTGATTTCATTATTAAGAAAGTTCTATTGGTTGAAAATTTTAATTTTAACTTGCTTAGCATAAGTCAGTTATGTGATTCTGGTTATATAGTTACTTTCAACAATTCTAACTGCCTGATTAGAAATGAACAAGACTCAGAAATCATACTTAAGGGCACTAGGAAAAATAATGTATACACTATAAATCTTCCCCTTATACCCAAATGTATGTTAACACAATTAGAACAAACAAACCTCTGGCATAGGAGATTAGGTCATACCAATTTGAGAACTATCTCAAAAATTACCCAACTTGGCTTAATCAAAGGTATCCCCAAAATCAAAAATAATGAAAACCTAATATGTGAATCATGTAATCAAGGCAAACAAACCAAATCCAATCACAAACTAATCCAGCCTAATTTAACTCAAACCACACTTGAGTTCCTACACCTTGACCTATTTGATTCACATGGAGCCAAGTCACTAAGCGGGAACCGATACTGCTTAGTAATAGTTGATGATTACTCTAGGTTTACCTGGGTTAGGTTCCTAAAAACCAAAGATGAAACCCTAAACCTATTTATTGAATTCTGTAAACTAATTGAAAATCAAAACGACACTAAAATAAAAAGACTTAGGAGTGATCACGGGGGAGAGTTTGAGAATCAACGGTTTGAGGAATTCTGTAAGGTAAATGGGTATTTACATGAATTTTCATGTCCTAGAACCCCCCAACAAAATGGGATAGTCGAGCGAAGGAATAGAACATTACAAGAAGCCGCTAGGGCTATGCTCAACGAATTTAAACTAGCTAATCAATTTTGGGCAGAAGCAACTAGTACAGCCTGTTATATCCAAAATAGGGTTTTGATTAACAAACGACACAACAAAACCCCCTATGAACTGTACTACCATAGACTCCCAAACCTACATTACCTAAGGGTCTTTGGGTGCAATGTCCATATCCTAAACACCAAAGACTATTTAGGAAAATTTCAATCCAAGTCAAACCCAGGTATTTTCCTAGGATATTCAACCACAAGTAGAGCCTATAGAGCTTACAACAAACAAACTAAGAAAATTGAAGAAACAACAAACTTAATTTTCGATGAAGAAATCAATTCAACATCTAATAATCCAGACTCAATTTCATCAAACTCTGACCAAGAAAATAATGAACAAATTATTGAACCAGTAATTGAACCCTTACACGAACTAACTATTGAACCAATTAATGAATTAACTGAACCAAGAATCGAACCAACAAATGAACCAGCCCAAAGAGTCGAATCAAATAGTGAACCAAACCGACCAGCTGGACCTGAGGCTGAACCAAGCTCTAGAAGAACAAAGAAACCCAGACTTAGTCACCCAACCGATCAAATTGTGGGTGATCCAACTCTAGGAGTCAGGACTAGGTCTTCCTATAGGAACCTTAGCCAAATAGCTATGATATCAAAAATTGAACCCAAAACTATAGAAGAAGCCCTACCTGATCCTGATTGGATCATAGCGATGCAAGAAGAACTAGCTCAATTCGAGAGAAACCAAGTCTGGGAATTAGTACCTAAACCTGAGAGCAAATCCATCATTGACACTAAGTGGGTCTTTAGGAATAAGCTGAATGATCAAGGAGAAATAGTCAGAAATAAAGCCCGCTTAGTAGCAAAGGGCTTCAGCCAAGTAGAGGGATTAGACTACGATGAAACATATGCCCCAGTAGCTAGACTTGAGTCCATTATAATGTTGTTAGCCTTTACATCCCATAAAGGATTTAAGTTATATCAAATGGATGTAAAGTCAGCCTTCTTAAATGGATTCATTAAAGAAGAAGTTTATGTAGGACAACCCCCAGGGTTTGAGGACTTAGATAAACCTAACCATGTTTACAAACTAACCAAAGCATTATATGGGCTAAAACAAGCACCTAGGGCCTGGTATGAACGATTATCAACCTATTTAACTTCTAAAGAATTTAAACAAGGCCAAATTGACTCAACATTATTTATTAAAATCCTAGGAAAAGACATATTTATTGCCCAAATTTACGTAGATGACATAATCTTTGGATCCACCAACACCAACTTTCTAAAAGAATTTGTCAAGATAATGGAAGATGAATTTGAAATGAGCTTAGTTGGTGAGCTTACATTTTTCCTAGGACTACAAATCAAACAAACTAGGGATGGTAACTATGTTCATCAATTCAAATATGCTAAAGAATTAATAAAGAAATTTAAAATGGATAACTCTAAAAGCATAAGTACCCCCATGGCCACTAATATAAAAATAGATAGTGACCCTGATGGTAAACCAGTAGACCTTAAACTCTATAGGAGTATGATAGGTAGCCTACTGTACCTTACAGCCAGTAGACCTGATATTCTCTTTGCTGTAGGGATGTATGCTAGATACCAAACCTGTGCTAAGGAAACGCACTTAGCAGCCCTAAAAAGAATACTGAGATATGTAAAGGGCACCCTAAATGTAGGGATTTGGTATCCTAGGACCTCAACTTTTGCTTTAACCGGATACTCAGATTCTGACTATGCTGGCTGTAAATTAGATAGAAAGAGCACAAGTGGAAGCTGCCAACTGTTAGGTCAGAGTCTAGTCAGTTGGTGCAGCAGAAAACAATACTGTGTGGCTCTATCCACAACTGAAGCTGAGTATGTGGCATTAGGAGAGTGTGTGGCTCAACTTCTATGGATGATGCACACACTTAAGGACTTCCAGCTCAACTACACCCAAACTCAAGTATTTATTGACAATATAAGTTCAATTAATTTAACTAAGAACCCAATCCAACACTCCAGAACCAAACATATAGAAGTCAAACATCATTTTGTAAGAGACCATGTAACTAGGGGTGAAATAGTACTTAAGTATATTGACTCTAAATCCAACCTAGCTGATATATTCACAAAGCCCTTACCTGAGTCTGAGTTCAGCTCACTAAGAAGGCAGTTAGGATTGTGCTTTGTAGAATAGATTATTTTTTTTTCGACTTGATTTAAAATTGTTTTTAAAATTTTTTTTTTATTTTGAAAAACTGTTTAACTTAATTTCAAAATCAGTTTTCATTTTTTTTCTTAGTTTTATTGCAAAACTACCCCCTTTAAAAATTAGGGCTTTTTCGAAAATGGACTTAGCCTAGGCCCTAACTCTAGAACTGCATGCACCTATAGACTTAGAAGCCAGCATCTCACAAGCACCTTAGGGTACTTTTGGTTGATAACCTAGAAAGGGTTGAGATGCTTAGGTCTTTGCCTTAATTCAAGATGCTTTAAGTCAGTGCATCTGCAGCAATTGGGGCACTAAATACAACTTATACAGCAATCAAGTTGAGTGTCAAGTTTAGAAAATCTAACTTGAACAAAAACACTTAACTTGACTAACCCTAGCAAAAACTACTGTTTATAACAGTTAGTAAGTAGCTAATTGGGTTGACAGGTCCCTACAGAGAAAATTGATTGATTTAGTGTAAATCTAATTATGAATTGGTTCAGTACAGCAAATTCTTATTTATTTCCTTTACTCATGCTATATTTATCTATTTTGATATATGGCAAAGGGGGAGAGATAGGAAAAGAAAGAGAAAAATTACTTTTACTTTTTCAAAATTTTTTCCTTTATTCAAAAAGGAGAGGGTAAAATTTTCTTATAGAGTAAAATTTTCTCATCTTTTATTCAAAATCTTATAGAGTAAAATTTTCTTATCTTTTATTCAAAAAGCAAAGAAAGCTTTCAAAAGTTTTCAAAATTTTTCCTTTATTATTCAAAAAGGTTCAAAAATATACTTTTCCTTTATTCAAAAGCTTAAACTTTTTGAAGAAGTACTTAAGTTCTTAAAGCTTTCAAAATTTTGCCTAAGTACTCCAGTTTCAAAAGTTCTTAAAGCTTTCAAAATTTTTGCCTAAGTACTCTAGTTTCAAAATTTCCTAAAGCTTTCTAAAGTACTCTAGTTTCAAAATTTCTTAAAGCTTTTAAAATGTTGCTATTTGCTCTAGCTGCAAGAGTTTTACTAAAGCTTTCAAAATTTTCCTAAGTACTCTAGCCTTTCAAAAGGTTCTTACTTAAGCTTGTCAAATTTTTTTTCTCTAAAGCCTAAGTTTTTCAAAACTGTATTAAAACTGAAATTCTTACTTAAACTAACATTTTCAAAAAGTTTTCAAGTACAAGTAAAGTTTTTTTAAACCCCACGAATTTTTGAAAAATCTAGGGGGAGATTCCTTCCAGGGGAGGGAACAAAAGTTAAAACTTTTTCATGTTTTGCTTAAACTTAACTTTTTGAACTAGGGTTGCCATAAATCAAAAAGGGGGAGATTGTTGGTGCAGAATGCACCTAAGTCAAACCTGTGTTTTGATAATGGCAACATAGGTCAAAAGTTAAGTCTTTCTTGTTTTCTAACAAGTTAATCTAGTGTGCAGGAAAAGCCCTAGCGAAGGACTGCTAGGCACTGGCAAAGGAATGCCAGGAAAGAAAGCCCTAGCGAAGGATGGCTAGGCAACTGGCGAAGGACTGCCAGTATCAAGCCCTAGCGAAGGACTGCTAGGCTCCAGGCGAAGAACAGCCTGGGACTGAAGCCCTAGCGAAGGACTGCTAGGCAACTGGCGAAGGACTGCCAGTTTACAAGACCTGACAAAGGACCGTCAGGCAAAAGTCCAACCAGAGGAACGGTTGGCATCAGGTAAATTCTCCCGAGAGGAGTAGGTGAGGACGCATTCCCCATCGAGGGAACAGTAGGCGTCGGTTCGACCTAGGGCTCCATTTTGGAAACCAAAGTCAGAACCAAGACAGCTAAGGTTGTATAAACAAATACTTTATTGCTTTATTGTGTTTTGGACTAACCCTGGATGCAGGACCAAAGGAAGGAGTGTCTGCAGCTCAGATAGCCTCAAAGGAATGAGGTAGTAGCTGAGTAGGGCGCCCGGAGTGTCCCGGGTGCCCCCAAGGGCCATACAATACAAATAAAGAAAAAAGGAGTTCGAATACATGCTGGGCCGGGCGCCCCCGCTGCTCCCGGGCGCCCCCTGCGCTGTGGGCGCCCCCATGCGCAACATCGAACCCGAACCCCTCGAAGCCAAGGAGATAGGACTTTGACCCGGTCAATGCGGGCGGCCCGAGAGCTCCGGGCGCCCCGGTCAATGCGGGCGGCCCGAGAGCTCCAGGCGCCCCGGTCAAAGCGGATCCAGAGGATAGACGCTGACCGAGAGCTCTGCGGATCAGAGACCACGTGGGGGGCGCCCCCGACGTCCCGGGCGCCCCCAGGCCCTATATAAAGGGCCTTCGACCAAGGCTTCAACACAACTGTTCTCTCAACGCCTCAAAGATCTTCTACGTTCGTGCCTTGCTCCGGAAACACTCCAACTCGAGCCGACGACGTCCCGCTGCCCCGAAAGAGTCAATCCACTCCGGACGTCGGTAACGAAGATCAAATTTTTTATTATTATTGTTAGTGCACTTACTTGTAATAAATTATTGTAAACTGATTTGTGTGTATATAGAATTGCCCAAAGTAAACGGTCAACGACTGTGGGCCTTGGAGTAGGAGTCGACACAGGCTCCGAACCAAGTAAATCGACCGTGTCTCTGTGCTGTGATTGTTTTATTTTATTTCCGCTGCGTACGTGCTCTTTACGAAAATCCGAACGATTTCCGATATTCACCCCCCCCTCTATCGGTTTTCTCGATCCAACAGAGAGTACTCGGCCAGTATCCCTTCATCAGCTTTTGCTGTGAACTTTCCAAGATGGTCCTTGGTGTTTAGAATGAACACCTTACAACCAAACACCCTAAGATGTTTAACCGTAGGTGGTTTTCCAAACCAAAGTTCATGGGGAGTCCTTCCTAAGAATCTATGAATGAGGACTCGGTTTTGCACGTAGCAAGCTGTGTTTACAGCTTCGGCCCACAAGTACCCTAGTAAGGAGTACTCATTAAGCATGCTTCGTGCAGCCTCTTGTAAGACTCGGTTCTTCCTCTCTACAACACCATTTTGTTGTGGTGTTCTAGGAGTAGAGAACTCGTGTCTATACCCTCTATCTTTGCAAAACTCTAAAAATCTTTGATTTTGGAATTCACCTCCATGATCACTTCTTATTGTTTTAATTGTTGATGATTTTTCATTTTCAACTCTTCTACAAAAAGAAATGAAAACATATAAGATTTGATCCTTATATTTTAGAAAATAAGTCCATGTATATCTAGTAAAATCATCAATGATAACAAAGCAATATCTACTTCCATTCAATGATATGATAGTGCTACAATCAAATAGATCCATATGAAGTAAATCCAATGCGGTAGAAGTACTTACAATGCTTTTACCTCTATGTGCAGATTTTGTTTGCCTACCCATTTGACATGCATCACAAAGTTTGTCCTTTTCATACTTGATGCTTGGAAAGCCACGAACTAATCCCTTGTTGGTTAACTTCCGGATATTCTTCATGTTCACGTGTGCTAATCTCCGGTGCCAAAGGGTGGACTCATCTTCTCTTGACATGAGACACTTAGCAAAAGCATTAGTAGCACTTTTAAAGGAAACCTGATAAATGTTATCTACTCTTGTTCCTACTAGTACCGTGTCAAAGTTGTCATGTTGTCTAACTAGACATTGACTTGATTGGAAATCAATTGTGTAACCTGCATCACATAATTGACTGACACTTAGGAGATTAAATGTCATCCCCTTGACTAGAAGGGCATTCTTAATCCTAAGACATTCGAATATTTGAATGTCTCCTATTCCTATAACCTTAAGCCTACTATTGTTACCAAATGAAACATTATCTCTACTTTTTCTTTGGAGGGTAGTGAATAATGATCTATCACCAGTCATGTGTTTGGAGCACCCACTATCAACGAACCAAGTTGATAGATGCTCCCCCTCAATCATAACCTACATAATTCGAAAAATAGAAGATTTAGGTACCCAAAGCATGGGACCTAAAGCACCTACTAAGCAAGACTTAGGCACCCATGCCTTGACTACTTTCCTTTGAACCCTAGGTGTCTTAGATTGTCTAACATCAATCCTAGACATTAAGGACACAAATGATGGTTCTTTGGGTCAGTAACCAATACCGGCCCTATTGTAGACTGCCCTTTGGGCATTCAAAATCATATCTAGAGTCTTTGAGCTTGTTGAGAATTTCTCAAGAACACTCTTGAGTCTCTCAACTTCACTCATCAAAGATTTGTTTTCATCCTCTAGCATTTCAATATGCAAATCATCAACATCCTTATCCTTAGAGGATTTAACTGTTTAACTTCAATTTTCAATGACTTAACTTTATTTTTCGACTTTTTCAACAAATCGGTTAAGCATGCAATTGTTCTATAGCATTTATCGAGTTCGGGAGTAATTACCTCTTCATCATTCGAAGATGATGAAGCCGCGTTTGATGAGTTACTCGATTCATCACTGCTTTCTTGATCATCCAATGCCATGAGTGTCACATGTCGTGTACTCTTCTCATCCTTCTCCTCTTCGGATGAACTTGAGGAGGATTCATCCCATGTGACCTTCAAGGCCTTCTTCTTCTTCTTGGATTTATCCTCCTTCTTCTTGAGCTTTAGGCAGTCCTTCTTGAAGTGTCCTTTCTTGCTACACTCATAGCAAGTAACATTAGATTTATCAATCTTAACTTCACTAGGGTTACCTTTACCCTTGAAGCGCCGACTCTTCCTCATCATCCTTCTAACAAAATTTGTCATCTCGGAGGAAGAAGACCCACTGCCATCCTCCTCGGATTCGGACTCGTATTCGGATGAGGATGAAGATGAAGGGACTTCCTTCTCCT
The DNA here is from genome assembly GCA_024364735.1 of Boesenbergia rotunda. Taxonomy (NCBI): domain Eukaryota; kingdom Viridiplantae; phylum Streptophyta; class Magnoliopsida; order Zingiberales; family Zingiberaceae; genus Boesenbergia; species Boesenbergia rotunda. The sequence goes on along the minus strand of JAGFNQ010000284.1, from coordinate 416,500 downwards.
TCTTCTTCTCCTTCTTCTTCTTGGTCTTTTCACCTGCAACTAAGGCAATCCCCTTCTCCTTGGGCCTTTGTTAGCCATCTCATGTAGCTACATTTCACAAAATAAGTCATCTAATTTTACAATTGATAAATCCTTAGAAACTTTGTAGGCATCCACTATGGATGACCATAAAGCATTCCTTGGGAAAGCTTTTAACACATTCCTTACAAGGTCGCGGTTCTCGACCTTTTCGTCAATAGAATGAAGACCGTTGAGGACTTCCTTGAACCGGCTATGAAGTTCACTCACCGTCTCACTCTCCTTCATGGAGAGGTTTTGTAGTTGGTTGAGGAACAAATCCCTCTTGGCAATTCTTGAATCTCGGGTACCCTCATGGAGTTCAATGAGTTTATTCCACAAATCCTTTGCACTTGTAAAGGGACCAACCTTGATGAGTTGATCTTTGTTCATGCCACATTGCAAAGTCACCACCGCCTTCGCGTCGGCTTCACTCATCCTGGTTTGCTCAGCCGACCAACGCCAAGATTCCAATTCTTTTCCTTCATCATCCTTTGGAGGGGAAATCCCCTGCTTCACAGCGAACCATGTGTTGATGTCCATCTTGAGATAGTACTCCATCTTCGATCTCCAATATTGAAAATTCGATCCATCGAAGAAGGGAGGTCGGGTAATGCTAAATCCTTCTCTCAAAGCCATTGTCGTTGACTCTCGGATGTTAAGCCGCTTGAACAGAGCTCCAGGCTCTAATACCACTTGTTGGAACTTGGATGGCTAGAGAGGGGGGGTGAATATAGCCAGACACTTGAAACTTAGCACTTTTCGTATTTCTGCACTCAGAGGTTAGGCAGAAGAAGCAGAGCAAATGCAAGAACTAAATGCAGAAACTAAGTAACAAAGCAAAACGCTAACAAAGAGGATTTACAAGGTTCGGGAATAACTTGCCCCTACTCCTTGGCGTGCCCGTGAGGTGGGCGATCCCTTAATCGTCGGCAGATCAAGCCTCGAAAAATCCGGATGGAATGCAACCTCCTTCTCGATGGAGTAACCTCTCCACAGCATTTCAAGATGATGAAGTATTAAGTATAGGAAACACAAGAAGAAGCCTTACTGAGCACTTAGAACCGCAAGAACACAAGCAAACTTCTCACCGAGCTCCACTCAGCATAAATCTCACGCAAGAACTCTCTTCTTCGTGTCTTCTCGCTGATGGACTCGCCAAGCTCCTTGTTTCTCTTCCAAGTGCTCAAGTATCACAACGTTGCTCAAGATTCACAGTAGAGTTGCTCAAGAGATGGATCTGAGTAATCGCACGAGCATAACCAGAGATGTCGCAAGAAGTCCTCAGCTCCTTCTCCACTACACAGCTTAACCAGCTTCTATCGCCAGGTCACACGCTCCTCTGCAGTAGCTCCCAGCTGCTCACCTACAACAGCCAGCTACCCTTGACCTCCTCTGGACTCACTGAAACCCCTCTAGTCGAGCCCCAGGCCATCAGCTCCTCAGCCATTGCAGCTCGCGCCAGAGAACGTTACAACCTGCAGAAGCAATCGGACAAACCTGCTGTAGCGAAATACCCAGTTTGTCTCTCCATGGATGGTCCCTGAGTCACCTGCACACTTAGCAGCTTATTAGGGCAGCAAATCAATAGAAGATCAAAGATCAGAGGGCTCAGAACAAGTATCAGTAGTGTATCAGTACGAATCAGAGTGCGATCAGCCGCGATCAGAGCTTCTGACAGCGCGTTTGAATTAAAGTGATCGGTCACCGGACCGATCCACAACTTTGTTGGGATTCCCAGCTTTCGCAGCCACACGGGCCTGATCGGTCACCAGACCGATCAGGATGGTCCCAGACTGATCAGGCTCCAGCCTGATCAGTTATAGTGAGGAGCTCGCGTAAATTGATCGTTCGAACGATCTGAATAGTGTTCCAGATCGGTCATTGGACCAATCAGGAGCCGAGCAGTAGGGTTCCCAAAACCCACTGTATGCTCCCTGATTGGTCACCAAACCGATCAGGAGCCAAGCAGTGAGTGAACTGTATGCTCCCAGATCGGTCACCAGACCGATCAGGGGTCGATCAGTAGCCCAATAAGGTCACTGTGTGCTCCCTGATCGGTCAACAAACCGATTCACAAGGGAACACCGTGCCAACTTCCCTGATCGGTCACCAGACCGATCCAGGCAAGGTCAAATCTCCTCTAAGTCACGAGAACAAGCCTCCAGCCCTTCTCTGACTCGTGCTTGGTCCCTCGGACCAACACTCTATGCCTAGTCTCACTCACCGGGACTTCAACCTAGCCCTCCAAGATAGGATCTGGCCCTCCAAGCCGGGATTTCATCAACCTAGCCCTCCAAGCTAGGACCTGGCCCTCCAAGCCAGGACTTTTCACACCTAACCCTCCAGGTTAGGACTTTTCCACACCTAGCCCTCCAAGCTACAACTTTTCACACCTAACCTTCCAGGTTAGGCCTTTTCCACACCTAGCCCACCAAGCTAGGACTTTTCACACCTAACCCTCCAGGTTAGGACTTTTCCACACCTAACCCTCCAGGATAGGATTTCATCCACCTAGCTTCTCAAGCTAGGACCTGACCCTCCAAGTCAGGCTTTCATCAAACCTAGTCCCACTAGGTATGCCTAGTCCACGACCAGGACTTAATCCCAATCATCTCATCAACCTAAACTAAAATCGGTGTCAACACCAAAACAACAATCAGGGTCAGACTGCATCAACAATCTCCCCCTTTTTGTTGTTTGACAACCCGATTTTAAGTTTAGGGATTTGAAATCAATAATTGTAGATCTCACACTCATATTGGAATCAGGATCCTCCCCCTACTCATAATTATCCCAAATTTAACCAACCACACTCTCCCCCTTTGTCAAACACCGAAAAGGGTCTAGAGGGGTCGTTAAGTTTAAAAATAAAACCTCCCCCTCAATCCTAGGGGTTATCCCAAATCAACAAAGAGTATGAAATATTTGAAGGCATATGAAAAACATATGACAAATATAGAGCATGGCAAAACAATCATATGTATCATATGAACATGGCGTAAGAATAAGCATAGCAATGCATAATATAGTAAGGCATGAATGAAGATAGCTATCATATGAGAAATCATATGAGCTAGCAATAAGCATAATATAACAAGTCATACATGCAAATCATAACGTCAGATGCATGACAAAGTATCAAAAAACAGTCAAATCATAGGCATACATCCATAAAGTCAAACACTTAACACAGATAAATAGTCAAATGTAAGTCAAAGGCAAAGATAGAGCATATCCATAATCAAGCGTCGGGGGGGGGGGGGGGGTGTCATCGTCCTCCATCGGGTCATCAGTAGTGTCATCGAGAATGAGGGACCCCGGGACAATACTGCCGGAGGGCGCAGCTCCAGTAAATGAAGGTTGGTATGGATGACCAGCTGCCCAACTGCGTCACTCCTCATGCCATGTCTCCTTCCTGGAGAGAACCCCCGAGACGTCAGACTCGACTGCCAGCAGTCTGCGGTCGAAAGTCTGAAACCCAGCCCGGACCTCCTCTCGCCAGAGCTCTCTCAAATGAAGATCATGCTAGATGGTTCGATCAAGCTCTGAAATCTGCCAGTGCAGGTCTGGATCTGGCTCATAGTCATAATCAGCTGCTGGTATGGGTGCCTCCTGATGTGCAGTCGGAGCTGCGGGTACCTGTACGTGTGCACCTCGAGGAAGCTCGCCAAGACCTCGCCCGTCCTTCCAGATAAGACTCTGATCGTCCGGCCCAACAACAATACCAGATTTAATAAATGCGCGGTTGCCCAACCGGCAATCCTATCTAACCATGGGCACTGTCCTGCCCTTGGTCACATCAATACCAACTGACATAAGCCAGTCAGTAATGACGTGACCGAACGGCATATACACAGTGCGATGACTAGGCTCGCGATAGGAGATGATCGACTAAAAAACACTCTCCATAATGTCAAAGTCCATGTGGCGGTGCATGCCATAAAGCATCAGACAGTGATATGATCGGATCTCAGTGAGGGGTTTGGAGGTTATGGGCAAGATGTAGTTCGTAATTATCTTAAAAAGAACATAATCAATAGGAGAAAGTCGGAGGGCCACAAAGGTCGGAAAGTCAGGCCCCAACTCATCAAGGCCAGTTGGTCGAGGGTGTTCGAAGAAGTGCTCATATATGGAGTCGGGGGTGACGTCCCCAAATGGAGCCAATAAGGGGTCGGGAAGCTCTGGGTAGATAGAATAAAAATTAGGCGATCGTCGACCGCCCAGATACTCCACCAAGACATCATAGGAGAAGTCAAGATTCCTCTTGGCTACTCGAGTAGTGAAATCAAAGCCACCTTGAGGTCCTTGTTGTAGATTATTGTAGAACTCAGAAACAAGGTCATAGTTGATTGTTCATTCGAGGGAGAGAAAGAAATCGAGGTTATAAAACTCAATCACCTCTATGATAGAAGGACAATGCTCAACCAAGAAAGGACGATCAATAGACCGACACGAAAGTAGTTTGAATGTTCTGGATTGAAAGGCCTGCTCAAAGGCCGCATTCGGGAACCGAGAACTAGACGAAGGTTGAGGCCTTCGGGAAGGAGCAGATGATGAAGGGCCTTTGCCCTTGGAGGACCCTTCAACGGGTTCCTTGCCCTTAGTGGATTTCCTAAAGGATTTGAAAAGAAATCATGGCAATTGATTGGATCAAATGAAGTGAATCAACAATAGTTTGATCAGGTAATTAAGACAAGATCACGGCACAAAAATGGGGTCGATTAAATCATGATACAATGAATTGATCAATCACAGTGAAGGTCATGGCAAGAATAAGGTCATGATAGAATCATAGGGTCACGGCAAGAGTAGAGTCACAACACAAAAAAGAAACCACAAGAAACAAAACATGGTTAGCGCAAATATATGATTGATAACTATAAGAATGATAAACACCAAAAGAAAACCGCACAAAATTCTTACTTTGGTGCCATCAAGTTGATTGAGAAGATCCTAAGGGTTTGAAGGAGAGCTTGCGTAGGGGATGAGCTTAAGAACTTGAGCAAAAAAGAGACTTCAAGAAACTCGCAGAAGAAAGGGGAGAGCTCGCACCGCTGAGCTCGCACAGATCTCGCCTAACTTGGTGCAGGAAGAGAAGAGCTCGCAGGGAAACATAGTAGGATCGCACACGCACGGGAAGGAGAAGAGCTCACGCGCAAGAGGAGGATGAGAGGTTTCGGCGCAAGGGCTTGGGAATGCAGGGTTTACACGAAGTTAATAGGTTGGTGGACCGATCCACCAACCGTAATTTAATGTGATTGAACGGATCACCGTTCGATCTGGGAGCGCCTAGACCGATCAGGCTCTAGCCTGATTGGACTGGCTTAGTCCTGATCGGTCGGGCGACCGATCAGGTAGGCTCCTGATCGATCGGCTGATCGATCAGGAAGCGGACAGTAAGTCTGGGAGGTTTTCTGTGAGCCTCCTGATCGGTCAGTGGACCGAACACCACAGGGTACCAGATCGGTCTATGGACCGATCCAGGCCAACACAGAGGGATTGCAGAGGGGTATCACAATTCGGCTGGATCGGTCAATTAGACCGATCAAACATGCTCCTGATCGGTCTAGTGACCGATCAGGCAACCTCCTGATCGGTCCGGTGACCGATCAGGTATCAGGAATTTTTCTGATACGATCTGAAATTTCAGTTTCAGACTCCCTATTGAATTCTGATAAGATCAGATAAAAATTATCGATCTTGGAAGTGATCCCTTAACTATAATCGATCCTTCAACAAGGATCAAAGGTCCTTATGAGACTAATAAATCAATTTGCTCCACCCAAGTGAAGTCAAATTCAATCACAAACATTCAATCAATTTCCAACCAAGTTTGTATCAAGAAAAAGTCTCCAATCAAGTTTCCTTGATTGGAATGTCCAAGTATGATCATGGAGCCAAGTACACATGTGTTATGCATTGGTTTTCCCTATACTTGGTCAACTTAGTGATTATTGTCTCATCCACCTAGTTTCTCAAGGGATGCAATGACATTTCGAGAAATTAGGTTGATCCTAGCATCTCACCCCATTACTAGCAAACAAAAACGTTTTGTTAACCCTATAGTTTGTGTGAGATGTCCCCAAGTTACCCAATAATTGTTCCCAACAATTAGAATTGATCATGAAGGGTTTTGAATGCTCTTTAATTTCTATGTAGCATGACACATTCCCAACTCCCTTCGTAAGAAGCTAAACTCATTCTCAAGGAGTGGTTTAGTGAAAATGTCCGCTAGGTATGATTTGGACTCTACATGTGAGAGTACAATATCTCCTCTAGCAACATGATCTCTAATGAAGTGGTGACGTACTTCTATATGCTTGGTCCTAGAGTGATGGACTGGATTCTTTGTTAGGTTTATCGTGCTTATGTTGTCACACAACACTTGCACACCCTTCAAAGTCAATCCATAGTCCTCTAATGTATGAATCATCCACAACAATTGTGATACACTCTCTCCCATGGCGATATATTCTGCCTCGGTCGTGGAGAGAGCAACACAATGTTGCTTCCGACTTGACCAACTAACTAAAGAAGATCCTAAGAATTGGCAACCCCCACTTGTGCTCTTCCGATCCAACTTGCACCCAGCATAGTCGGAATCGGTGTAGCCAATTAGGTCAAATGATTCGGTACGGGGGTACCAAAGACCAACTCCTATTGTGCCCTTAAGGTATCTCAAAATTCTCTTGACAGCAATTAAATGAGATTCCTTGGCACAAACTTGATAACTAGCGCACATACCCACAGCAAAAAGTATATCAGGTCGACTAGCTATGAGGTATAGCAAACTACCTATCATGCTCCGGTATTGAGTTAGGTCAACAGGTTTACCACTCTCATCCTTGTCTAATTTTGTGTTTGTAGCCATGGAAGTGGTAACCTCTTTCGAATCACTCATGTTAAATTTTCGGAGCATCTCTTGTGTGTACATTGATTGGTGCACATGGATTCCGTCACGAGTTTGCTTGATTTCAAGTCCAAGGAAGAAAGTCAACTCTCCCACTAGATTCATTTCAAATTCACTCTCCATGTGTCCTATAAATTCATTTAAATAGCCCTTGTTGTTCGAGCCACAAATTATGTCATCGACATATACTTGGGCTACAAATATATTATCACAATCTCTCCTCAGAAATAGTGTAGGGTCTATTTGTCCTCTAACAAAACCTTTTTCAATTAGAAATGTCGACAATCGCTCATACCAAGCTTGGGGTGCTTGTTTAAGGCCGTAGAGCGCCTTTTTGAGCTTGAATACGTGGTTTGGGAATTCGGTACTCTCAAACCCCGGAGGTTGTTCGACATAGACCTCTTCTCTTATTAAACCATTCAGAAAGGTCGATTTGACATCCATTTGATATAGGTTGAAACCTCGATGTGCTGCAAATGCAAGCATCAATCGGATGGATTCCAATCGTGCCACGGGAGAATAGGTCTCATCATAATCAAGGCCTTCTATTTGACTGTAGCCCTTGGCTACTAAGCGTGTCTTGTTTCTTATGATTTCTCCCTTATGGTTCAATTTATTTTTGAAGACTCATTTGGTTCCAATAATGGTGGTCTTCTTAGGTCTAGGGACTAAGTCCCAAACTTGACTTCTTTCGAATTGACCTAGTTCATCTTGCATGACAATGATCCAATCGGGATCATTTAATGCTTCGTCAATCTTTCTAGGTTCAATTTCGGAAATTAGGGCAACTTCATTAGCCTCATTTCGAAAGAATGATCTAGTCCTAACCCCATGATGGATGTCTCCAACAATTTGGTCTTGGGGATGGCTAAAGGCTAACCTAGTTTGCCTTGGAGTTTGTGGTGCTTCTTGGATGGTTTCACTAGACACAAGCTCAGCCTCAGGATCCGGCTTATCTATGGGTTGTCTAGGATCACCGTCGTCAGACTCATCACCACCATCAACAACACTTGGACTTCCATTCAAACCTAGTTTACTAAGTTCGAATTGAACTTCATCGACATCTTCTGGTTGATCATTTGCTTTTGAAATTTCTTCAAAAACAACATCAGAAGACTCTTCAACCAAACTAGATTTCTTGTTGTAGACTTTGTAAGCTCTGCTAACACTACAAGAAAAAATGCTTTTCCTGACACTTTCTTAGTGACATTTGTTAAAAAGTGTCATTGATTTATACATATAATGACATTGATTAAAAATTAAAAAATTAATAAAATAAAAATCTGATTAGATATATTATCATGACATTTTTAATTGATGTCACAATATATACTTTATGTTTTTACTCATTCCCTCTAAAAAAATAAAATATTAATCGCGCCTAAATTCGCCAACGCGCGATCCCTAAAGTCCCTAAAGTCGTAGCGCGCCGTCCCTGCTTCATCTCCACCTTGACATGTGCCTCTATCCCTAATTTTTCTCCCTCGCGCATCTCATCCCTGCTCGCACATCTCATCCCTGCTCGATCGGCCCTCTCCCTACACGAGCGCCTCCAACCAGCGCACCTCCCCACCAGCGTGGTCTGGGCTGCGCGAGCGCCTCCCAGACGCTGTGCAAATTGCAGCCCTAATTTCTCCATCGGATTCTCCCATCTCAACTGGAAAAGGCATAGATGTCGATGGATGCAGAGCAAGCCAAGGTCGTCTCCTCCTCCTCCTCCTCTATCTAGATCTTTCGTCGCAACGCTTTCTTTTTTTGATTTTGCTTCTTTTTCTTCTTCTTTTCTGGATGATGATTGTTTTGGCAAAATTAGTTTTGAACGAATAAGGCAGGAGTTTTCGGTGCTGTAAACGAAGAAGCAAGCTCGTTGTAATCGGACAAGTAGATCTTGGTGGGGGTTAATTAGGATGTTTGCTTTGATGTGGTGTGCATCGACGTCTTAGTGTGATTTCTTGTTGACCGTGCTTTTGATATAGCGCATAGTTCCCCAAAATATTTTCAGGCCAAGCTTTTAGCTGTCGAGAAGGACCTTGGTCATGCAGTTCGTGTTTTTACAAACACTGCGAGTTCTGCAAACCCAGACGAAATTTTTTCTTCATCTACAGGTCACATGCATTTTTCCCCCTCCTTTTATTGTTTTGTTTCCATGTGTTGTGTTATACTTGAATCATGAGTGCAACAAGAGCTCGTTAAAGATTGTTGTTCATTAACATTGCGAAAGCTTTTGTTATCATCTCTTTAATTTAACTGTAAGAATCGACCAAGCTGATTTCTGTTTTCACATATTATATATTAACTTCTAATCAATTCTATTTGCAGAGGAACCTAATGAATTTTATGAATTTACCCCTGATGACTATTACCGGATCATGTCAGATAGAATCGGAGGTAGTCTTCATGGTTGTTTATGTAACATGAATTTAGAGCTTAATCTGTTTTACATTCTTCTTTTTCATGGAACAGTTTTTTCTACGTAATCAGTCTAAATATTGGAACAGAATAACGTTAACATACTATAGTGCAAAATTTTCTTTCCAGCCTTGTATTTTTGAATAAATTGATAGCTACAGCGCTTCTTTTTAATTAATACTCTTATGTTTCTCTGCTAACTCAACAGCATAGTCACAAATACTAAAGACCCGAAAAATGAGAGAGGCAGAGAAAGCAGCCCGTAGCAAAAGTAACCAAGGTAAAGGACTGACTATTCTGGCTCTTCGTTTGAGGTTCTTTAATTTAATTATTAGTTGAACCAGGAATTTTTTAACTCATATTTCATATTCACTAGTAATTATAGTTATTATGCGATTTAACTTAGAGATCAGATTTTTTATGTTCTCCTGTATTCTTGTATTTGGTATAGTATTCTCTTGTATATGAAATTCACTTCTCACTAGTAATTATAGTTATTATGCGATTTAACTTAGAGATCAGATTTTTTATGTCCTCCTGTATTCTTGTATTTGGTATAGTATTCTCTTGTATATGAAATTCACTTCTCAATAGGCTTTCTTAACCAAATATGAACTTAGATGGATCAAAAGAAAGATATTGAAGAAAGGAAGTTGAAATTAGTTGTAGAGATGCTTGGATATGCTTATTGGAGGATGGACAAAAAAAACAGTGTAATTGCTGAGCTTCTTCAAGATGCCAATGAAAGAGCTAGAAGTAGAGTCGAAACAATATATTAAAATGAAATCTTATCATTGAATTATGAGTTTGAGGATGCACTTGGAGGAATGATAGCTTGGCCTTGTCATCTGGTAAGATATGCAAATTCTTAATTAATTATTATTATTATATATGTCATTATGTTAGTGTCTTATAAAATGAATATCAATTATATTTGCAGTTAACAGTTAATGAAGAATTCTACTAGGTGTATGAGGTTAGATTTTTAATTTAGTTGATGTGTGTTGTCTTTCTTTTTTTCTCCAAATTTTTTATGTTTATCTTTTTCTCTTGAATCTAAACATTCTTATCCTGATATATATGATTTTTTTTTTTTATATTGTGAGGCTGACTGGCCATTAAGACACTTCGTGAGGGTGCTTTCTGAGTGGCATAAGCTTGACGGTTGGGTTCTCTATGGTTGATAGGAATTATTATTTTATGAATGTGAATATAACAATGATTTCTATTATGAAACATGTCAAAGGAATCTATTTATTATGCTTATTTATTCACAAATTGATCAAGAAATCATTTTGACCACTTCAATAAATCCTGATGCTGCATATCTATCTATTACTTATAATTTGCTTTTCAATAAATATTGAATTAGGTTTCATTTCGTACACGGTGGCATTTCATTTCATACACACACTTATAGTTATGTTATTTGGATACATATAATTGTTTGGATTTCAAATTGACTAACACTTTGGTTTTTTTTTTGCTTTTGGTATAATATTTTTACAAGTTTAAATATTTTTATTTCTGCAGAAATTATCTGGTAGTGGTAAAGTTAGTAAACGAGGTGTTTCTCCTGGCACTTCAAATTCCTCTGCAAAACGAGGTTCTGAGAGGCGTAGAGTTGCGACTTCAACTGTATGCATTCTTTATTTGTGTCTTCTTTTTCAGTTTGAACTGATTTTATGTCCTTCAAGTTCATGGGCATGAATGTGAGGCATTTTGTTTCTGGTTACTTTGCTTGTTCAGTACAGGAACCTTGTCCTTGATGCCATTAGCATTACACTTGTACCCAAATTATCAAGTCCCTTAGTATGGTTGGTCATGGCTTCTGTGGAGTTTGTGAAATGGCCAACATTTATCAAGTTTTAGCATTTGTTGGTTTGGTTTGCTTATGAAAAAAATCTAGATCTAGATTATAATTTTTTTTATTATATACTTCTTTAATTTTATTTCATTTACACAAACTAATTAATATATAATTTTTTTTTGTAGGTCACATGAATATTGGATTTTGTTTAAGATGTGACGGTTGAAGATTGAAGATGCAGTAAAGTTTCGAAGTTTGGTTATGTTTTGCTTTAGGCTTTAGGAGAGATTGTAATTTTTTACTAGTTCTTAAACTAAATACATTGGGTACATTTGTGATTGTGATTAGTGCATAGATATTTTTTGAGATGACTAATTTGACAGTCTTGTATTGTAAAAAAAAATTGGCAATTATTGATTAGCACTTTAATTTCAATTTAAAATTTTTATTTGTGTTCATGTTAATTATTTATATGCGTAAATATTTATATCATGAAAATATTAAAAATAAAACGTTAATATTTTTGTCACTATAACAATTATTCATGCTATTAGTGTTGTCACTATTTGTATTTTATAGTGATATTAAGAATTGTCACTATAAATGAAATTCAAGACACTTATAATTGTCTTGATAAATAATTTTAAATGACATTTAAATTTGTCATCATTACTATAATAAAACGACATGTATAAATGTCATTAAAAATCTTATAGTGACACTATTTTTTGTCACTATAACAATTATTCATGCTATTAGTATTGTCACTATTTGTATTTTATAGTGACATTAAGAATTGTCATAAGTGATAAGACTTTAGACGACATCACTATAGAGGACATTTTAACTTAATGTCACTATATCAAAAATGTCACTATAAGTGATATATGATGACACTTTTCAATGTCATTAAAAGCATTTTTTCTTGTAGTGTAACGAGGGAGTACTCGACCAGTATCCCTTCATCAGTTTTTGCCGTGAACTTTCCAAGGTGGTCCTTGGTGTTTAGGATAAACACCTTACACCCAAACACCCTAAGATGTTTAACTGTAGGTGGTTTCCCAAACCAAAGTTCATGAGAAGTCTTTCCTAAGAATCTATGAATGAGGACTCGGTTTTGCACGTAGCAAGCTGTGTTTACAACTTCGACCCACAAGTAGCTCGGTAAGGAGTACTCATTGAGCATGCTTCGTGCGACCTCTTGTAAGACTCGGTTTTCCTCTCTACAACACCATTTTGTTGTGGTGTTCTAGGAGTAGAGAACTCGTGTCTATACCCTCCATCTTGACAAAACTCTAAAAATCTTTGATTTTGGAATTCACCTCCATGATCACTTCTTATTGTTTTAATTGTTGATGATTTTTCATTTTCAACTCTTCTACAAAAAGAAATGAAAACATCTAAGGTTTGGTCCTTATATTTTAGAAAATATGTCCATGTATATCTAGTAAAATCATCAATGATAACAAAACAATATCTACTACCATTCAAGGATATAATAGTGCTACAATCAAACAAGTCCATGTGAAGTAAATCCAATGCGGTAGAAGTACTTACAGTGCTTTTACCTCTATGTGCAGATTTTGTTTGCTTACCCATTTGACATGCATCACAAAGTTTGTCCTTTTCATACTTGATGCTTGGTAAGCCACGAACTAATCCCTTATTGGCTAACTTCCGGATATTCTTCATGTTCACGTGTGCTAGTCTCCGGTGCCAAAGGGTGGACTCATCTTCTCTTGACATGAGACACTTAGCAAAAGCATTAGTAACACTTTTAAAGGAAACTTGATAAATGTTATCTACTCTTGTTCTTACTAGTACCGTGTCAAAGTTGTCATGTTGTCTAACTAGACATTAACTTGATTGGAAATCAATTGTGTAACCCGCATCACACAATTGACTTACACTTAGGAGATTAAATGTCATCCCCTTGACTAGAAGGACATTCTTAATCCTAAGACATTCGGATATTTGAATGTCTCCTATTCCTATAACCTTAAGCCTACCATTGTTACCAAATGAAACATTACCTCTACTTTTTCTTTGGAGGGTAGTGAATAATGATCTATCACCGGTCATGTATTTGGAGCACCCACTATCAACGAACCAAGTTGATAGATGCTCCCCCTCAATCACAACCTACACAATTCGAAAAATAGAAGATTTAGGTACTCAAAGCTTGGGACCTAAAGCACCTACTAAGCAAGACTTAGGTACCCATGCCTTGACTACTTTCCTTTGAACCCTAGGTGTCTTAAATTGTCTAACATCAGTCCTAGACATTAAGGACACAAATAATGGTTCTTTGGGTCGGTAACCAATACCGGCCCTATTGTAGACTGCCCTTTGGGCATTCAAAATCATATCTAGAGTCTTTGAGGTTGTTGAGAATGTGACGCCCGCCCTTATATCTACTCTCGGGGCCGGGGTCACGTACTATCATTCGTATAAATTTTTTTTTTCTTAAAGTACTAATAACAAAGTACTAAGCATGCTTGTTCAAAACTAACCTATAACATGATAGGTTCAACTCATAATATAATCAAGTATATGAGTAATCCAAGTGTAACATTCATTACTAAAGAAATGTTAACATAAGCATAATATTGTAGATATGAAGATCTTTATTTCCCGAGCCACCACCCCACACATCTTCAGCCCTCCTGCCTCTTCCTTTAGTTTAAGTGTCTCTTACCCTTATCTGCAGCATAAGACAACATATAAACTAGTAAGCACAAATGCTTAATAAGATCCTGTCCTACTCGTAAAATCCATATCATAGAAAGATAAGAGAATAAATCACATTCAAGCATGGTAAGTGTTTAAGCATGTTAAACATCTAAGCATATTAACTTCATAGGAAAGTTTCTTTGAAAACATATAAACATAATACTTGAACATAGCATAATCATTAGGGCCCGGCTTGTACTTCATGTTTTGCGCGCGCCCCTAAATAGGAACGAGGTAGCTAATCCCGAACCACTAGGGTTTACTAGGCCTTCTCAAAAGTCCTTCAGCCTAGTATCATAATCATTTGACTCGCTTTAAGAGTCTATAGTACAAGCCATTACAAAATAAAATAATTATCATGTTCTTCATTTTCATAAAGTATGCTCTTAGTCCCAACCTTCTAGGGAGGCATTCTTTAGGCCCTAAGCCTTCTTTGTTCATGCCTACAAGGCTCATTCTTATGCATATGTATGCATCCAAATCATGATAACTAGCCTAGTATAAAGCATGCATTTCATAAGGGTGCCCCATGGGCTATAATGCATGCTCATACATAGATCTCCATAATCATGATAACTAGCCTAGTATAAAGCATGCATTTCATAAGGGTGCCCTATGGGCTATAATGCATGCTCATACATAGATCATAATTCAACCCCTTAAACATATCTTATATATGACAAGGTTGATCACATAAATCATATTCATATCATAGGAAGTGGTAGCATGCTTCATGGGTAAATCAAATGGTTCCTAACCCTAAAACTAGGGTTGGCCGAAAGTCATCACTAGGGAAGTCCAAGTTTTCCAATCAAGCATTCCATTTGTTCATCACATGCATTCACATATTACCTCACTAACATAATCATATCACATAAGATAATTTAAGCTTTATAAACCTAATATTTCATGCTTGGCCGAATATCACACATGCTAGGGACATTTAGTTTCCAATCATTGTTCCATTTAAACATCACTTGCACATACATACCATCATAGAAATCCTAAGTATATCTCATAGGGTACATCCCATACAATCATCACATATCATATATAGCATGCATCATGGGAATAAAGCCAAGCAACCCTAACCCTAAACTAGGGTTGGCCGAAACTTGTAGGATGGCTAGGCTAGGTTTTTGACTTCAAACATCCACACAAGCATTTACACAAACACCTTGCCTATACTATTAAGCATGGATATATCATAGGGAAAATCATACCACCTTATACCCTAATTCACCTAGGGTTGGCCGAAACTTGTAGGGTAGGGTAGGCTAGGTTTTTGACCTCTAATCTTCACACAAACATTTACACAAGCACTTTATCTACACTACTAATCATGGACACATCATAGGATAGCAAGCAACCCAAAAAGCCTAACCTTTCTCCTCTTGGCCGAAAGTTGTAGGGTGGCTAACCCTACTTTTTGTTATCACAACATGATGGGAAGTCATCATACATATGTACCCTAAGTCCCAAGGGTCTCCTCATGCATCAAAAAGTGGCCAAGGCCTCCCCTTAAGGGGGTGGCCGAAACTCACCTAAAGGGAAGACTCCCTTTTTCCAAAAGCAAAACACAAAGAAAACCTACATTAACCATTACACTGCAGGTGAGGGGATACTTACATCCTTTCGCTTGAGATTCTACTTCTTTAAGTCCCTTAGGGTACCCTTGGTTGAAGGAGAAGTGAAGGTTCCCCTTACTCTTTCTTCTCTAGACTCCTTGGCCCTAATAGAGGGCAAGAGCCTTCTTCCTTCCAATCCCCTAGGGTTAGAACCCTAGGGAGCACTTTTCGAAAAATGGAAAAGAGGAGAGGAGAAGAAGGAATTTCGGTGGGGAAGAGAAAGGAAGAAGAAGAGGAAGTTACTCACACCTCTTCCCTCTCTTATTTATACTTTTCTCATGAAAAGACATGTCTCTTCACTATTACACGCTTAACAAGCATGTTTCTTATTCTCTCAACAAGAAACAATGCTTGGTGTAGTGGTTAAGACATGGAGAGTGCAACGAGGAGGTTCAAGGTTCAATCCTTGGTTCCTCCTTTTTATCACATTTTGCACTAATCCATATCAAAGTCTATTAAGCCAAGCCCATCATGAAATTTTATAATATTAATAATATTTCATGAATTCATATTATTTCATAATATTAATAATATTTCATGAATTCATATTATTTCATAATATTAATAATATTTCATGAATTCATATTATTTTATAATATTCCATAAATATTATTTCATAATATTTTTAATATTTCATATTCATGAATCCATAATATTTCATGATAATATTTTATGAATTCCATAATATTTCATGAATTTCATGATATTTCATAACATTATTTACATAATATTTTTATAATAATTTTCCATGAATCCAAAATATTATTCACATAATATTTCATAATGAATTCACAATATTATTCACATAATATTTCATAATGAATTCACAATATTATTCATGGTGAAATTTTGGGGTGTTACAATCCTACACATCTTATAAAAAGTTCATCCCGAACTTTAAACAATTCCTAGGTACTCAAATCGTAAAATTGGGGTGTTACAATCCTACGCACCTTATAAAAAGTTCGTCCCGAACTTTAAAATAATTCCGGATACTTATTAGGTGGGGGTGCTGTCTCATTACCCCGATTGCTACGTCCTCTAACCATATCTATCATACAGGTGATAAATAAGCTATATGAGAATTAATGCTACTTTTTCTTGTTATGCAAGTATAAATCATCACTATACATGTCATTACTGTACATGCAATAAAATAAAGCGAGATTAGGATTTCTTACTTGGAAGCGGCAGGATAAAGATTGATGTGTGTGTGGTGGAGGGGAAAATTGCTCTGATACCAACTTGTGACGCCCGCCCTTATATCTACTCTCGGGGTGGGGTCACGTACTATCATTCATATAAATTTTTTTTTCTTAAAGTACTAATAACAAAGTACTAAGCATGCTTGTTCAAAACTAACCTATAACATGATAGGTTCAATTCATAATATAATCAAGTATATGAGTAATCCAAGTGTAACATTCATTACTAAAGAAATGTTAACATAAGCATAATATTGTAGATATGAAGATCTTTATTTCCCGAGCCACCACCCCACACATCTTCAGCCCTCCTGCCTCTTCCTTTAGTTTAAGTGTCTCTTACCCTTATCTGCAGCATAAGACAACATATAAACTAGTAAGCACAAATGCTTAATAAGATCCTGTCCTACTCGCAAAATTCATATCATAGAAAGATAAGAGAATAAATCACATTCAAGCATGGTAAGTGTTTAAGCATGTTAAACATCTAAGCATATTAACTTCATAGGAAGGTTTCTTTGAAAACATATAAACATAATACTTGAACATAGCATAATCATTAGGGCCCGGCTTGTACTTCATGTTTTGCGCGCGCCCCTAAATAGGAACGAGGTAGCTAATCCCGAACCACTAGGGTTTACTAGGCCTTCTCAAAAGTCCTTCAGCCTAGTATCATAATCATTTGACTCGCTTTAAGAGTCTATAGTACAAGCCATTACAAAATAAAATAATTATCATGTTCTTCATTTTCATAAAGTATGCTCTTAGTCCCAACCTTCTAGGGAGGCATTCTTTAGGCCCTAAGCCTTCTTTGTTCATGCCCTACAAGGCTCATTCTTATGCATATGTATGCATCCATAATCATGATAACTAGCCTAGTATAAAGCATGCATTTCATAAGGGTGCCCCATGGGCTATAATGCATGCTCATACATAGATCTCCATAATCATGATAACTAGCCTAGTATAAAGCATGCATTTCATAAGGGTGCCCTATGGGCTATAATGCATGCTCATACATAGATCATAATTCAACCCCTTAAACATATCTTATATATGACAAGGTTGATCACATAAATCATATTCATATCATAGGAAGTGGTAGCATGCTTCATGGGTAAATCAAATGGTTCCTAACCCTAAAACTAGGGTTGGCCGAAAGTCATCACTAGGGAAGTCCAAGTTTTCCAATCAAGCATTCCATTTGTTCATCACATGCATTCACATATTACCTCACTAACATAATCATATCACATAAGATAATTTAAGCTTTATAAACCTAATATTTCATGCTTGGCCGAATATCACACATGCTAGGGACATTTAGTTTCCAATCATTGTTCCATTTAAACATCACTTGCACATACATACCATCATAGAAATCCTAAGTATATCTCATAGGGTACATCCCATACAATCATCACATATCATATATAGCATGCATCATGGGAATAAAGCCAAGCAACCCTAACCCTAAACTAGGGTTGGCCGAAACTTGTAGGATGGCTAGGCTAGGTTTTTGACTTCAAACATCCACACAAGCATTTACACAAACACCTTGCCTATACTATTAAGCATGGATATATCATAGGGAAAATCATACCACCTTATACCCTAATTCACCTAGGGTTGGCCGAAACTTGTAGGGTAGGGTAGGCTAGGTTTTTGACCTCCAATCTTCACACAAACATTTACACAAGCACTTTATCTACACTACTAATCATGGACACATCATAGGATAGCAAGCAACCCAAAAAGCCTAACCTTTCTCCTCTTGGCCGAAAGTTGTAGGGTGGCTAACCCTACTTTTTGTTATCACAACATGATGGGAAGACATCATACATATGTACCCTAAGTCCCAAGGGTCTCCTCATGCATCAAAAAGTGGTCAAGGCCTCCCCTTAAGGGGGTGGCCGAAACTCACCTAAAGGGAAGACTCCCTTTTTCCAAAAGCAAAACACAAAGAAAACCTACATTAACCATTACACTGCAGGCGAGGGGATACATATATCCTTTCGCTTGAGATTCTACTTCTTTAAGTCCCTTAGGGTACCCTTGGTTGAAGGAGAAGTGAAGGTTCCCCTTACTCTTTCTTCTCTAGACTCCTTGGCCCTAATAGAGGGCAAGAGCCTTCTTCCTTCCAATCCCCTAGGGTTAGAACCCTAGGGAGCACTTTTCGAAAAATGGAAAAGAGGAGAGGAGAAGAAGGAATTTCGGTGGGGAAGAGAAAGGAAGAAGAAGAGGAAGTTACTCACACCTCTTCCCTCTCTTATTTATACTTTTCTCATGAAAAGACATGTCTCTTCACTATTACACGCTTAAAAAGCATGTTTCTTATTCTCTCAACAAGAAACAATGCTTGGTGTAGTGGTTAAGACATGGAGAGTGCAACTAGGAGGTTCAAGGTTCAATCTTTGCTTCTTCCTTTTTATCACATTTTGCACTAATCCATATCAAAGCCTATTAAGCCAAGCCCATCATGAAATTTTATAATATTAATAATATTTCATGAATTCATATTATTTCATAATATTAATAATATTTCATGAATTCATATTATTTTATAATATTCCATAAATATTATTTCATAATATTTTTAATATTTCATATTCATGAATCCATAATATTTCATGATAATATTTCATGAATTCCATAATATTTCATGAATTTCATGATATTTCATAACATTATTTACATAATATTTTTATAATAATTTTCCATGAATCCAAAATATTATTCACATAATATTTCATAATGAATTCACAATATTATTCACATAATATTCTATAATGAATTCACAATATTATTCATGGTGAAATTTTGGGGTGTTACAATCCTACACATCTTATAAAAAGTTCGTCCCGAACTTTAAACAATTCCTAGGTACTCAAATCGTAAAATTGGGGTGTTACAGAGAATTTCTCAAGAACACTCTTGAGTCTCTCAACTTCACTCTTCAAAGATTTGTTTTCATCCTCTAGCATTTCAATATGCAAATCATCAACATCCTCATCCTTAGAGGATGTTAACTGTTCAACTTCAATTTTCAATGACCTAACTTTATTTTTCGATTTTTCAACAAATCGGTTAAGCATGCAATTGTTCTATAGCATTTATCGAGTTCGGGAGTAATTACCACTTCATCATTCGAAGATGATGAAGCCGCGTTTGATGAGTCACTCGATTCATCACTGCTTTCTTGATCTTCCAATGCCATGAGTGTCACATGTCGTGTACTCTTCTCATCCTTCTCCTCTTCGGATGAACTTGAGGAGGATTCATCCCATGTGGCCTTCAAGGCCTTCTTCTTCTTCTTGGATTTATCCTCCTTCTTCTTGAGCTTTGGGCAGTCCTTCTTGAAGTGCCCTTTCTTGCTACACTCATAACAAGTAACATTAGATTTATCAATCTTTACTTCACTAGGGTTACCTTTACCCTTGAAGCGTCGACTCTTCCTCATCATCCTTCTAACAAAATTTGTCATCTCGGAGGAAGAAGACTCACTGCCATCCTCCTCGGATTCAGACTCGTATTCGGATGAGGATGAAGATGAAGAGACTTCCTTTTCCTTCTTCTTCTCCTTTTTCTTCTTGTTGGTCCTTTCCCCTGCAACTAAGGCAATCCGCTTCTCTTTGGGGCCTTTGTTAGCCATTTCATGAAGTTCCATCTCACAAAATAAATCATCTAGTTTTACAATTGATAAATCCTTAGATACTTTGTAGGCATCCACCATGGATGACCACAAAGCATTCCTTGGGAAAGCTTTTAACACATACCTTACAAGGTCGCGGTTCTCGACCTTTTCATCAATGGAATGAAGACCGTTGAGGACTTCTTTGATCCGGCTATGAAGTTCACTCACCGTCTCACTCTCCTTCATGGAGAGGTTTTGTAGTTGGTTGAGGAACAAATCCCTCTTGGCAATTCTTGAATCTCGGGTACCCTCATGGAGTTCAATGAGTTTATTCCACAAATCCTTTGCACTTGTAAAGGGACCAACCTTGATGAGTTGATCTTTGTTCATGCCACATTGCAAAGTCACCACCGCCTTCGTGTCGGCTTCACTCTTCCTGGTTTGCTCAGCCGACCAACGCCAAGATTCCAATTCTTTTCCTTCATCATCCTTTGGAGGGGAAAACCCCTCCTTCACAGCGAACCATGTGTTGATGTCCATCTTAAGATAGTACTCCATCTTCGATCTCCAATATTGAAAATTTGATCCATCGAAGAAGGGAGGTCGGGTAATGCTAAATCCTTCTCTCAAAGCCATTGTCGTTGACTCTCGGATGTTAAGCCGCTTGAACAGAGCTCCAGGCTCTAATACCACTTGTTGGAACTTGGATGGCTAGAGAGGGGGGGGTGAATATAGTCATACAATTGAAACTTAGCACTTTTCGTATTTCTGCACTCAGAGGTTAGGCAACGGAAGCAGAGCAAATGCAAGAACTAAATGCAGAAACTAAGTAACAAAGCAAAACGCTGACAAAGAGGATTTACAAGGTTCGGGGATAACTTGCCCCTACTCCTTGGCGTGCCCGTGAGGTGGCAATCCCTTGATCGTCAGCAGATCAAGCCCCGGAAAATCCAGATAGAATGCAACCTCCTTCTCGGTGGAGTAACCTCTCCACAGCATTTCAAGATGATGAAGTATTAAGTACAGGAAACACAAGAAGAAACCTTACTGAGCACTTAGAACCGCAAGAACACAAGCAAACTTCTCACCGAGCTCCACTCAGCACAGATCTCACGCAAGAACTCCCTTCTTCGTGTCTTCTCGCTGATGGACTCGCCAAGCTCCTTGTTTCTCATCCAAGTGCTCAAGTATCACAAGGTTGCTCAAGATTCACAGTAGAGTTGCTCAAGAGATGGATCAGAGTAATCGCACGAGCAGAACCAGAGATGTCGCAAAAAAAATCTTCAGCTCCTTCTCCACTACACAACTTAACCAGCTTCCATCGCCAGGTCACACGCTCCTCTGCAGCAGCTCCCAGCTGCTCACCTGCATCAGCCAGCTACTCCTGACCTCCTCTATGTTGGAACTCGAATGGCTAGAGAGGGGGGGTGAATATAGCCAGACACAAACTTCTTTGGCTTAAGGGTTTCTCTGCACTTCAATCGTTAGTAGCACAGTGGAAGCACAATAAAACAGAGACGTGCAGAAATACAGAAAACGAAACAAACTAAAACAACTAACAAGATCTCTAACAAGGAGGGTTTACAAGGTTCGGGGATAACTTGCCCCTACTCCTTGGCGTGCCCGTGAGGTGGACGATCCCTTGATCGTCGGCAGATCAATCCCCGGTGAACACCCGGATAAAACGCAACCTCCTTCTCGGTGGAGTAACCTCTCCACAACATTTCAACAAAGATAGAGTTTTAAGCACAATGAAACACAAGAAAGATCTTACTTAGCACTTAGATAGACAAGAACACAGCAAGCTTCTCTCGAGCTCCACCCAATGATGATCTCACGCAAGAACTCCCTTCTTCGTGTCTTCTCGCTGATGGACTCACCAAGCCTCTTGTTCCTTCCTCCAAGCGCTCAAGTAAGGGATGGTTGCTTCACAGATTGCAGTTGCTTGCTCAAGATGATGGAACTTCAGAACGCACAAGCAAAGTGTGGAGAACACAATCGCGTACAAGAACTCTAGCCAGAAGTTGTTTTCAACGAACTCTACTATTCTCTTCTCCTCTACGCCCTTTTGTTTCTCCACTAAGCATCAGGTGACACCATCTCACTGCAGCCTCCAGCTGCTTACCTGCCAACGCCAGCTACCAGTGAGCTCTCCCTAGACTCCCTGAGCTTCCCTCAGCCAAGCTCCAGTCAGCAACTCCAGTCTGCAGCTCCAGCCGTTGCAACCTGAGACAGCAAATGGACAAACCTGCTCCAAGGAAAGTCCTCCATTGACTCTCCTTGAGTGTTTGAATCCTTCCCTGTCACCTAAGCTTAATCAGACCATTATCACAGCATATCACACAGAGAATCAAGTATCAGATGTTAAGCGCAGAGAATCAGATACGTTCAGACGACATCAGAGCGTCTGACAGTGCAATTTGAATTAAAGTGATCGGTCACCGGACCGATCAGAGGGCCTCCTGATCGGTCACCAGACCGATCAGGCTGGGTTCAGACCGATCAGGCTCCGTCCTGATCGGTCCCCAACACTCAATCAGAAATCGCGATTTTTTTGGGACTCTCCTGGACCGATCACCAGACCGATCTCAGGTTTTGGATCGATCACCAGACCGATCCACCCCTTTGCCGGGCATTTCTGAGCTTCGCAGTCCAACCCTCCTGATCGGTCACCGGATCGATCAGGGAGCCTCCTGATCGGTCACCAGATCGATCAAGTCATGACCAGACCGATCAGGCTCCGTCCTGATCGATCATAGTGAGGAACTCGCGACACTTGATCGTTCTCCAAAATGATCTGCACAGTGATCCAGATCGGTCACCAGACCGATCAGGAGCAGATCAGCAGGGGAACTCAACCTCACTATGTGCTCCCTGACTGGTTATCAGACCGATCAAGGAGCCAAGCAGTGGGTAAAATGCATACTCCCTAATCGGTCACTAGACCGATCAGTCATCGCTGGATCGGTCACCAGACCGATCCACGAAGGAGTATCGTGCCAACTCCCTGATCGGTCACCAGACCGATCCAAGGGCTCCAACCTAGCCCTCCAAGTTAGGGTTTCATCCAACCTAGCCCTCCAAGCTAGGACCTGACCCTCCAAGCCAGGATTTTTCACCTAACCCTCCAAGTTGGGACTTTTCACCTAACCCTCCAAGTTAAGACTTTTCACCTAGCCCTCCAAGCTAGGACTTTTCACCCAACTCTTCCGAATTAGGACTTTTCCAAACCTAGCCCTCCGAACTAGGAACTGACCCTCCAAGCCAGGACTTTTTCACGTAACCCTCCAAGTTGAGACTTTTCATCTAACCCTCCAAGTTAGGACTTTTCACCTAGCCTTCCAAGCTAGGAATTTTCACCCAACCCTTCCGAATTAGGACTTTTCAACACCTAGCCCTCCAAGCTAGGATTTTCTCACCTAACCCTCCAGGTTAGGATTTTTCACCACTTAGCCCTCCAAGCTAGGATTTTCCAATCACTCCGTGCCTAATCCCCGATTAGGACTTAATCATAATCATAGTCATCAACCTAAACTAAAATCGATGTCAACACCAAAATAACAATCAGGGTCAGACTCCATCAACAATCTCCCCC
Source organism: Boesenbergia rotunda (assembly GCA_024364735.1). Classification (NCBI taxonomy): domain Eukaryota; kingdom Viridiplantae; phylum Streptophyta; class Magnoliopsida; order Zingiberales; family Zingiberaceae; genus Boesenbergia; species Boesenbergia rotunda. The sequence goes on along the minus strand of JAGFNQ010000284.1, from coordinate 392,516 downwards.
TTTTTGTTGTTTGACAATCCAATTTTAAGTTTAGGGATTCTCAATCAATTTTTCAACTTTCAGAATCATAGGGGAATCAAGATCCTCCCCCTACAATATTATCATCCCAAACTTAACCAACCACACTCTCCCCCTTTGTCGAACACCGAAAAGGGTCTAGAGGGGCTGTTAAGTTTAACCATACTCCCCCTCAACCCTAGGGATATCCCAAAACAACAAAGATATTAATGAATTATTTTGACAAACATACGAATACATATGACAAAGATAAGGCATGGCAAAACAAGCATATGTATCATATGGGCAAGACATCATAAGCAAAATCATAAGCATGCATAATAAGGCATACACGCAGATAGTAATCATGTGAATACACATACATGCCAACAATCAACACATGATAAGGCAAATATAAAATACATGCAAAATATCAGATGCATCATTAAGCATCAACGTCAAGACACCTCAAAAGAACTGAGCACAATCAAATATGACACTCATCATAACAGTCAATGTCATCAATCCCCCGCGTGGTCATCGTCTGAAGAATCAGCAAGATATATAACATCCCCTGGTGGAGGGCTACTGGGGGATGCACCACCAGGAAACGTATGATGATACCACTCCTCATACCATGTGTCCTGTAGTGAGCTGATCTCAGAGACATCAGATGCTAGAGCATCGAGACGGCGATCGAAAGATCGAACCGCTGAGCTGACCTCCTGTCGCTAGAGCTCGGAAATATGTAACTCGTGCTGCATCATCCGCTCTAGCTCCGCAACCTGCCAGCGAAGGTCAGGAGCCCACTCATCGTAATCCTCTGTAACAGCTGGCGGCTCCTGATCATGAGCTGCTCTCGATAACTCCCCCACACGTCTCAGATCCTTCCACCTTAGCCCCTGCAGCCCGACAACAATGCCGGACTGAGCGAGCATGCGACGATCAAAGCGGCAGTCCTGTCGAACCATGGGCACAATGCGGCCCTCTAAAACATCGATACCTACGGACTGCAGCCAAGCAGTGATGATATGGCCAAAGGGCATGTAAACCGTCTGACCATACATCTGACTATGGACGATGATGGAAAAGTAATGAGAAGACACTGGGTCAAAGTCCAACTGCTGATGCATCCCATAGAGCATCAAGCAGTGGAATGGATGAATCTCATCTAGGTGCTTTGTGGTAGTAGGAAGGAGACAGTTAGTGATAATCTTAAACAAAGCATAATCAGTGGGGGAAAGACGGAGAGCAGCAAATGTAGGGAAGTCACTGGAAGCCTCACCGAGTTCCCTCGATCTGGGATGATCGAAAAAATACTCATGGATAGAGTCAGGAGTGACTCCATCAAAGGGAAACGGTAGGGGATCCGGAAGATAAGGGTAGAGTGAGAAGTCATTCTCGGACCGGCGACAACCGAGAAAAGTAGTGAACGCAGACAGGTTAAACTCAAGATCAATACTACCGACACGGGTCCTCCACCCCGTGCCCTCTCCACTGACCATATTGTTATAAAATTCAGAGACCAAATCAAAATTGATTGGCCTCTCAAGGAAAAGAATGGGTTGAAGCTCATAGTGTTCAATGATATGCTGTATCGTAGGACAGTGTTCGTAAATGTAGGTTTGGTCCACCGATCGACATGGCATAAGTTTGAAGGTGTGCCATTGAAAGTCTAGAGCATAATGAATATTTTGAAATCGAGTATGTGGAGGTGGTGGAGGCCTTGAAGGAGGTGTAGATGATGAAGGGCCTTTGCCCTTTGAGCTTCCCTCCATTGGTTCCTTTCCCTTAGATGATTTTCTAAAAATTTGAATAGGTCATGGAAATAGCATAAATCAAATGAGCAAGGTTAAATCGACCACATGAACATAGGTTTAACCATGATTTGATCACGGGAAAAATAATCAAGTGAACATAAGGTGGAATTGATCATAAGATTCATCAGTTTGATATAGAATGGGGGCAATAATCAAATGCAAGAGAGATTTGATCATAGATAACATAATCATAAGGTAAGCCAGGGCAAGGAGGAGTCACGCCAAAACATGAGGTTACGGCACAACAATAAAATACCAAAACATGGTTAGCCTCAAATACATACTCTCAGAACTGATCTGAAAAAGAAACTAAACAACAACGCTTACTTAGGAGCCATTGAAAGTTGGTGATGAAGATCTTGGGGTCTGGAAGAAGAGGCTTGCGCAAGAAGAAGCTCTCGACGCAAGACAGAAGCACAAGACCTTGAGCAAGAAGGAAACTTGCAGAAGACAAGGAAAAGCAGGAAATCTTCTCAGGATCGCACGCGCGCGCACAAAAGCTCACTCGCAAGAGGAGGAAGGAGATGCAGGGAAGGCGCTCGCACGAGATGAAGAAGCGCAAGTAGGGAGGTTCGGGGCTAGAGCTTGGGAGATGAGGGGTTTTCGCGAAGTTATTAGGTTGGTGGATCGGTCCACCAACCAAAATTTAATGTGATCAAACGGATCACCGTTCGATCTGAGAGCGCCCAGACCGATCAGGCTCTGGCCTGATCGGACTGGCCTGGTCCTGATCGGTCGGGTGACTGATCAGGCAGGCTCCTGATCGATCGGCTGATCGATCAGGAAGCGAATAGTAGGGTCGGATGATATTCGGGAAGCCCCCCTGATCGGTCTGTGGACCGATCACTACAGGGTGTCAGATCGGTTCGGGGACCGATCCAGGCAAGCACAGAATGTTTGGACAAAATTTCGCAAAGTCACTGCTGCCCCTTTGATCGGTCTGTGAACCGATCACCACAAGATGGAGCCAGATCGGTCCGGGGACCGATCAGCCCTACGCCTGATCGGTCCAGTGACCGATCAGGGTTCCTGATACTCCCTGATACGATCTGAAACTTGCAGTTTCAGATTTCCACACGATTCCTGAAGGGATCTGGTGAAAGATATCGATCTTGGAAGTGATCCCTTGACTATAATTGATCCCTAAACAAGGATCAAAGGTCCTTATAGGTTCAACAATCACTTTGCTCCACCCAAGTGGAGTCAAACTCAATCAACAATCATTCAATCAATTTCAATCAAGATTGTGTCAAATTCAGGTTTCCAATCAAGTTTCCTTGATTGGAATGTCCAAGTATGATCATGGAGCCAAGTACACATGTGTTATGCATTGGTTTTCCCCATACATGGTCACCGAAGTGATTTTTATCTCGTCAACTTAATTTCTCAAGGGATGCATTGACATTTTGAGAAATTGAGTTGATCCTAGCATCTCACCCCATTTCTAGCAAGCAAAAACGTTTTGGTAAGTCTTATAGTTTGTGTGAGATGTCCCCAAAATTACCCAATTGTATCCCAACAATTAGAACTTATCATGAAGGGTTTTGAAAGCATTTTGAAAACTATGAAGCGCGACACATTCCCAACTCCCTTCTTAAGAAGCTAAACTCATTTTCGGGGAGTAGTTTAGTGAAAATGTCAGTGATGTTTGACTTGGACTCTACATGTGAGAGTACAATATCTCCCCTAGCAACATGATCCCTAATGAAGTGGTGATGCACTTCAATATGTTTGGTCCTAGAATGATGGACTGGATTCTTGCTTAGGTTAATTATGCTAATGTTATCACACAACACCTGCACACCTTTGTAACTCAATCCATAGTCCTCTAGAGTATGTATCATCCACAACAATTGTGATACGCTCTCTCCCATGGCAATATATTCTGCCTCGGTCGTGGAGAGAGCAACACAATGTTGCTTCCGACTTGACCAACTAACTAGAGATGATCATAGAAATTGGCAACCCCCACTCGTACTTTTCCGATCCAACTTACATCCAGCGTAGTCGGAATTGGTTTAGCCAATTAAATCAAATAATTCGGTACGGGGGTACCAAAGACCGACTCTAATTGTGCCTTTAAGATATCTCAAAATTCTCTTAACAACGATTAAATGAGATTCCTTGGCACAAACTTGATAACTAGTGCACATACCCACAGCGAAAAGAATATCAGGTCGACTAGCTGTGAGGTATAGCAAACTACCTATCATGCTTCGATATTGAGTTAAATCAACAGGTTTACCACTCTCATCATTATCTAGTCTTGTGTTTGTAGCCATGGGAGTGGTTACCTCTTTCGAATCACTCATATTAAATTTACGGAGCATTTCTTGAGTATACTTTGATTGGTGCACATGGATCTGTTGGGACCGGGTGCATGTTGACATGGATACGGGTTTGTAATTTTAAAGTTTAATTACGTGCAACGGAAGGTTTAGCATAAATAATTTCTTAAATTATTTTAACCACGTATCTAGCATGCAACCTTAAGTTGTGGAGACATGATCATAAATTAAAATTTTGTAGAATAGTAAACTAATTTACTTAGTACCTCGCGTAACTCGAAGAAAGGGACGAGATCCAACCGTAGCGTCCCTTGGAAGCTCCGCCTCTATACGCGTCCATGCCGAGTTCTCTTCAGGATGACTTCGCAAAGCCACGAGTTTCGTGCCGACAAGAACTACTAGATTCTCCAAAGGCACGACAAGAATATCAAGAGAGGGAGATGGAAGACTAACCACCAAGTAACGGAATCAAGATCCGGGAAAGGAAGGAGTTGCGACCCGCTTCTTCTTCTTCTTTGGCACCTTCTTGGTGGAGGAGGCTCACGGCAACCCTAGGAGGTGCGCCGGCCCTAGAGGATGCCTTGAAACAAACACCTTTTGTTCCAAGGGATGATAGAATTGGTAACCCTTTGTTTCCTTAGGGTATCCAATAAATAGATATTTATCAGACATAGCATCCAATTTGTTTGATATAGTCCGCTTCACATAAGCAGGACAACCCCATATCTTAAGGTGAGTTAAGTGAGGTTTCTTACTATTCCACGTCTCATATGGAGTAGTAAAGACTACCTTGGTCGGGACTCTATTTAGCAAGTAAACAGCTGTCTTAAGTGCATAGCCCCAAAAGGATTTTGGAAGAGTTGCATGATTCATCATGGATCTAACCATGTCCATCAAGGTTCAGTTACGCCTCTCAGATACACCATTATGCTGTGGTGTATATGGCGGAGTCCATTGAGACAATATCCCATTGTCCCTAAGATAATCTTGAAACTCTTGACTCAAGTATTCACCACCCCGATCGGATCGAAGTATCTTAATACTTTTGCCAAGCTATTTCTCTACTTCATTTCTGAACTCTTTGAATTTCTCAAAAGCTTCAGATTTGTGTTTCATCAAGAACACATACCCGAATCGTGAGTGATCATCGATAAAGGTAATGAAGTAGCTATAGCCTCCTTGTACAAGAGTTGACATTGGTCCACATACATCAGTATGTATTAGACCAAGCAATTCTCCCACTGGATTACCTTTTCCGGAAAAGGGTAATTTGGCCATCTTGCCTTTTATGCATGATTCGCATGTATCAAATGAACCGGGTTTAAATGATTCCAGAATTCCACATCGGTGTAATTTGGTCATGCGTTTCTTACTTATATGGCCAAGACGACAATGTCACGTATAGGAGTCTATTTGATTATTTATTCGAGCACGTTTGTTGCTAACTTCGATATTGAAAATGTCACCGGATAAATCTAACGTGTAGATACCATTGCACAAAGTTCCGGTCCCATAAAGAACACCATTTAAAGTTATGTAACAACAATTGTTACTAAAAGATAAATGGTAACCCTTTTCATTCAAGCATGAAATAGATACAATGTTCTTTATTAACGAAGGAACAAAATAACAATTATCCAATTCTAAGACAAGTTTAGTAGGGAGCTTTAGCAAATATGTTGCGATGGAAATAGCAGCAATCTTTGCTCCATTTCCAACTCGTAAATTCGCTTCTCCCTTGACGAGTCTTCTTCTATTCCTTAGCTCCCGTATGTCATTACATATATGTGAGCTACACCCAGTATCAAGTACCCAGGTGTACGAGGAAATAGAGTGACATTCAATAACGAAGATGCCTGAAGAGGATGGGGCATCGAATGCTTTCTTCTTCAAGGACTCAAGATAAACCTTGCAGTTTCTTCGCCAGTGACCCTCCTTGCTACAGTGATGGCAAGTGCCTTTTGGGGTCTTTTCAGTCTTTTTGGCCTTTTTCTTCCTTCCCTTATTTTGTTCTTTGGGCTTCCTCTTAGAACCTTTCTTTGAGAAACCAACTAACAGTATCGTCTTCTGATCCTGCTTTACAGAAGGCTCTACAGTCTTCAGCAAGTTGAGCAACTCAGGAAACTGGTCTGGAGTTGCATCTTCAGGAAGACGGTTGGGAAGTTGTTCTTCAAGGACATAAGCAAGCTTTTCTGCCTTGAGGACTATCCTCAGGTTTCTAAGCCAATCCATGAAGTTTGGCCCAGTCAGCTTATTGGTGTCCAAAATGGAACGCAAATTCAGAGAAGACATAATCGAGTGATTATCCTAGAAATACAAATTGAGCTTATGTGAGAAGAATGATAAAAAATGCATCAACATACATTAATTAAATCTTATTTATTTTTTGAATTGAATAACCCTTTTTATCAATTCGGGAGATCGTAGGAACATCTCCAAATAGGTTGATATCCAACCATAGATAAGAGCAACCATGGCTGTGGCCATCAAGTTATTCTTAGCTATGAAGGTAGGTAATTATACCGATTACATATCACATATATGTAACTATCACTTTATGCTATCAACTAATTGAATGTTTGCATAAATCATTGGGTTGTTAACTCATTAACAAGTATGCAACAATATACATAGCACCCAACTGCACCTCTCTTTACATCGACCTTGGTTGTGGCACAACAAATCGATGCTCCAAGCTTAAGGCTGACCCATTAATCAAGAAATAGTTTTAATATGGTTGGAGCTCATTCAACCGTTTAGTCAGGCTTGGATGTGTCCAACAACCAAAACTAAGGATTGACCTCTGACTCTAACTATATTAATCATAAACTAATTCCATGGTTTGAACATGTTGAGGTTCAAGCCGGGCATGGATGTGTCCATCAACCCAAACGAGAAACAAAACTCCGGTTCTAACCATATTAATGGAAGGTGTTGGCCTTAATATTTTGTAAGGGGTTTTGGGTCTCATCCTTTTCTTTCTAAGCACATTCATGACATATAATTATGTCATGTACTAACGATTTCCTTAATAAAGTATGTATGTGACTTAATTTATCAAGTCTCATTAATTGAATTAGGAACCGGATTTCCTAATTCTAATTTCATACTTTATTCAAGGAATTGTTTTGGGAAATAATTTCCTAAATTGTCATAATCAATTTCGGAAATAATATGTTTAAGACTTTGATTTCTCTAAATCAAATCTTATTAAATTAAGAGACAGATTCCCTTAATTCAACCACATATTATTTTCATGAAAATCTTATTTAAGAAAACTCTATAGGAAACTATTTTCCTAATTAATTTTGGAGACAACAATATGTAAGAGCATCACCTCTTAAATCAAATAAAGAAATTATCGTTTGAGAATCACCTCAAAATTTCCAAGATTTGATTACATATTTTATTTATGGATTTATTAATTACAACAAAATATTTTCTTTGGGTGGCTTCCCGAGGCTCAGATACCCAAAAAAAAGGAATTTGTTGTAAATCTAATTTGGTCCGCTCCCCGAGGCGTAACCAAATTAAACATGACAATTTTATTCAAAATTAGGAAATTAAATTACAACAACTAACTTTAAATTGGACGGCTCCCCGAGGCTCAATCCAAAATAAAAAATTTTGTTGATAATTTAAAACCAATTCGAATTTAATTGTCAATTAATGATCCATAAATTTGTCTAGACTTTCTTTGAAAGAAAGTGCCCAAAATTGCGAGATTTCATAATAGGTTTTCAGAATAATTGTAAGTTTCTGGTACAAAGAAAACTTACATATTTCCAAAATTGGAAAATTTTCAAAATAGGAAATTTCCAAAATTGGAAAGTTTTCAAAAATGGGAAGTTTTCACAATTATCATAAAATTTCAGAAACTAGGATATTTCAAAAGTTTGCAAAATTTCATGAGGATTTCCAAACTTTGAAATTCCTAAATCTAAAATTTATCATAATTGGAAAGTTTCCATAATTAGAAAATTTTCCAAAATTGAGATCATGACAAAGTTTTCTGCAAAACAATTATATGATTATGTCGAACACTAACCGGCTCTGATACCACTGTTGGGACCGGGTGCATGTTGACATGGATACGGGTTTGTAATTTTAAAGTTTAATTACGTGCAGCGGAAGGTTTAGCATAAATAATTTCTTAAATTATTTTAACCACGTATCTAGCATGCAACCTTAAGTTGTGGAGACATGATCATAAATTAAAATTTTGCAGAATAGTAAACTAATTTACTTAGTACCTCGCGTAACTCGAAGAAAGGGACGAGATCCAACCGTAGCGTCCCTTGGAAGCTCCACCTCTATTCGCGTCCATGCCGAGTTCTCTTCGGGATGACTTCGCAAAGCCACGAGTTTCGTGCCGACAAGAACTACTAGATTCTCCAAAGGCACGACAAGAATATCAAGAGAGGGAGATGGAAGACTAACCACCAAGTAACGGAATCAAAATCTGGAAAAGGAAGGAGTTGTGACCCGCTTCTTCTTCTTCTTTGGCACCTTCTTGGTGGAGGAGGCTCACGGCAACCCTAGGAGGTGCGCCGGCCCTAGAGGATGAAGAGGGTACCGGCCCTAGAGGAGGGAGAGGAAGAGAAGGAGAGAGAGGGAGAGCTTGCTACTTAATCTCTTGATTGGAATTCAAGCCTTGCCTTGGTTCCTTTATATAGTAGCCTCTCCATTGCCAAGTCTCCCCTTTAACGGAATAAATTTTCATAAGAAATTTATCTTATAAATTTTCCTATGAATTATTCCGTTATGCCTTGTTTTATTATAACTAAATTTATAATAAAACAAACACATCTCCCCTTTTATTATGGAATAAATTTTCACAAGGAAGAAAGTCAACTCTCCCACTAGACTCATCTCAAATTCACTTTCCATGTGTCCAAGAACTCATTTAAATAGCCCTTGTTGTTTGAGCCACAGATTATGTCATCGACATAAACTGGGGCTACAAATATATTGTCACCATCTCTTCGTAGAAATAGTGTAGGGTCTATTTGGCCTCTTACAAAGCCTTTCTCAATTAAAAATGTTGACAACCGCTCGTACCAAGCTCGGGGTGCTTGTTTAAGGCCATAGAGTGCCTTTTTGAGCTTAAACACGTGGTTTGGAGATTCGGTACTCTCAAACCCCAGAGGTTGTTCGACATAGACCTCTTCTCTAATTAAACCATTTAGAAAGGTCGATTTGACATCCATTTGATACAATTTGAAACCTCGATGTGCTGCAAATGCTAGCATCAATCGGATGGACTCTAATCGTGCCACGGGAGCATAGGTCTCATCATAATCAAGGCCTTCAACTTGACTGTAGCCCTTGGCTACTAAGCGTGCCTTGTTTCTAATGATTTCTCCCTTATGGTTCAACTTATTTTTGAAGACCCATTTGGTTCCAATGATGGTGGTCTTCTTAGGTCTAGGGACTAAGTCCCAAACTTGATTTCTTTCGAATTGACCTAGTTCGTCTTGCATTGCAATGATCCAATCGGGTTCATTTAATACTTCATCAATTTTTCTAGGTTCAATTTTGAAAATTAAGGCAACTTCATTAGCCTCATTCCTAAAGAATGATCTAGTTCTTACCCCATGATAGATGTCTCCAACAATTTGGTCTTGGGGATGACTAGAGGCTAATCTAGTTAGCCTAGGTGTTGGTGGTGCTTCTTGAATGGGTTGACTAGACACAAGCTCAGCCTCAGGATCCGGCTGATCTATGGGTTGCCTAGGCTCACCGTCATCGAATTCATCACCATCAACAACATTTGGACTTTCATTCAAACTTAGTCTCCTAAGTTCGAATTGGACTTCATCTCCTAGTTGTTCATTGGCTTTTGGAATTTCTTCAAAGACAACATCAGAAGATTCTTCAACCAATCTATATTTCTTATTGTAGACTCGATAGGCTTTGCTAACTAGGGAGTACCCGACTAGTATCCCTTCATCAGCCTTTGCCGTGAACTTTCCAAGGTGATCCTTGGTGTTTAGGATGAACACCTTACAACCAAACACCCTAAGGTGTTTAACCATAGGTAGTTTTCCAAACCAAAGTTCATGGGGAGTCTTTCCTAAGAACCTATGGATGAGGACTCGGTTTTGCACATAGCAAGCTGTACTTACAGCTTCGGCCTATAAGTAACTCGGTAGTGAGTACTCATTAAGCATGTTTCGTGCAGCCTCTTGTAAAACACTGTTCTTCCTCTCTACAACACCATTTTGTTGTGGTGTTCTAGGAGTAGAGAACTCATGTCTATACCCTCTATCTTGACAAAATTCTAAAAATCGTTGATTTTGAAATTCACCTCCATGATCACTTCTTATTGTCTTAATTGTTGATGATTTTTCATTTTCAACCCTTCTACAAAAAGAAATGAAAGCATCTAAGGTTTGGTCCTTATATTTTAGAAAATAAGTCCATGTATATCTAGTAAAGTCATCAATAATAACAAAGCAATATCTACTTCCATTCAATGATATGATAGTGCTACAATCAAATAGATCCATAGGAAGTAAATCTAACGCGGTAGATGTACTTACAGCGCTTTTACCTTTATGTGCAGATTTTGTTTGTTTACCCATTTGACATGCATCACAAATCTTTTCTTTTTCATACTTGATGCTTAGTAAGCCACGAACTAATCCCTTATTGGCCAACTTCCGGATGTTCTTCATGTTAACATGTGCTAGCCTCCGGTGCCAAAGGGTGGACTCCTCTTCTTTTGACATGATACACTTAGCAAAAGCATTAATAGCACTTTTAAATGAAACTTGATAAGTATTATCTACTCTTGTTCCTACTAGTACCGTGTCCAAGGTGTCATGTTGTCTAACTAGACATTGACTTGGTTGAAAATCAATTGTATAACCCATGTCACACAATTGAATGACACTTAGGAAATTAAATGTCATCCCCTTGACTAGAAGGACATTTGAGATTCTAAGACATTCAGATATTTGAATGTCTCCTATTCCTATGACCTTAAGACTACCATTGTTACCAAATGAAACATTACCTCTACTTTTCTTTTGAAGTGTGGTAAACAATGATCTATCCCCGGTCATGTGTTTGGAGCACCCACTATCAACGAACCATGTTGATAGATGCTCCCCCTCAATCATAACCTACACAATTCGAAAAATGGAAGATTTAGGTACCCAAACCTTGGGACCTAAAGCATTTACTAAACAAGACTTAGGCACCCATGCCTTGATAACTTTCTTTTGAACCTTGGGTGTCTTAATTGGTCTAACACCAGTCCTAGACATAAGGGACACAAATGAAGGTTCCTTGGGTCGGTAACCAATACCGGCCCTATTGTAGACTGCCCTTTGGGCATTCAAGATCATGTCTATGGTCTTTGAGCTAGTTGAGAACTTCTCAAGAATATTCTTGAGTCTCTCAACTTCACTCTTTAATGATTTGTTTTCATCCTCTAGCAATTCATCATGCAAATCATTAACATCCTCAACCCTAGAGGATTTCAAATGTTCAATCTCAATTTTCAATGACTTAATCTCATCCTCTAACATTTCAACATGCAAATCATCTATGTTATCATCCCTAGACGATTTCAATTGGTCAATTTCTAATTGCAATGATTTAACCTTATTATTTGACTTTTTCAACATATTGGTTAAACATGCAATAGCTCTATAACATTTTTCTAGTACAGGAGAGGTTACCTCTTCATCATCCGAAGATGATGAAGCCGCGTTTGAGGAGTTGGAGGATTCATCACTGCTTTCTTAATCTTCTCCAAGAGCCATGAGTGTCACGTGTCATGTACTCTTCTCCTCGTTTTCTTCATCGGATGAACTTAAGGAGGATTCATCCCAAGTGGCCTTCAAGGTCTTCTTCTTCTTCTTTGATTTCTCCTCTTTCTTTTTGGATTTCTCCTCCTTTTTCTTTATCTTTGGGCATTCACTCTTGAAGTTCCCTTTCCTACCACACTCAAAACAAGAAATGTTAGTCTTATCAACTTTAACTTCACTAGGGTTACCTTTACCCTTGAAGCGTCGACCCCTTCTCATCATTCTTCTCACAAAATTTGTCATCTCGGAGGAAGAAGACCCGCTGCCATCTTCCTCGGAATCGGACTCGGATTCGGATGAGGAAGAAGATGAGGAGACTTCCTTCTCCTTCTTCTTCTCCTTCTTCTTCTTGTTGGATCGGTCCCCTGCAACTAAGGCAATCCCCTTTTCCTTGGGGCCTTTGTTAGCCATCTCATGTAATTCTATTTTACAAAATAGATCATCTAGTTTAACAATTGATAAATCCTTGGAAACTTTGTAGGCATCCACCATGGATGACCACAAAGCATTCCTTGGAAATGCTTTTAACACATACCTCACAAGGTCGCAGTTCTCGACCTTTTCATCAATAGAATGAAGCCCGTTGAGGACTTCCTTGAACCGGCTATGTAGCTCACTTACCGTTTCATTCTCCTTCATGGAGAGATTTTGAAGTTGGTTGAGGAACAAATCCCTCTTGGTGATTCTTGAATCCCGGGTGCCCTCGTGAAGTTCGATGAGCTTGTTCCACAAGTCTTTAGCACTTGTGAATGGACCAACCTTAATGAGTTGGTCTTTGTTCATGCCGCATTTTATGGTGACAACCGCCTTTGCGTCGGCTTCACTCTTCCGAGTTTGTTCAGCCGTCCACCGCCACGATTCAAGTTCTTTGCCTTCATCATCCTTTGGAGGGGTAAAACCCTCCTTCACCGCGAACCAAGTATTGATGTCCATCCTCAAGTAATACTCCATCTTCGATCTCCAATATTGGAAATCTGCGCCATCGAAGAAGGGAGGTCGGGTGGTGGAAAAACCTTCTCTCAAAGCCATGGATGATAGCTCTCGGTTGTTAATCAGCTTGTACAAAGCCCCAAGCTCTGATACCACTTGTTGGAACTCGGATGGCTAGAGAGGGGGGGTGAATATAGCCAGACACAAACTTCTTTGGCTTAAGGGTTTCTCTGCACTTCAATCATTAGTAGCACAGCGGAAGCACAATAAAACAGAGACATGCAGAAATGCAGAAAACGAAAACAAACTAAAACAACTAACAAGATCGCTAACAAGGAGGGTTTACAAGGTTCGGGGATAACTTGCCCCAACTCCTTGGCGTGCCCGTGAGGTGGGCGATCCCTTGATCGTCAGCAGATCAAGCCCCGGTGAACACCGGATAAAACGCAACCTCCTTCTCGGTGGAGTAACCTCTCCACAGCGTTTCAACAAAGATAGAGTTTTAAGCACAATGAAATACAAGAAAGATCATACTTAGCACTTAGGACAAAGAAGAACACAGTAAGCTTCTCTCGAGCTCCACCCAGCGACGATCTCACGCAAGAACTCCCTTCTTCGTGTCTTCTCGCTGATGGACTCACCAAGCCTCTTGTTCCTTCCTCCAAGCGCTCAAGTAAGGGATGGTTGCTTCACAAATTGCAGTTGCTTGCTCAAGATGATGGAACTTCAGAACGCACAAGCAAAGTGTGGAGAACACAATCACGCAGCAAGAACTCAAGCCAGAAGTTGTTTTCAACGAACTCTACTCTGCTCTTCTCCTCTACGCCCTTTTGTTTCTCCACTGAGCATCAGGTGACACCATCTCACTGCAGCCTCCAGCTGCTTACCTGCCAACGCCAACTACCACTAAGCTCTCCCTGGACTCCCTGAGCTTCCCTCAGCCAAGCTCCAGTCAGCAGCTCCAGTCTGCAGCTCCAACCGTTGCAACCTGAGACGGCAAATGGACAAACCTGCTCCAAGGAATGGCCTCCATTGACTCTCCATGAGTGTTTGAATCCTTCCCTGTCACCTGCAGCTTAATCAGACCATTAGCACAGCAAATCACATAGAGAATCAAGTATCAGATGTTAAGCACAGAGAATCAGATACGTTCAGACGCGATCAGAGCGTCTGACAGTGCAATTTGAATTAAAGTGATCGGTCACCGGACCGATCAGAGGGCCTCCTGATCGGTCACCAGACCGATCAGGCTGGGTTCAGACCGATCAGGCTCCATCCTGATCGGTCTCCAACGCTCAATCAGAAATCGCGATTTCATTGGGACTCTCCTGGACCGATCACCAGACCGATCCCAGGTTCTGGATCGATCACCAGACCAATCCACCCCTTTGCCGGGCGATTTCTGAGCTTCGCAGTCCAACCCTCCTGATCAGTCACTGGACCGATCAGGGAGCCTCCTGATTGGTCACCAAATCGATCAGGTCTTGACCAGACCGATCAGGCTTCGTCCTGATCGATCATAGTGAGGAACTCGCGATGCTTGATCGTTCTCCAGAACGATCTGCACAGTGATCTAGATCGGTCACCAGACCGATCAGGAGCAGATCAGCAGGGGAACTCAACCTCACTGTGTGCTCCCTGATCGGTCATCAGACCGATCAGGAGCCAAGCAGTGGGTGAAATGTAAACTCCCTGATCGGTCATCAGACCGATCAGTCATCGCTGGATCGGTCACCAGACCGATCCACGAAGGAGCACCGTGCCAACTCCCTGATCGGTCACCAGACCGATCCAGGGGCTCCAACCTAGCCCTCCAAGATAGGGTTTCATCCAACCTAGCCCTCCAAGCTAGGACCTGACCCTCCAAGCCAGGATTTTTCACCTAACCCTCCAAGTTGGGACTTTTCACCTAATCCTCCAAGTTAGGACTTTTCACCTAGCCCTCCAAGCTAGGACTTTTCACCCAACTCTTCTGAATTAGGACTTTTCCAAACCTAGCCCTCCAAGCTAGGACCTTACCCTCCAAGCCAGGACTTTTTCACCTAACCCTCCAAGTTGGGACTTTTCACCTAACCCTCCAAGTTAGGACTTTTCACCTAGCCCTCCAAGCTAGGAATTTTCACCCAACCCTTCCGAATTAGGACTTTTCAACACCTAGCCCTCCAAGCTAGGATTTTCATCACCTAACCCTCCAAGTTAGGATTTTTCACCACCTAGCCCTCCAAGCTAGGATTTTCCAATCACTCCGTGCCTAATCCCCGATTAGGACTTAATCATAATCATAGTCCTCAACCTAAACTAAAATCGATGTCAACACCAAAACAACAATCAGGGTCAGACTGCATCAACACTCTGGACTCACTGAAACCCCTCCAGTTGAGCCCCAGGTCATCAGCTCCTCAGCCGTTGTAGCTCGCGCCAGAGAACATTACAACCTGCGAAAGCAAACGGACAAACCTGCTGTAGCGAAATACCCAGTTTGACTCTCCATGGATGGTCCCTGAGTCACCTGCACACTTAGCAGCTTATTAGGGCAGTAAATCAACAGAAGATCAAACATCAGAGGGCTCAGAACAAGTATCAGTAGTGTATCAGTAGGAATCAGAGTGCGATCAGATGCGATCAGAGCTTCTGACAGCGTGTTTGAATTAAAGTGATCGGTCACCGGACCGATCCAGGGCTCGTGGATCGATCACCGAACCGATCCACATCTTTGTTGGGATTCCCAGCTTTCGCAGCCACACGGGCCAGATCGGTCACCGATCAGGCTGTGCCCTGATCGGTCACCAGACCGATCAGGATGGTCCCAGACCGATCAGGCTCCAGCCTGATCGGTTATAGTGAGGAGCTCGTGCCGATTGATCGTTCACCAGAATGATCTGAACAGTGTTCTAGATCGGTCACCGGACCGATCAAGAGCCGAGCAGTAGGGTTCCCAAAACCCACTGTATGCTCCCTGATCGGTCACCAGACCGATCAGGAGCCAAGCAGTGAGCACTGTATGCTCCCTGATCGGTCACCAGACCGATCAGGAGTCGATCAGTAGCCCAACAAGGTCACTGTGTGCTCCCTGATCGGTCACCAGACCGATCAGTCATCGCTGGATCGGTCACCAGACCGATCCACGAGGGAACACCATGCCAACTTCCCTGATCGGTCACCAGACCGATCCAGGCAAGGTCAAATCTCCTCTAAGTCACGAGAACAAGCCTCCAGCCCTTCTCTGACTCGTGCTTGGTCCCTCGGACCAAGACTCCATGCCCAGTCTCACTCACTGGGACTTCAACCTAACCCTCCAAGCTAGGACCTGGCCCTCCACGCCGGGATTTCATCAACCTAGCCCTTCAAGCTAGGACCTGGCCCTCCAAGCCAGGACTTTTCACACCTAACCCTCCAGGTTAGGACTTTTCCACACCTAGCCCTCCAAGCTAGGACTTTTCACACCTAACCCTCCAGGTTAGGACTTTTCCACACCTAGCCCTCCAAGCTATGACTTTTCACACCTAACCCTCCAGGTTAGGACTTTTCCACACCTAACCCTCCAGGTTAGGATTTCATCCACCTAACTTCTCAAGCTAGGACCTGACCCTCCAAGCCAAGCTTTCATCAAACCTAGTCCCACTAGGTATGCCTAGTCCACGACCAGGACGTAATCCCAATCATCTCATCAACCTAAACTAAAATTGGTGTCAACACCAAAATAATAATCAAGGTCAGACTGCATCAACAAAGAGACACAAAAAAAGTACTTGGTTTGCAACCTGGGTGGTTACTAATCCAAGGTAAATGAGCAGCTCAACTCTAGATCAACTCCTTATGGGCGGAGAAGCCTCTTATAAACTTTAATACTCAGAGAAAAGAGAAGAAAATGGAAATAAAATTGAGTATAACTGTAATGACTGAAAAGCTCTGAGTTAAGGGGCTTATTTATAGCCCCTGGACAACCTTATCGAAATGTTGATGTGGCACTTCTTGGGCGTCCGAGTGCAAATGGGTGCCTGATACTAGGTCAGTGCATCGCAATGGCCAAACAATGGCTCATTTTGTCGATAAACATCAAATCTTGGGCACCTGTATAAAGACAGACGCCTGTATACACTAGCGCCCGACTCTACATAGATGTCTGTTTACTCGGGCGTCTGTGTTGACTCAGGTGCCCAAGTGCAACTTTTCCAACTCAATTTTGGTCAGTCATGGGTTAACCAATATCCCATTTCTTCTAGGTGATCTCTATTTATCTAGAGTTGGGCACACTCGAACCCATCTCCGACCTTCTCCTTAAGTAGTTTTCCTCCCTTGGCTTCTCATCCCTCAAACGTCGCATACACCCTACTCGTTCACGAGTGTACTCTGTTGGTGCAAGTTGCATCAGTGATGTCCTCCTCTAAGTGTTTTAATTTTTGACAATATGCTTAAGTCAGTGATACATTGAACAAGGGAAGGGTAAGTTAAGTGTGTTGGATCGATAAAACCGATAGAGGGGGGGTGAATATCGGAAAACTTTCGGATTTGAGTAAGAGTAGGTACGCAGCGGAAATTAAAAACAATACACAGAGACACAGTCGATTTACTTGGTTCGAAGCCTGTGTCGACTCCTACTCCAAGGCCCACGGTCATTGACCGTTTACTTTGGGCAATTCTATATTTGGCGCAAAGACAGTTTACAAATATTGAATACAGAGTAAGTGCAGTAAATTTTAACAATTAAGAAAAAGGTGCTCTTCTTTTACCGACGTCCGATTGTAGGTTCACTTGTTCGGAGCAGCGGGACGTCGTCGGCTCGAGTTGGGCAGTTTTCAGAGCAAGGCGCGAGAGCAGAAGAGCGTGGAAGCGTTGAATGAATTGATTGTTCTGAAGCCTTGGTCGAAGGGCCTTTATATAGGGCCTGGGGGCGCCCGGGACGTCGGGGGCGCCCCCCACGTGGCCTTTGATCCGTCAAAGTCTCGGTCGCGTCTGATCCTCTGGATCCGCTTTGACCGGGGCGCCCGGAGGACTCGGGGCGACCGGATTGACCGGGTCAAATTTTATCCGCTTGGCTTCGAGGGCTTCGGTTTGAGGTATACGCATGGGGGCGCCCGGGACGTTGGGGGTGCCCGGGAGCAGCGCGGGCGCCCGGGAGCACGGGGGCGCCCGGGTCAGCCCGGCCCAGCCTGTATTCGAACTCCCTTTTTCTTTACTTGTTTTGTATGCCCCTTGGGGGCGCCCGGGACACTCCGGGCGCCCTACTCAGCTACTACCTCATTCCTTTGAGGCTATCTGAGCTGTAGACATTCCTTCCTTTGGTCTTGCATCCAGGGTTAGTCCAAAACACAATAAAGCAATAAAGTATTTGTTTATACAGCCTTAGCTGTCTTGGTTCTGACTTTGGTCTCCAAAATGGAGTCCTAGGTCGAACCGACGCCTACTGTTCCCTCGACGGGGAACGCGTCCTCACCTACTCCTCTCGGGAGAATTTACCTGATGCCAACTGTTCCTCTAGTTGGACTTTTTCCTGACGGTCCTTTGTCAGGTCTTGTAAACTGGCAGTCCTTCGCCAGTTGCCTAGCAGTCCTTCGCTAGGGCTTTAGTCCCAAGCTGTCCTTCGCCTGGCGCCTAGCAGTCCTTCGCTAGGGCTTGGATACTGGCAGTCCTTCGCCAGTTGCCTAGCAGTCCTTCGCTAGGGCTTGGATACTGGCAGTCCTTCGCCAGGTGCCTAGCAGTCCTTCTCTAGGGCTTGAATACTGGAAGTCCTTCGCCAGGTGCCTAGCTTTCCTTCGCTAGGACTTTATCTCTGCACACTAGAGTAGTTTGTTAGAAACACACGTAAGACTTAACTTTTGACCTCTGTTGCCATTATCAAAACACAGGTTTGACTTTGGTGCATTCTGCACCAACAATCTCCCCCTTTTTGATTTATGGCAACCTTAGTTCAAAAAGTTAAGTTTAAGCAAGCAAAAAAAATGTTAATTTTTGTTCCTCCCCCTGGAAGGAATCTCCCCCTAGATTTTTCAAAAATTCGTGGGGTTAGAAAAACTTTACTCGTACTTTGAAAACTTAAGTTTTAGGTACTTAGGAATCTTAAGTTAAAAGTATATAGGAAGATTTTTGAAACACGATTTTTGAGTACTTAACAAGTTTGAGGTTTTAAGTTTCAAGGTACTCAAAGGTTTTGGAAATGTTAGCTTAAGTAAGAATTTCAGTTTTAATACAGTTTAAAAAAACTTAAGCTTTTGGAGTAAAAAATTTGACAAACTTAAGTAAGAACCTTTTGAAAAGCTAGAGTACTTAGGAAATTTTGAAAGCTTGAGTAAAAATCTTGCAGCTAGAGTACTTAGCATCATTTTAAAAGCCTTTAAGAAATTTTGAAACTAGAGTACTTTTAGGCAAAATTTTGAAAGTTTTAAGAAATTTTGAAACTGGAGTACTTAGGCAAAAATTTAAAAAGCTTTAAGAACTTTAGTACTTCAAAAAATTTAAGCTTTTGACGAAAGGAAAAGTATATTTTTGAACCTTTTTGAATAAAGGAAAAATTTTGAAAACTTTTGAAAGCTTAAGTATTTTTCAAAAGAAATTTTTTGAATAAAGAAATTTTGATAGCTTAAGTAATAATTTTGAAGGACTTGAATACTTGAATACTTAGCAAAATAAGCTATAGTTTTGAAGGACTTGAATGCTTAGGTTTCTAAAGAAAAAACTTTTGAATACTTTTTGAATAAAGGATAGAGTTACGAAAATTAAATTTTGAAAACTTTTTACTCTCTCCTTTCCTATCTCTCCCCCTTTGCCATATATCAAAACAAATAAATATAGCAGAGATAATGGAAATAAGTAAGATTTTGCTGTACTGAACCAAATCATAATTAGACTTAACTAAATCAATCAATTTTCTCTGTAGGGACCTGTCTAACCCAATTAGCTACTCACTAACTATTATGAACAGTAGTTTTTGCTAGGGTTAGTCAAGTTAAGTGTTTCTGTTCAAGTTAGATTTTCTAAACTTGACACTTAACTGGATTGCTATTTAAGTTGTATTTAGTGCCCCAATTGCTGCAGATGCACTGACTTAAAGCATCTTGAATTAAGGCAAAGACCTAAGCATCTCAACCCTTTCTAGGTTATCAATCAAAAGTACCCTAAGGTGCTTGTGAGATGCTGGCTTCTAAGTCTATAGGTGCATGCAGTTCTAGGGTTAGAGCCTAGGCTAAATCCTTTTTCGAAAAACACCTAGTTTTGAAAGGGGATAGTTTTGAAATAAAACTACTTCGAAAAATGAAAACTAATTTTGAAATTTAGTAAAACAGTTTTTCAAATTCTATTTTTAAAAAAAATTTAAATCAAAAGTCTATTCTACAGAGCACAATCCTAAAAAAGAGAACAAGTACTCATAACCTGGTCAACAGAAAATAAAGCAAGTAATCATGGTTCAAATACAGTCAAACAGTCAAACTCAAGTCAACCACAAGTCAACCCTACTGAGTAGGGGTAGTCAAATAGGTACAATGATAGGTAAATCTAAGACGAAGGACCGGGATGATCGGACGGGCCAGGCTGCCATGCATCAAATCGTGCCATCATCTCTATGTATCGTGCGTCAGCCACTTCTCGATCGGCCCGACGAGCTTCCATCTGCTCTAGGTGGTAGGCTTCAACCTCCTCTCGAAGACTCTGAACCTTTGTGTCTAAATATGTCACTCTTTGGTAGAGTGTCAGTGGAGCGGGCTCGTCGATGTGTGCTCGGGCTGCTGCAGCTACATCTCCAACGTCGACTTCAACCTCCTCGTCTGAGTCGACTGGTGCTCCGGCCTGCTGTCGTCGCCAACTAAGAACCCCGGTGGCCGACACCTCTAGACCCGCTAAGGAGAAGTTCCTAAATCCGATTTCGTCAAAGTTGGTCATAGTGGTTATTTCACCCAAGGTTACGTCACGACCGTGGTGATGAAGGAGAGACGTGATGATGTGGCAGTATGGTGTGCGTACTCGTCCCTGGGTCGTGACACTGGACGCATGCAGAATGGTATGAAACATATGGAGTCCAATGTCTAGGTTAAGGTGATGGACTAGGGCATAAAGAAGGAAAGCATAAAAGGGGCGCATAGTCCCAAGGTCTCTGGTAGAGAGTGGTAAGATACAACGGACCAGAACTCTATACAGGGCATAGTTCTGGGCCTGAAGTTCAACAGCTTGGAAGCGTCTATTTGCTGGGAGGTCTGCCCTAAAGAAATATGAGTGAATAGTGTCTAGGGTAATGTCTGAGTAGGGTGGATCAAATGGGGGGTTCCTAGGAGGATAGCAACAGAATGTGGATTGAGAGGGTCGCAGTCCTAGGAATCGGTTCAACAAAGTCGGGGTTATAGTCAAAGGAATCCCTTGGACAGTGGTGTGAAACATAAGATTATCTTGTCGAATTACGTTGTTGTAAAACTCTGCACATAGGGTTTCATTTATGGTATGTGTGCAGAAGACAAGATTATCCAATTGATAGAAATTGATGATGTTCATAGCGACAGGGCATGATTGGGTAAAGAAGTGCTTATTGAGATAACTTGTTTTAATAGGCTTGTAGATTGTTTGTGCAAACCTATTACATAACTCTAGATTAGGAAATCTAGGATCGGGACTAGGTTGGGCACCGGGGTTGGCCGGGTTCGGTCGGCGTCTTTTAAGAGAGTTAAAGTAAGAATAAAGATATTGCATGAGAAATTAAATTTAAATGCAATAAAAATAAATACTAATCATACCGAACGACTCGGGGAGGCATAGTTGATGATGAGGACTTGCAAGGTCTTCTTGAAGAGAAAGAAGTGAGGAAGAAGGTTGATTTTGGTGTGGGAAGTGAAGGAAGTTCGGGTGCCTTTTATAGGCAAACCCATGGGGGCGCCCGGGAGCTTCCGGGCGCCCTGGTCAGTAGCTGCTGCCAAGGGCAGAAGCTTTTGACTGATGGGGGCGCCCGGGACAGCCCGGGCGCCCTCAACAGAGCGCTTTTGCAGCTTTTGCTGCGATAGAGTTGATGGGGGCGCCCGTGTGGTTCCGGGCGCCCTGGTCAAAAGCACTAGCAGCTTTTTGACTAGGGAGTAAGAACACGTTGGGAGGGGGCGCCCGCGTGGTTCTGGGCGCCCTGAATAGGGTAGGTAAAGACAAATCTTTGTCTTGTCTACTTTTGACCATGGTTTGAATTGATTTGTCGATTTTGACTGTAGTTTGACTGCGTTAATCATGTTTTGACCTCGTTTACCTTGGTTTGACTATGTTGACCATGTTTTGACTGCTTTGATCATGGTTTGACAAATACAAGATTATCTCATCGTATAGGTATTAACAGAATTTCCAATTGAGTCTTTACTCCTACTGTCTCACCCAGTCTAGGGTTTTCAATCACGTTAGCCTTATGGTTTTCGTGAGACAGGTTTTGATAGTTAAGATTATTTTGAAAAATTTGATTAATTTTGAAAACAATTAAATTTTGAAAACATAATTAATTTTGAAATTTTCGAAAAGATGTTTAAATCTACACTTAACTGAAATTTTGTGTTAGATTCGAATTTGACAAAAATTAATTTGAATTTGAATTTCAAAAATTGACTTCCAGGTCTTGGCGAGGCACTAGGCCTTCTTTGGCCGTAGCCTTATGGGATCATCCACCCTTTCCTTGACAAAGCCTTTTAATGAAATTTCATTTTCAAAATTATTCTTTGAAAAATTTCTGGTCTAACTAGTTTGGGTTTTGGATCGGTAGCTTCGGCTGGTTTCACCAGTCTAAAGAGAGCAAGTGAACTTGATCTTATTAGAATTGGTTTCCCCAACGTACTATCATCTCACCTCCACCCAATATTATGTTTTCAAGTTTCAGTTAAGTTTGTTCAGTCCTTAACTAACCATTCCTAAATCTAAGCATGGTAAATTGCAGGAATTTTAAACAATCAAACAAGCAATTGCAATCAAGAATTAAAATTATTTATCTAATAAAGAATATTGTTTTCAGTTTGGCTCCCCCTGGACTAAAGCCACGGTGATGGTTAGGCAAGATGTGAATCTTGTCCTTGGGGATCCAATACTGATTTGATCCAGTCGGTTTGTTCAGGCATAGTTTAGGTACCCATGCCTGAATTTTACCTCTGGACTGATTCAGTACAGCAAGGTAAGATCTTTGACGAGATTTGGTTCTATAGCCCAATCCGGATCGATTTAGAACTGATTTCTGTTTTCCAAGGATCATGTCAAGACCCTTGGAACCAGATGTAAATCGTTCTAATGCTGATCTAAGATCCTTAACCTGAGTTTTCAAGGAGGAGTTTTCCTTTTCAAGTTTTTCAACTTGAGTAGGAGTTCCTTCCTGAACCTTCTCGGTTAAGGGTTTAGAGTCAGCTCCCTCTTTCAGGAGTTTTACTTCCTGTCGGAGGGTTTCAACTCGGAGTTTGGCTTTTGCCAAATCTCGAGAAAGAAATGAAATTAATTCACTTAATTGCAATCTATTAAAACCAGTTACCTTAATTTCTCCGTCTTCCGTGAAGGTTAGCTCGCCGTCCTCCTGTTCTATTTCTGATTCGGTCCTGACTTCTTCTGAAGCGGTCAGAGCTAGGAGGTTGGACTGGGGTGTCTCTTCTTCTTCTTCTGAGGAAGATTCATCCCAGGTTGCTTGCAGTGTCTTCTTTTTTCTCGTCCTTTTTGTCTCCTTTAGGTTAGGGCATTCTGACTTGTAGTGGCCCTTTTTCTTGCACTCGTAGCAGGTCACATTATGCTTGTTCGCGGGTTCAGTTGGTTCGTCCTTTCTTCGGCCGGTTTTCCGTTTGTTGGTTCGGTTCTTCAGCTCCTTGTAGTAGCTTCGAGCGAGCCGGACCAGCTTAGTTTGATCTCCATCTTCTTCTTCTGAGTCTGAGTCAGCGTTAGACTCAGGTTCGGGTTCAGGCTTCTTCTTCGTTGTCCTTCCAGTTTTACCTGCAACGAAAGCAATACCTTTCTCGACCATATTGGTGTTAGTTTGTTCGTGCAGTTCTAGTTCGGAAAACAATTCATCTAATTTTATTTTAGAAAGATCTCTAGAGACCTTGTATGCATCTACCATAGATGCCCACAAGGTGTTTCTAGGGAAGGCGTTTAGGGCATACCTTATTAGGTCACGGTTTTCAACCTTGTGACCTATTGTGTGAAGACCGTTCATTACCTCTTGGATTCGTGCGTGGAGCTGGGCTGCTGTTTCGTTGTCGGCCATCTTGATGGTGTAGAGTTCGTTTAGTAGCAGATCCCTCTTGCTGATCCGAGTATCTGAAGTCCCTTCGTGTAGCTCGATCAGTTTTGTCCACAGCTCCTTTGCACTGTTGAAGGGGCCCACGCGGTTCAGCTCCTCTTTCGTCAATCCGCATTGAAGAGTCTGAGTAGCTTTTGCGTCGGCTTCTATCTTGCGTTTTAGGGAGTTGTCCCATTCGGAGTAGTTTTGAGGAAGTCCATCAGCATTTCAGGGGATCTCCAGACCGGACTGGATAATGATCCACATGTCCACCTAAGTTTTCAGGTGGACCTCCATACGACTTTTCCAGTAGGAAAAGTCTTCTCCACTGAAGAGTGGAGGTCTTGCGGTGCTAAATCCTTCTTGCATGGCCATCTGAAATAGAAAGCTAAAAGAAAAACGAATTTTCCAAGACTAGGTCTTGGATAGTAGTGCTGGATAAATTAAAATAACGAGGGGTGTTGCACCAACCTCGCTTTAACAAAAAAAATCGAATAAAATATTTAAAGAAAAATTCGTAAGGGAAAAGAAATAGAAAAATAAGAATCCGAAAAAAAATTTCAAACTGGTGGTTGCACCAGGTTTGAACTTCCCCGCTCTGATACCACTTGTTGGATCGATAAAACCGATAGAGGGGGGGTGAATATCGGAAAACTTTCGGATTTGAGTAAGAGTAGGTACGCAGCAGAAATTAAAAACAATACACAGAGACACAGTCGATTTACTTGGTTCGGGGCCTGTGTCGACTCCTACTCCAAGGCCCACGGTCATTGACCGTTTACTTTGGGCAATTCTATATTTGGCGCAAAGACAGTTTACAAATATTGAATATAGAGTAAGTGCAGTAAACTTTAACAATTAAGAAAAAGGTGCTCTTCTTTTACCGACGTCCGATTGTAGGTTCACTTGTTCGGAGCAGCGGGACGTCGTCGGCTCGAGTTGGGCAGTTTTCGGAGCAAGGCGCGAGAGCAGAAGAGCGTGGAAGCGTTGAATGAATTGATTGTTCTGAAGCCTTGGTCGAAGGGCCTTTATATAGGGCCTGGGGGCGCCCGGGACGTCGGGGGCGCCCCCCACGTGGCCTTTGATCCGTCAAAGTCTCGGTCGCGTCTGATCCTCTGGATCCGCTTTGACCGGGGCGCCCGGAGGACTCGGGGCGCCCGGATTGACCTGGTCAAATTTTATGCGCTTGGCTTCGAGGGCTTCGGTTTGAGGTATACGCATGGGGGCGCCCGGGACGTTGGGGGTGCCCGGGAGCAGCGCGGGCGCCCGGAGCAGCGCGGGCGCCCGGGAGCACGGGGGCGCCCGGTTCGCCCGGCCCAGCCTGTATTCGAACTCCCTTTTTCTTTACTTGTTTTGTATGCCCCTTGGGGGCGCCCGGGACACTCCGGGCGCCCTACTCAGCTACTACCTCATTCCTTTGAGGCTATCTGAGCTGCAGACATTCCTTCCTTTGGTCTTGCATCCAGGGTTAGTCCAAAACACAATAAAGTAATAAAGTATTTGTTTATACATCCTTAGCTGTCTTGGTTCTGACTTTGGTCTCCAAAATGGAGTCCTAGGTTGAACCGACGCCTACTGTTCCCTCGACGGGGAACGCGTCCTCACCTACTCCTCTCGGGAGAATTTACCTGATGCCAACTATTCCTCTAGTTGGACTTTTGCCTGACGGTCCTTTGTCAGGTCTTGTAAACTGGCAGTCCTTCGCCAGTTGCCTAGCAGTCCTTCGCTAGGGCTTTAGTCCCAAGCTGTCCTTCGCCTGGCGCCTAGCAGTCCTTCGCTAGGGCTTGGATACTGGCAGTCCTTCGCCAGTTGCCTAGCAGTCCTTCGCTAGGGCTTGGATACTGGCAGTCCTTCGCCAGTTGCCTAGCAGTCCTTCGCTAGGGCTTGGATACTGGCAGTCCTTCGCCAGGTGCCTAGCAGTCCTTCGCTAGGGCTTGAATACTGGCAGTCCTTCGCCAGGTGCCTAGCTTTCCTTTGCTAGGACTTTATCTCTGCACACTAGAGTAGTTTGTTAGAAACACAAGTAAGACTTAACTTTTGACCTCTGTTGCCATTATCAAAACACAGGTTTGACTTTGGTGCATTCTGCACCAACAAAGTGAGGAGGACCAAGGTGAACCAAAGTCCTAGTTAACCTAGGCACGAAGTCCTGGTTCATTTGAATTGGGCACTAAGTCCTAACCTCGGGCTGGGCAACTAAGTTCTGACCGAAAGTTGAGCACTAAGTCCTGGTCGAGGACTGGGCAAGAAGTCCTAGCCGAGGGTTGGGCACCGAAGACCTGGTTCGAGGAATTGGGCACGAAGACCTGGACGAGGGTTGGGCACCGAAGTCCTGGACTTAGGGTTTGGGCACGAAGTCTTGGTCCAAGGGATTGAGCAACTTAGCTGAGCGATGACTAAGGACAGAAGTAGAGATGGGTCAGGGTTCGGACGTCTCGAGATCCGGGAATATCGGAGGCTAAGCAAAAGTACACCCGAAGGACTGGGTGGCTACTGTCTCCTGAAAGGAGTAGGTGAAAGGCACGTTCTCGGGGGTGGGAACTTGCGTCGGTTCGACCTAGGGTTTCGTGGAAATCCGAAGTCAGAACCAAGTCCTTAAATTTAAGGTTGTATGTATATTTGATTTGTATTTGTATATCTTGCAGGTACCTAAAATGGAAGACAAAGCAAGTGAACAACACACACCGCGGCTGAAAGCTTGGAAGCCAGGCGTCCCCATCAATGGGCGCGCCCCAATGGAATCAGGCGCCCCAATCAATAGGGGCGCCCAACTCAAAGAGGTAAAAGCTGGTTCTGCGAAGGAAGGCAGAACAGGCTTCTATTCAGGCGCCCGGGAGCATACGGGCGCCCCCATCAGCTCAGGCGCCCAAGTGGAGATGGATAAGCGCTGACCGAGCCTGCGGATAAGGGATCGCGCAGGAGAGGCCACGTGTAGGCGCCCCCATCGACACAAGCGCCCGTATGGGTGCTATAAAAGGGGCTTCGACCCCTCAGCTTCATACACAACTTCCAAGATCCATTCTGAGCGTTCTCACCGATGACAAAGCGCTAACGACGAGGTTCTACGACCGGGAGGCTCCAAGAGGAAGTGCGCGGCACTTCGGAGGTCCAGATCGGCCGAGTCTTCGACCATTTCATTTTGGTTTGCTTTAATTATTCTACACTTAATTTTCTATATTTGTGATTGTAATTACTGCACTATAAGACGGGTTTCTCGGCCTCCAGAAAGTCTGAAAAGGAGACCAATAGTGGATGGGTGTTCCCGTGCTTTGGCCTTGGATGTACTGACTCTGGGGCGTTGGGAACCAAGTAAGAAGTCCCGCGTGCGCTGTGTTGTCTTTTATTCTTTCTGTTTTATTTTCTGCTGTGCTACTAACACTCTGAGTCTAGAACGATCGAAAGTTTTATGAAGTTTACCGCGAAGATTTTACGGTCGATATTCCCCCCTCCCCCTCTATCGACGGCACCGGTCCTATAATTGGTATCATAACCAGACCGCTCTTCACCAGACTAACTGCCGACGGAGCAACGACGCCAGGAGTTGAGGGGGAGCCCAGGGGTGAATCAGGTACATTTTTTTTAATGTCTGTTTTTAAATTCCATATTATATGCTTCACGTGCAGGGAGAGAGGGCACTATAAAAATCAGTGCCCTACTCGTAAGAATCGTTCCTCACCGGCGGCAAAGGAGGCACCAGCGCCAGAAGTCCGAAGGAACAAGGACCACATCAAGTGTTTCAAGTGTGAAAAATACGGACACTACAAGAATAAATGTCCGGCAAAGATACGTAAAATTTACATTCCGAAAACTTTTCGAATTCCTTCACTGTCAAATGATAAATTAGGTAATTTCTCTGAAAAATTAAATTTACTGCATAGTAAAATTAATATTTTGCATATCAAATTAAAAAATGCAGATATGGCTAAAATATCAGAAATTAATTGTTTAATCCGTAATATCAATTCAAAAATTACTGAAATTAATTCTGTTAATTTTAATGATAATTCTGAATTTAAATCTGAAATTGTTAAGGATAATTTTAAAATTCTTAATGATAATTCCGAAATTAATTCTGAAAATTCTGACAACTATAATCCTGAAATTGTTAAGGATAATTTTAAAATTCTTAATGATAATTTTGAAATTAATTCTGAAAATTCTGACAACTTTAATCCCGAAATTGTTAAGGATAATATTAAAATTATCTCTGATAATCTTAAGGAGAATCCAGAATTTAATTTTGAAATTCTTAAGGATAATCCAGAACTTAATGTTGATAATCTTAGGGATAATCCAGAACTCAATTTTGAAATTCTCGAGGATAATCAAAATATTGAAAATATTTCCGAGGATAAAGCTGATTTTTCAAAAAATATTTCTGAGGATAGTGGAGATAATGTCTCTTTAGATTATAATTTAATTATTCCCTTGGATAATCTTGAAATATTAACTAGTGGCCCAAATTACTCTACCTATGTTGAGGATGTTGAAGGATGTAATTTTGAGGATGAGGAGGAGATGGAATTTTTTGAGATAAAGGTCATAGTCAATAAAAATTACAAAGATTCAAATAAACAAGAATTATTGGAAAAACTTGAGAAGATAAATAAAGAAGAAATAGTAAGGGAATCAGATATTTTCGAAATAATGAAGATGATGAAATTATACCCACAACTTTTAACCAACCTAGAAATTTTGAAAATTAAATCATGATAAACCTTAAAACTTTGATTAAATTTTAATTTTTAAGCCTTAATTTAATCCTTTAGTTTTATGATCAATTAATTTTAAATCAATTAACCCTTAATTAATTTTAATTCAATTAACCCTTAATAAATTTTAATACAATTAACCCTTAATTAATTTTAATACAATTAATCGTTAATTAAATTTAATACAATTAATCATTAATTAATTAATTCAAATTAAATCTTAATTAATTCAAATTAAATCTTAATTAATTCAAATTCAAATTAAATCTTAATTAATTCAAATTAAATCTTAATTAATTCAAATTCAAATTAAATCTTAATTAATTCAAATTCAAATTAATTCTTAATTAATTCAAATTATATCTTAATTAATTCAAATTAAATCTTAATTAATTCAAATTAAATCTTAATTAATACAAATTTGAATTAATTCTTAATTAATTCAATTATATCTTAATTAATTCAAATTCAAATTAATTCTCAATTAATTCAATTAAATTTTAATTAATTCAAATTCAAAATAATTCTCAATTAATTCAATTAAATCTTAATTAATTCAAATCTTACTCAATTCTTAATTAATTTAATTTCAATTAATTCTTAAATAACGTAAACTCAAATTAAATAAAATCTTACCCAAACTGTAATAATTAAATTAATAATATCATATATGTCAAAGTGGGTTGACATATTCGCGGGTTCACACGACATGTATCAAATCGTGAATTTGATACATTATTAGAAACTTAAATAAAATAATTTGAATTGTTTGACTCATGCATAACTGTCATGCCATGCATATGCAATTTTCTTAAAATATATGTCATGTCATTCATGTTTAATTTTATGCATGATTTAGAACAGTTATAGGAAAAAGAATAATTGAAACTTGAATAACCTAGTATTAGGTGGAGATGAGATGATAGTACGTTAGGGAAGCCCTTCTAATAAGGTCAAGTATATTCTACTTGGCCTGTTTAGTCTGGTGGAACTAGCCGAAGCTACCAATCCAAGACTTAAACTAGTTAGACCAAAATTTTTCAAGAAGTAATTTGAAAATGAATTTTCGATAAAAGGCTTTGTCAAGGAAAGGGTTGATGATCCAATAAGGCTACGGCCAAAGAAGGCCTCGTGCCTCGCCAAGACCTGGAAGCCAATTACTGAAAATTAAATCAAATTCACTTTACTATTGATAAATTTGAATCTAACACAAGTTTTAATTAAATCTTAGATTTAACAATGAATTAAGAAAAATGATTCAAGCATCTCACAATACACCCATAAGGCAACCATGCTTGCTGTATTGAGACATCTAGAATGGGCTAGATGTTAACGACTAATAAATTGAAAAATATTTTTCAAAATAATTTTTTTTAAAATTGTAAGAATATTTTTCTAAAAATATATTTTCAAAATAGTGCTTCAACTTAATAATGTTTTTATGGAATTCATGCTTGTCTGATTGGTTATAAGTTATATGTTTTCAAAAATTATATCTTTTTAAAAATTGTTTGACTCACACAATTAGACACAAGCCTCTTAGGACAACACTAAAGTTCCTTAAGATACTTAGATAGAGTCAAACGGTGTCGGGTACAGGTGGAGTGTTTTCATTCCTTTGAAATTTTAAACTGTATTTTAAACATTACTATTATTTGAAAATACTTTTTGAAAACTCTGCTTTAAATTACTATTATTTGTGTTTCCGAAAAAGGCTTATGCTTTAAAAATTATATTTTCAAAAATTACTTGTTTCTTTGACTTTGATAAACCCTAAAGACACAGAGGAAGGTCCACTTCATTATCTACAAGGACTCCTAGGATATGTCAAATTTAGGGGGAGTCTGAGTCAAAAGAAGAATTTCTGAAAAGTTTTTTTTGTAATTAATTGTTTTAAAATTATTAGATAATTCCTTTGATCTGAACTAAACCCTAAAGACTTAGAGGAAGAGTACTTGTGGTCAACAAGCTTCCTAGGACTGGGTCAAGTTTAGGGGGAGGTCAATTACAAAGAATTATTTAATATATTTTTATGCGCTGCATTATTAAGTCATTTTTGAAAACATAATTTTCTTCAAAGTACTATTTTTTTAATCATATTAAATCTCTATCACTTTCAAAACAGTTTTTTTAAATAATATTTACTTGGGCTTGAGAATTTCCAAGACACTTAGGCTGCGTTTGGTAGGGTGTAATCCACCCTGTAATGTAATCCAGATTACATTACAAGTTGGATTCCATTGTTTGGAATAATTTTAAAATTGTAATGTAATGTAATCTCGATTACAAAAGAGGTTGATGATTTGTAATCTAGATTACAAAATAAAACCTCCGTAATCTGGATTACATTACAGCTTGTAAAGTCATCGGCCGGGTGGCGACGGTCGTCAGTCGTCGACGGTTCGCCGGTCGCCGGCCGTCGGCGGTTCGCCGGTCGACGGCCGTCAGCAGCGGCGATCGCCGGCCGCCGCCGTCGGCCGGCGACCGCCGCCGCCGTCGGCCGGCGACCGCCGCCGCCGTCGGCCGCCGACCGCCGCCGCCGTCGGCCGCCGACCGCCGCCGCCGTCGGCCGCCGACCCCGACCGCCGCGCCGTCGGCCGCCGACGGTCATTGGTCGTCGGTCGCCGGTGGTTCGCCAATCGTCGTCGGCCGCCGACGGTCATTGGTCGTTGGTCGCCGGCGGTTCGCCAGTCGCCGGCAGCCGCCAGCCGGTCGATGGTCACCGACCGACCGGCGGCGGTCGTTGGTCATCGGTCGTCAATCTTGATTACATTACAGGATGGATTACCCCTCACCAAACAAAGGAATCCAACTTGTAATGGTTATCAAATATTACATACAACTCATTACCAAACATAACAATGTAATCAAGATTACATTACATTACATTACAAACTCGATTACATTACCCCCTACCAAACGTAGCCTTAGGAAAATGTCCTTGTAGTTAACAAGGTTTCCTAGGATTGTGTCAGACTGGAAAGGAGACCAAGTCAAGTAAAATATTATGTTTTCAAAACAATATTTTTCTAAAAGACTTTCAAAATATAAGTCAAGTAATACTTTTTACAGAACTTACATTTTTCAAAAGTACTTATATTTACTAAAATTACAAATATTTTCCAAAAATGCATAATATCTCCCAAAGTTACCTATATTTTTAAAAAAATTACATAATTTTGTTCAAAAGTACTTGCATGGTTTTCAAAAACTCAATACATCTCAAAAGTACTTGCATTTTCGAAAATGATCAAAATACTTTTCAAAGGTACAAATATTTCTTCAAATACTAGCATGTTTCAAAGAACATTTTTTTTTGTGAAAATGTGTCAAGCAAAAAAAAAAGCGGGGTCTTTCAAGAGTATTTTCACAACATTTCTGTTAAGTATTTGTTTGCAATCTCTTGAAAAAAAATTTCTAAAATTTTTTTTCTAAGGAAAATTTTTCAGATCAAGCATTTTCCTACAAATACAAAATATTTTTTAGAATTGCATAATATTTTTTTTCAAAAAAAAATAATCGATTTTTTTCTGGAAATTTAAGTACCTAGTTTTACTATGCTGTTAAAAATTATACTAAGTATTGTTGGTGCAAGTATTCTTGGTTTTTTTTATGTATGACAAAGAGGGAGAGATGCGCCTTAAGTTAGAAATAAATTTTTTTTCTCTTACCAAAGGATCAAAAAAATCAAAATATTTTTCAAAAAGAGCGGAGAGCGAGTGGAAGTTTTCCCCAAAGGATCAAAATGGATTTTCAAAACCTAGATGTTTTTTATTTGATCCCAAAAGTTAAAATTTAGCCTTTTCAACCAATCTAACTTAAGATATTGTTAAACATCAAAAAGGAGGAGATTGTTGGTACAAGTTGCATCAGTGATGTCCTCCTCTAAGTGTTTTAATATTTGACAATATGCTTAAGTCAGTGATACATTGAACAAGGGAAGGGTAAGTGATGGACCCAATAACTAGTGTCACGAATGAGTCTCAAATTTAGATATTTATAAGTTGAAAACCCTTAGCTCACAAAATAAAATGTAGTACAGGGGCCTCAAGTCGTATTTTTTCCAAGGACTAGTTGTTAATGTTTAATTCAAGCTTAAAAGTGGTTGTCGTTTGATGATTTGGATTTTCTAATAAAATGGGGGTTTTTGTGATAAGGAATGAAATAGCAATTCTGAACAAAATGGGCTTAAATAAGCAGAAATGAATTAGGAAAGTGCGGAAACTAAACTTTACCTATTTGACAACTGAGCAATTAAAACCAAACAAAGGAATTGAAATTTAAGAACTAATTGTAGGGAACTAATTGCAGAGAACTAAACTTGAATGCAGGTAATTAATTGCAGAAATATGAAAGCTAGAACAAAACCATTGCTTAAGAAACTTGGCCTAAATTGTAATGTAAACAAACTAGAACAACTTGAAGAATTAAGTGCTTGGAAACAAATTACCCTAAATTAAACATCAAAGCAATTCATTATCAAGACTTCCCTTTGCCGTCGCACAAAAGTTGAGCTAGAAACCCTCTGAACTCAAAGATCAGCGAAGGAACACCCCCTGGATCAGTTTGCTGCAAATTGGCCTTCCTGATTGGTCAGCCGACCGATCAGGACCTATTCTGATCGGACTAGGAATCGATCAGGAGCTATACTGATCAAATGGGAGACCGATCAGTGATACCTCTGTCCGATCACAGTCACCGATCAGTGGCTGAGAAACTCCGCAATCTCTTCTTCCTCGATTAGCTGGATGTTGATCGAGCCTAGAAACTCTCAGTGGCATTCGGAGAACCCCTCCAAGTGCTCTGATCGCTCCGAAGATGAAGACAACCCGTGATCAAGTGGAAGCGATCAGTGGAATGGAACTCCGGCGAAACCCTCCCCTGAGCTCCTCTCAGTGACGAAATCGAATGCAAACTTAACCGGAAAATCTTCTCTGATGATCTGAAATCTTGAAAACAAACAGATGTTGATGTTGGTCACGCGATCGGAGGAGAACAGGCGAAGAAAAACTCAAGAACAGGAAAGGAACTCGCGATCTGGCTACGTCACTTCAGCGGAAGAGGGAATTCCCAATTAAACTTATCCCATTTAAATTTGAACGGTTGTGATCATCCTTGCTGCATCCAACGGTCGGATCTACTCGGATCTGAACCAAACCTTCCAAATCTTGATCAATGGTCCTGATCTCTTCCTCCTGAGCTGGAATCGTTCAGATCTACAATGGGTGGCTCAGATTGCTCTGATCTTTGAATGGACGGTTTAGGCTCCTCTTAAGCTCAATCCAACGGCTGGATGACCTCTGATTGGGACCAAATCTTCAGATCTTGATCTGTGGTCTAGATTAACTCTAACTTGAGCTCGGATTGGTCAGCAGATGATAGATAGCTCAGATCTAGCCGTTTCTTGATCGGACGACCCACATTGATCCATCTCTTGATCCCTTTGATCAAAGATTCTGACTAAAGTTTGACTCAATCTGATCTAGGTCCATGCTCATTCAAAACCTACAAAATTAGATTCAAATTTTAGTGCCAAAATACCACCATTATAGAAAGATTTGAATCAAAAGCTAAAATAGAGATAATTCATGAAACCTAATGTAAATGCAAACTTAAGCATATAGAATAGGATCAAAACATGGGTTTAAGAGCCTAAATTAATCATCAAAATGGTAGTTATCAACTCCCCACACTTACTCTTGGGCGTCTCGCATAAGCTAACTAGTAAACTAATCATGTACCCCCTAGATTATTCTCAATCATAGTTAGAAACAATTGAAAGGAAATTACTGTAACGACCCAAAAAATTCTCTTAATATTTTCTTAAAATATTAAGCATGTCTAGATAATTTTCCAAGGGACCTAGAAATATTAATGCGAACTTTGGCCTAGAAAATCCATGTTTTCTCATTTAAATTGGGAAAAAGGGCACTAATGGGCCTTATATGGGCTTTTTAGTACCATAATTATTGGTAGATTTTAGGTAAAAATTTATAGAAATATAAAGAAATTTTAATGAGAAATATTAACATAATTATGGGGGAATTTTTAGATAATTTTTAGAATTTTGGGGAAAATAATAGAAAATAAAAAGGAAAAATAAAATAAAAATAAGGTGCATGGGCCAAGGATTGAACCTTGGACCTCTTGTACAACCATGTATGCTTTAACCAACTCATCTAGCAAGGGAATGTTATAAGGGAATGAAATGGAGATTGGTTAAGGCTTAGAAGAAGATGAAGGGTCATGGAGAGACTCTTCATTTACCTTCTTAATGGGCTATAAAGAGGGGGTTTTAGGAGTTACCTTTTCTTCTCATTACTTTGCAATTTCTTCCTTCTCCTCCCCTCATCCTAGCCGAATACCCAAGGAAGGGTTCTCCCTTGGAAAAGCTCCACAAGAGGTCTCATTCCCAAGATCTAAGGGGTCTTCCAAAGATACAAGGACAAGGGGGTTCAAGGGTCCAAAGATCTTGCCATTTCCTTCTCTTTCAAGGTTCGAAAAATCAGGAAACCCAAAGTAAGACTCCCTCACCTATAGTATAATAGTTTCTTATGATTTTCATGATTTTTTAGCATGATATATTGCTTAGTTTTGGATTTGATGTTGAAAGAAAAGAAAACCAAGAACCTTAGGCTTGTAGGTTTCGGCCACCATGATTTTAAGGTCTATAATTATGATAAAAATCTTGATAATGTTTTTTAATGTTCCCTTATGATGTTTAGAGGTTAAGTATAATTTTTGGGAATTTTTGGAGTACCCTAGGACACCCTAGGGTTTCGGCCAACATGGAAGAAACAAAATCAACACCCTAGAGACCCTATGGGTTTCGGCCACAATGTTTTAGGGTCCATAATGATGCTAAAAAATCTTTATAATGTTATTTAATGTTCCCTTATGATTTTTAGAGATTAAGAATAATTTTTGGGAATTTTTGGAGTACCCTAGGATACCCTAGGGTTTCGGCCAACAACAAGAACCCATGTGTAGGGTTGGGTTTAAAACCCCAAGTGTTTGTTTTATGTATTGTCATGATATAAGGGAGATGGAGGGTATTTATGTGAATGTTTCACATGGCCTAGAGACCCTATAGGTTTCGGCCAAGTACCCTAATAGGGTGGAAAGTTAGGACTCATTTCAAGTAAGGGCCCCAAATGGCCCTATGGTAAGGTATGGTTGGTGTATAACAATTGATTTGGGGATTTTAATGGAAATTTTTCCATGCCCTATGGCCTTGAAGTTTCGGCCAAGAGCAAGTTTAGGGTTAAAGGATTAGGGTTGGCCTTAAGTGTGGAATCAAATGTTTCCCATGGCCTAGTATGTATGTATGGGATGTTGTTTGGGGAAGTTATGTGAAGTGTTGTTTGGGGAAGTTATGTGAAGCTTCATGAACCTATGGTTCCTTGGGGCTTTCGACCAAGGGCCTAACCTAGGGTTAGGGTTGGGCTAAACCTCCAAAGATGCTTGTGTATGAGTTACCAAGATATATGTTTAAGTAAGATGGAAGAAGTTCTATGTTAACCAAACCCTTAGTTTGTATGTCATGAATTATATGTTGAGTCATAGATGTTTAGACATGTGCCATGATTTATGAATGATATGTATGTATGCCATGTCTTATGAATGATATGCCATGTTTTATGAATAATATGCATGTATGCATGTATACCATGTCTCATGAATGATATGTATGTATGCCATATTTTATGAATAAGATGTATGTATGCCATGTCTTATGAATGAGGTTAAAGTACATGCCTTTAGGGCATAACGATGATGTTAAGTATGATGAATGAATGATGACAAATGACAAGTATGATGAATGAATGATGATGAATGACAAGTATGATGAATGAATGTTGATGAATGAAAAAGCATGTGAAAGCATTTTATTTTATTTTAATGGGCTTGTACCGGACCTAAGTAAGGTCCACGGTTCTGGACTACCGATGAAGCTGTCCACGGTTCGGGACTACCGATGAAGCTGTCCTTACGGTTTGGGACTACCGATGAAGCTGTCCTTACCCTAGTAGGTCGAGATTAGCTACCTCGTATTTACTTAGGGATGCGCGCATATGATGAATGAATGTGGTACAAGCCAGGGCCCAATGAATGTTATGATTATGTTAAAGTATTTAAAAGCATGTTTTTAAAGATTAAGCATCCTTATATATATATGCAATTGCCACATGCATTCATCCATGTTATGCATTATACTTATGATAAGAACATTATGCAAAGTAAGTTTATGCAAGGTAGGTTTATGCAAATGATTTTATGTATGTTTATGTTAATTAGAATGCCATGAGTTTATTTATGTTCATGATAGTTTAGGATGCCATGATTTAATTATGTTTATGATAATTAGAATGCCATGAGTTTATTTATGTTCATGATAGTTTAGGATGCCATGATTTAATTATGTTTATGTTAATTAGAATGCCATGAGTTTATTTATGTTCATGATAGTTTAGGATGTCATGATTTAATTATGTTTATGTTAATTAGAATGTCATGAGTTTATTTATGTTCATGATAGTTTAGGATGCCATGATTTAATTATATTTATGCTAGGTTAGAATGCCATGATTTTATTTATGCTCATATTAATTATGATGCCATGATTTAATTATGTTTATACTAGGATAGAATGCTATGATTTTATTTATGTCCATGCTAAGTTATGTTGCCATGATTTAATTGTGGTTATGCTAAGTTCGGATGCCATGATTTTATTTAGGTTCATGTTAGGAATGTTTATGAGGTTATGTTATTATGTTTATGTCTATGCCAAGAATTATGTCATACTATGAATGTTTATGATGTTTATGTCTATGCCAAGTATTATGCCAAGTCACGAATGTTTTTATGCTTATGTATATGCTATGCTATGAAAGTGACTAAGTTATGATCAAGTCATGTCAAAGGTATGCTAAGTGCTCATAAAGACTTATGTGCTGGGTAAAGCATTAAGTATGTTAATGTTTAAGATGCTCATGATTAAGTGATGAATGGTTTTAGTGAGTAGGAAAGAGTCTTACTAAGCCTGTGTGCTTATAGTCTTATTTTCCTTATACCGCAGATCACGCAAGGGGACCGTAAGGAAGCAGCAGGAGAGCAATAAAGTATGTGTGTGATAGTGACTTGGCCAAGAGACTATATGTTTGCTTGTCTTATAATAGAACTTTACCTTTACTATTAAGTACTTGAATGTGACTCTATGACATAATGCTAAAGTATGACATGATGCTAAGTATGACATGATGCTAAAATGTGACATGATGCTAAGTATGATATGATGCTAAGTATAAAGTTAATATGCCAAGTTCCCATGTCATGATGCTAGGAATGGTAGTAAGTGCATGTAGGTGTAAGTTTAAAGGTTTCCGCTGCATTATGATGTCTACATGCCCTAAGTATGTTAACATAACGCCGCTTTATGAAAAAAAAAACGGGCGTTACAATTACCTAGGGTTGTCAATTCTCAAAAGTCTTAACTCAATGGACTAGTATCTTGTCCTTAAATCAACAACTTAGCATACTTCATCCTTCATGACTCATTGAGATGAATTAAACTCACAAAGCCTCTCAAGGGGATATTTAGTGGCTCTCTTCCTAGGTTCTATATTTTTCATGAAAATGGAGCTCACTCAAACACTACCATGGTTCTTGCACTACCATAAGCTTGCTTATGCTCTACTCTCCACCATCATTCTTGATTTGGATCAACACTTAAAAAGGCTTATTAGAACAAGTTAAAGAAATATGAAATGATAATACTGAAATAGAAGTTTAATGAACTTTGATACTAAAGAATCATGATAAAGAAAGTAAAGAAATATGACATGGTAAGAAAATATGGAAAAGTAAAGAAAATGGAAGACTTGGATACTCAAGAATGCATCTAGAGGAACTTTGCCCTTTTCTTCGTGTATTATTTTGCATGTATCAGAGTCGTGGTGGAGCAGGGACTAAGGAAATTCACTGAATTCAGTGTGCCAAGGTTCTGTTTCCGTGCCAACTCTACTGATCGGTCCAGAGACCGATCAGTCATTAATGCCTGATCGTTCTGGAGATCGGTCAGTGATACTCCTGATCATTCTAAACTACTTCTGAACGGATTGGACAGCTCCTGATCGGTCTGAGTGACCGATCAGGCACCTCCCTGATCGGTCTGGAGACCGATCAGGTTCTGAACAGAATGAAAACTAAGCTGATTCTTAAACTGTCTTCTGCCTGATTTTTCTCCTTCTCAATCAGTAGCTAACTCTTCCAATTCAACTATCATCTATGATTACTTCTTTCAATTCACAAATCATCATCACTCGACTTCCACTTAATATTTTCTTTCTTTTTTTTCTTTTCCTTTTTCTGCTGCTGTTCTATTTCTGCAGCCAAAATTGTTCTTTTTCTTTTTTTCTCGACAGATTTGAAGTTCTAAACATTTCAGCTTTGGTTCAATGGAATGTTGCTTGTAACTTTGCTTGTTCTCACTGTTAAATGCATCCAACTCACATGGGAAATATGATAGAATGCTTGTAGGTTGTCAAGTGCTTCAATTTCAAATTTTTCAGATTTTTCAGTTTCAATGTCAAGAGAGTTGGCTGAAAGGACTAATCTTCAGCTGAATAAAACTTCAATTCTTTAGCACACATTCACAGTCCACTTCTCCCTTCACTTCCGATTAAATGCCAATAGATATGCTGATTTCCTTCTTGTCAATTCCCATTTCATAAGTTAATCTCTATTACCCTTTCTTTTTCACATAATACTTCATCTTGAGCACAGATTTTTTTCTTCCTTTCCATTTCTTCTATGGTAATGAGAATGAGCCTTCACTTCCCTTCACTAATCAATTCTTGCAACCCAAACTTGTTACAAAAATCCTTCAAGTTGGCACACTTTTCTTGTAGGTTGCCAATGCTTGATTGTCCTCAATATTTGATAGAATGCTTGCATCCTCCCCCACACTTAAACTTTTGTCCGTCTCGGGCAAAGTAACATCAAAAAATATTAAAGTACTCAAGTCCATGGAAAACATTATGATGAACATGAAGATTAGAGAAGGAAAATGGAATATAGAGTAGATCAACAACAAAATTGCAAAAATGATATGAAAAAGAAACAAAGTGATTCACCTCTATAAATGTGGTCCAATCATAGAAATATAGCTTTGAAAGAACCTAAGCAAGTTCTAGAGTACAATCACATATGTGTATCACAAAAATTAGGCTAAATCCTCACTAGGTAAAAAGAATTCATCTCAAGTCATCAATCTAGAGTCCATAACTAAGTAGTACTCAAGCATCCAAGAATTTTCATCCATGGGTTCAAATCCTAAGTTTTAACAACCAAATTTAATTTGCTTTCAAGGGACTCTAAAATGATATTAAGAAAATCTAGATGGATACATTTATTCCAAATCATGCAATTAGTAAGGTGCCAAAAATGATAAAATGATATCTACAATGACTTTTTATTCATTCTACACTACCTAAGCATTTATTATCAAGAACTCATTATAAAAGAAAAATTCATTGCTAGAAACTTAAAAATGATATTTACAATGAAATAGAAGTGCAAGAAAGATAAAAACTCCCCTTCAAGTTGGGTAGAGGGCACGGAGCATCCATCTTGGGAGAACTATCCTCACATGATCAATCTCATAATGCACAACTTCCTCCCTTATCAATCTCGCATAAACATATTCCAGTGGTCGGAGACGATTAAGGTTCAAAATCCACTCTCATGGTGAATTGCTACAAGTTAAAGTGGACTCAACGCCTCCCACTATATACTCTTTGGAATTCTTTCCGAGAGGTTGGAGCCTATTTAGTTGTAGTACCTATTCAAGTAGCCGACGACACCCTGCAAAACCATGAAAAGAAAATACCTCCCGCACGCATGCAGGGTAAGAAAGAAATGAAATACAAACAACCTCTACATAGAATGTATCAACAAATGCTTCACAGCCAATAAAATCAATTTTAGGAATCTCTATAAATTTTTCACAATCAATCTCTACATAAGATGTATCAAGAATTGCATCACATTCAACAAAATCAACCTTGGGTACCTCTATGAATTTTTCACAATCAACCTCTACATAGGATGTATCAAGAATTGCATCACAACCAACAAAATTAACCTTAGGTACATCTATGAATTTTTCACAATCAGTCTCTATATAGGATGAATCAAGAATTGCTTCACAGCCAACAAAATCAATCTTGGGTACCTCTATGAGTTTTTCAAAATCAATCTCTACATAGGATGTATCAAGAATTGCATCACAACCAACAAAATCAACCTTAAGTACATCTATGAATTTTTCTAAATAATTAGGAGAAATACTTACCTCATCGTGCTGAAAAATACCTGAAGGTTCTACAAAAGTGGATGTAACTATGACCTCCTCCTGGTCAGGAAAAGGCTCCACTTCAATCTCAGGTTCTGGTGGACATTCAACTAAGAGAGGTGATTCTTGGTTTCTAGCTTCCACTATGCAAGTCCCTACACTTTCATACTTATCCTCTGAATCTTCTGACATGTCAATCAAAATTGGTGATCCCTGGGGCTCAGTGCAATCCCCTACACCTATAGAATCTTCTCCAACGTATGCTTCATCAACAATATCTGCAACAACCATATCAGAAAAGTTAGGACCCACAACAACTATATCATCACAAAATAAAAGACTAGAACGGTCCTGTAGAGCTTCAGAATCGAATTCAAGTCTGTCACAAGCTTTACTATCAATCTCCTCCAATGCCTCTATCACTAATGCATCTTCAGCCTCATCTGAGCTAGAACATCCTCTCTGAATATTAATTGAAACTTTATCAGCAAATAACTCTGCCTCAACAACCCCATCTGAAATACCCATGCTAATGATAGAAGGATCCTCTCTGGGGTGTCGTAGGAAGGGTAAAGGATCCTTTGGTTCCTCCACTTGAGCTGAAATTTTTGAAAATGGTTCTTGAACAGGAATTTCAGGAGGAATAGCTGTTGTAGGTGCCATGATTTTGTTGATTTCTTCTTCTCCTTCCACCAAAATTGTAAGATCAATTGAAGAAAGACTTAGGCTTGCACTAGGGTCACTTTGAACTGGTATAGAATCAATATCGGGGTTGTTTTTGGTGGATCGAGAGAAACGATAGAGGGGGGGTGAATATCGTTAAAACTTTTTCTTCGAAATAAGGAAAGAGAAAATGCAGCGGAAACAAAAACTATGACACAAAAACACAAGTATTTTACTTGGTTTGGAGTCGCGGTCGGCTCCTACTCCAAGACCCACGGTCCTTAACCGTTTACTTTGGGCAATTCTATAATAGCGCAAAAGGGTTACAAATTTCCATACAAGAATATTGCAGTAAATGAAAAGAATTACACTTTTCGTTATCGACGCCCGATGTGGATCGTACTTTGGAGCAGAGGGTCATCGCCGGCACTGGAATCTCGAAGTCGGAGTTTGCCAGAGCAGAGCGCTTGAACGAAAAGTTTTGGTGCGATAGAAAGTTGTGTATCTGAAGCCTTGGGGTCAAGCCCCTTTTATAGTGCTCCTGGGGGCGCCTGATTTGCTGGGGGCACCTGACACGTGCCTTCATCTCTGGAAAACTCAATCCGCAGCTCGGTCAGCACTTATCCCCTTTGACTCGACCTCTGGAGCTGACTGGGGCGCCCGGGACCTCCCGGGCGCCTAGCCCAGTGTGATTTCGAAGCGTTCTTGCTTCTTTGCTGTTTTGGTTTTGACCTTGGGCGCTCGGGACCTCCCAGGCGCCTAGCCTAGTTTCCTACCCCCTTCCTTTGGGGCGTTCTGAGCTGCAGAAACACACTCCTTCGGTCCCTGCAACCAAGGTTAGTTCCAAACCAAACAAAGCAAGAATGTTAGTCAATATTTAGAGTCGTAGCTGTCTTGCTTCTGACTTCGGGTCTTCCAAATGGAACCCTAGGTCGAACCGACGCCTACTGTTCCCTCGATGGGGAATGTGTCCTCACCTACTCCTCTCAGGAGAGTTTACCTTTTGCCAACCGGCTCCTCCAGTTGGACTTTTGCCCAATCCACCTGACCTGGTCTTTGTGCTCAACTTTCGGTCAAGTCTTCGGTGCCCAGCCCCTTGCCAGGACTTCATGCCCAGTCCTCGACCAGGACTTCTTTGCCCGACTTCCGGTCAGGTCTTCTTGCCCAGTCCTTAACCAGGACTTCTTTGTCCAGCCCTTTGCCAGGACTTCTTGCCCAGTCCTCGACTAGGACTTCTTTGCCTAGTATACCTAGGGCTTCTTCCTGCACACTTAGTAAACACATTAGTCCACAATAACATCTTAACTTCTGAACCCTTTGTCATTATCAAAATCCAGGTTTGACTTAGGTGCTGCCTGCACCAACAATCTCCCCCTTTTTGATTTATGGCAACCCGGTTCAAAAAGTTATGTTAAACATACAGAAAAATAGGTAAAGTACCAAATTTAATTTCCTCCCCCTGGAAGAAATCTCCCCCTGAGTTTTTCAAAAATTCGTGGGGTTTTTGAAAAAGTTTCTAAGTCTAAAGGTGAAAAGTTTTTCAGGTTTTCAATACTTAGAAAATTTTCAAAAAAAGGTTTTTAAGTTAGAAAATATTTTCCCAAAAAAAAAATTTGATTTGGACACTTGGAAAATTTTTAGGAGAATTTTGAATTTTACACTTAGAAAATTTTCCACCAAAGATTTAGAGCAAATAATTTTTCGAAAGCAATTTTTGAGTTAAGTACTTAAAATAATTTCAAGAGCAATTACTTA
This sequence comes from Boesenbergia rotunda, assembly GCA_024364735.1. Taxonomy (NCBI): domain Eukaryota; kingdom Viridiplantae; phylum Streptophyta; class Magnoliopsida; order Zingiberales; family Zingiberaceae; genus Boesenbergia; species Boesenbergia rotunda. Next base: position 348,973 of record JAGFNQ010000284.1, on the reverse strand, counting down.
ACATAATTTCCAAAACACTTACTTTAGAAAATTTTCTAAACTGATTTTGAAGTTTTAACACTTAGACAATTTTCAGGTAGTGTTAATACTTAGAAAATTTTCCAGTAGTTTTAATATTTAAAAAAATTTCAAGCAGAGTTATAACACTTAGAAAATTTTTCAGCAGTTTTAAATTACTTTACTTTTTGAAAAAGGAGATAAAAGTTTTGAAAACAAAATTTAATTTGAAAAAAAAAATAAATTTTAAAACCTTCTTTTCTCTCCTTTCCAATCTCTCCCCCTTTGCCATATATCAAAAAAATAGAAAAATATAGCAATAAAACTGAGTAATAGTAAGGTGCTGTACTAAACTAATTCTAAGTATAAACTGGACCAAATCAATTCAAATTTTCTCTTTCGGGTCCTATCTAACCCAATTAGCTACTTACTAACTATTATAAACAGTTATTTTCGCTAGGGTTAGTCAAGTTAAGTGATCTGATCAAGTTAGATTTTCTAAGCTTGACACTTAACCTGATTATTGTTAATTGGTATTTATTGCCCTAATTACTGCAGATGCACTGACTTAAAGCATCTTGAATCAAGGCATAGACCTAAGCATCTCAACCCATTCTAGGTTATCAAACAAAAGTACCCTAAGGTGTTTGTGAGATGTTGGCTTCTAGATCTATAGGTGCATGCAGTTCTAGGGTTAGGGCCTAGGCTAAGTCCATTTGCAAAAAAGCCCTAGTTTTGAAGGGGGTAAGTTTTTTTCTAAAAAAACTAAGTCGGAAAAAATCATTTTAAATAAATAAAATGAAAATAAAGAAATGATTTTTCAAATTAGATAAGAAATAAGACATAAAAACATAAATAGAGCAGTCGTATTCTACCAAGCATAACCCTAACTGCCTTCTTAGTGAGCTGAACTCAGACTCAGGTAAGGGTTTGGTGAAGATATCAGCTAAGTTAGATTTTGAGTCTACATGCTTAAGGACTATCTCACCCCTGGCTACATGATCTCTTACGAAGTGGTGTTTGACTTCTATGTGTTTAGTTCTAAAGTGTTGGATTGGGTTCTTAGTTAGATTAATCGAAGTTATATTATCAATGTAGACTTGGGTTTGGGTGTACTCAAGCTGGAAGTCTTTAAGAGTGTGCATCATCCATAAGAGTTGTGCTACACACTCTCCTAAAGCAACATACTCAGTTTCAGTTGTAGATAGAGCTACACAGTGTTGCTTTCTGCTGCACCAACTCACTAGACTGTTTCCTAAAAGTTGGCAGCTTCCACTTGTACTCTTTCTATCTAGTTTACAACCAGCATAGTCAGAATTCGAGTATCCTGACAGGTCAAAAGTTGAGGTCCTAGGATACCAAATCCCTACATTTAGGGTGCCCTTGATGTATCTAAGTATTCTTTTTAGGGCTGCTAAGTGTGTTTCCTTAACGCAAGTTTGGTATCTAGCGCACATTCCTATAGCGAAAAGGATATCAGGTTTGCTGGCTGTAAGGTAAAGTAGATACCAATCATACTTCTATATAGTTTAAGGTCTACGGGTTTACCATCAGGGTCACTATCTATTTTTACATTTGTGGACATGGGGATACTTATGCTTTTGGAGTTATCCATTTTAAATTTCTTTATTAACTCCTTAGCATATTTGGATTGATGGACATAATTTCCATCCCTAGTTTGCTTAATTTGTAATCCTAAAAAGAAGTTGAGCTCACCAACTAAGCTCATTTCGAATTCGTTTTCCATTATTTTTACAAATTCTTTTAAGAAATTTGAGTTGGTGGATCCAAAAATTATATCGTCAACGTAGATTTGGGCAATAAAGATGTCTTTTTCTAAGGTCTTAATAAAAAGAGTTGAGTCAATTTGTCCTTGTTTAAATTCCTTAGAAATGCGGTAGGTTGATAGGCGTTCATACCATGCCCTAGGTGCTTGTTTTAGTTCATACAGTGTCTTATTGAGCTTGTAAACATGGTCAGGTTTTTCTAAGTCCTCAAAACTGGGGGGTTGTCCTACATAGACTTCTTCTCTAATAAACCCATTCAGAAAAGCTGACTTTACATCCATTTGGTAGAGTTTAAATCCTTTATGGGCTACAAAGGTTAGCAACATTCTAATTGACTCAAGTCTGGCTACTGGGGCATAGGTTTCGTCATAGTCTAACCCTTCGACTTGACTGAACCCTTTAGCTACTAAGCGGGCTTTATTTCTAACTATTTCCCCTTGGTCATTTAGCTTATTGCTAAATACCCACATAGTGTCAATAATAGATTTGCCCTCAGATTTAGGTACTAGTTCCCAGACTTGGTTCCTTTCAAATTGGGCTAACTCCTCTTGCATTGCTATGATCCAATCAGGATCAGGTAAGGCTTCCTCTAAAGTCTTAGGTTCAATTTTCGAGATCAGTGCAATCTGACTAAGATTTCTATAGGAAGACCTAGTTCTGACTCCTAAGGTTGGATCACCCACAATTTGACCAGTTGGGTGACTGAGTCTGGGTTTCTTGGTTCTTCTAGAACTTAGTTCAGCCTCAGGTCCGGCTAGACGGTTCGGTTCAGTATTTGGTTGAACTACTTGGGTTGGTTCAATTATTGGTTCAATTGACTCAGTAGTTGGTTCAATAGTTAGTTCATTTAGAAGTTCAACTAGTGGTTCAATAATTTGTTCATTATCTTCATGATCAATATTTGCTGGATTTAAATCTGGATTATCAGATTTTGAATTAGTGTCCTCATCAAATATTAGATTTGTTGTTTCTTCAATTTTGTTAGTTTGTTTATTGTAAACCCTATAGGTCGTTCTTATTGTTGAATATCCTAAGAAGACCCCTGGGGTTGACTTAGACTGGAATTTACCTAGATAGTCCTTGGTGTTTAGGATATGGACTTTGCAGCCAAAGACCCTTAGGTAATGTAGGTTTGGAAGTCTATGGTAGTATAATTCATAGGGAGTTTTATTATGTCGTTTGTTAATTAGGACCCTATTTTGGATATAGCAAGCCGTACTAATTGCTTCTACCCAAAATTGGTTAGCTAGGTAGAATTCATTGAGCATAGTCCTAGTGGCTTCCTGTAGGGTTCTATTTTTCCGTTCTACTATCCCATTTTGCTGGGGGGTTCTAGGACATGAGAATTCATGAATGTATCTGTTTATTCTACAAAATTCCTCGAACCGTTGATTCTCAAATTCTCCCCGTGATCACTCCTAAGTCTTTTGATTTTGGTATCATTTTGATTTTCAATTAACTTACAAAAATCAATAAATATGTTTAGGGTTTCATATTTAGTTTTTAGGAACCTAACCCAAGTAAACCTAGAGTAATCATCGATAATTAGTAAGCAGTACCGGTTTCCGCTTAGTGACTTGGCTCCATGTGAATCAAATAGGTCAAGGTGCAGGAGCTCAAGTGTGGTTTGAGTTAGATCTGATTGAATTTGTTTGTGATTAGACCTGGTTTGTTTACCTTGGTTGCATGATTCACATATCATGTTTTCATGGTTCTTGATTTTAGGTATTCCTTTAATTAGGCCAAGTTGGGTGATTTTTGAAATTAATCTTAGATTAGTGTAACCTAATCTCCTATACCAAAGGTTTGATTCTTCTAACTGAGTTAATAGGTATTTAGGTATTAAGGGTAGGTTTATAGTGTAAATATTATTTTTCCTAGTGCCCTTAAGCATTACTTTTGAGTCTTGCAAGTTTCTAATCAGGCAGTTGGAGTTGGTAAAGGTAACTACATAGCCAGTATCACACAATTGACTTATACTAAGTAAGTTAAATTTAAAGTTCTCAACCAAGAGTAACTTTTTAATTACAAAATCATATTTGAGTTCAATGTTACCTGACCCAATGACTTTGAGTGTAGCATTGTTGCCAAATGCTACTAAGCCTAGGTTCTTGAACTTGAGTTTGGTGAATTTCAATTTGTCCCCAGTCATGTGTCTGGAGCACCCGCTATCCAACATCCATTGGTCCAAATCTTTATGTTCCTACACATAAAGAGTTTTGTTGATTTGGATCCAATTAGAATTAAGGATAGCTTAAATTGATTTTCACAACCTAGTCTGTCTCACCCAATCTAGAGTTATCAATCACGTTAACCTTATGGGTTTTTGTGAGACAGGTTTTAATAGAAGTAAAGACTTTATTTTGAAAAACCATGATTAGTTTTGAAAAGTTAAATTAATTTTGAAAAACTAATTAATTATTTTTTAAGTTTATTTTGAAAAAAATGGTTAAATCTAAGATTAATTGAAATCTGTGTTAGATTCAAATCTGACAATAGTAAAGTGAATTTGGTTTTCAATAATTGGCATCCAGGTTTTGGCGAGGCACTAGGTCTTCTTTGGTCGTAGCCTTATTGGATCATCAGTCATTTCCTTGACAAAGCCTTTTATTGAAAATTCATCTTCAAGTTACTTCTTGAAAGATTTTGGTCTAACTAGTTTGGGTCTTGGATCGGTAGCTTCGGCTAGTTCCGCTAAAATGGCTTCGCTAACGTACTATTATCTCACCTCCACCCAATACTATGTTGTTCAAATTTCAGTTAATCGGTTTAGTCCTTAATCTAACCAGTCCTAGGTCTAAGCATGGTAAATTGCAGAAAATAAATAAACAAGCAAGCATGCAATTTTACAATAAGAAAAAGAATTTATTTAACTATAAAAATGGTTTTTAAGTTGGCTCCCCCTGGACTAAAGTCGCGATAGTGATTAGGCAAGATATGAATCTTGTCCTTGGGGATCCAATACTGGTTTGGTCCAGCTTGATTGTTCAGGCAAAGTTTGGGTACCCATGCCTGAACTTTGGGCCTAGATTGGTTCAATACAGCATAATATGACCTTTGTCTAACCTTGGTTCGATATCCTAACCCGGATCGATTTAGAACGGACTTCTATTTCCCAAGGATCATGTTAAGACCCTTGGAACCCGAAGTGAATCGTTCTAAAGCTGCTCTAAGGTCCTTGACTTGAGTTTTCTAGGAGGAGTTCTCTTTCTCAAGCTTTTCAACTTGAGTAGAGGTTCCTTCTTGAACCTTTTCAGTCAAAGATCTAGAGTCAGCACCCTCTTTCGGGAGTTTTACTTCATGTCGGAGAGACTCAACTCGAATTTTGGCTTTCACCAAGTTACTAGATAGGTAAGCAATTAATTCTACTAATTCAGCTTTAGAATAACCACTTACAGTTATTTTGCCGTCTTCCGAAATGGTGAGCTTTCCGTCATCCGATTCCGGTTCTGATCCGGTGTTGATTTCTTCTGAAGTAGTCAGGGCGAGAAGGTTCGATTGTGGGGCCTCTTCTTCTTCGGAGGAAGACTCGTCCCACGTAGCTTGAAGGGTCTTCTTCCTTCTTGTCTTCTTGGCTTCTTTCAGATTAGGGCACTCTGATTTGTAGTGTCCCTTCTTGTTACATTCGTAGCACGTTATGTTGGGTTTGGTCTTGGATGGTTCGATTGGATCTTCCTTCTTTCGGCTGGCTTTTCTTCTGTTGGTCTGATGCTTCAGTTCCTTGTAGTAGTCCCGGGCTAGCCGAACCAGCTTGGGTCGATCCCCTTCGCTGTCTTCTAAGTCTGAGTCTAAGTCAGACTCGGGTGCAGGTTGAGGCTTCTTCTTGTCCACCTTTCCTATTTTGCCTGCAACAAAAGCAATGTCTTTCTCGGCTAAGGTGCAGTTAGTCTGCTCATGTAATTCAAGTTCAGAAAATAACTCATCTAATTTAATTTTAGAAAGGTCCCTTGAAACTTTGTACGCATCTACCATAGATGCTCATAAAGTATTTCTCGGGAAGGCGTTTAGGGTATACCTGATAAGGTCACGATTTTCTACCTTGTGACCTATTATATGTAGACCGTTCATCAGCTCCTGGATTCTGGCGTGGAGCTAGGCTGCTGACTTGCCGTCGTTCATTTTGATTGTGTATAACTTGTTCAGCAGTAGGTCCCTCTTGCTGATTTGGGTGTCGAAGGTTCCTTCGTGCAGTTTGATCAACTTACCCTAGAGTTCCTTCGCACTGTTGAAGGGTCCCACCCGGTTCAGCTCTTCTTTGGTTAGTCCTCATTGGAGTGTCTGGGTCGCCTTTGCATCAGCCTCGATCTTATTTTCAGCGAGGCATCCCATTCTGTGTAAGGCTGTGCCACTCCTTCAGCATTTTTCAGGATTTCCAGATCAGATTGGATTATGATACACATGTCCACCTGAGTTTTCAGGTGGATTTCCATCCGACTCTTCCAGTAGGAGAAGTCTTCTCCACTGAAGAGTGGTGGTATGGCTGTACTGAAACCCTCTTGCATGGTCATTTAGAATTTCTGAAATAATAACAAAAAATTGTCCCAAGACTTGGTCTTGGATTAGTAGTGCGGGAATAAGATATTTAAAAGAAATGATCGAGTGGTGTTGCACCAACCTCGATTAACGAGAAAAATTCGATCGAAAAAGAAATTAAAATTTTCGTAAAAATCCAGAAAACTCCCAAATTGGTGGTTGCACCAAATTTGAGCAACCCCGCTCTGATACCACTTGTTCGATCGAGAGAAATGATAGAGGGGGGTGAATATCGTTAAAACTTTTTCTTCGGATTAAGGAAAGAGAAAATGCAGCGGAAACAAAAACTATCACACAGAAACACAAGTATTTTACTTGGTCGAAGTCGCGGTCGGCTCCTACTCCAAGGCCCACGGTCCTTGACCGTTTACTTTGGGCAATTCTATAATCGCGCAAAAGGGTTACAAATTTCCGTACAAAAATATTGTAGTAAATGAAAAGAACTACACTTTTCATTATCGACGCCCGATGTGGATCGTACTTTGGAGCAGAGGGTCATCGCCGGCGCTGGAATCTCGAAGTCGGAGTTTGCCGGAGCAGAGCGCTTGAACGAAAAGTTTTGGAGCGATAGAAAGTTGTGTATCTGAAGCCTTGGGGTCGAGCCCCTTTTATAGTGCTCCTGGGGGCGCCTGATTCGCTGGGGGCGCCTGACACGTGCCTTCATCTGTGGAAAACTCAATCCGCAGCTCGGTCAGCGCTTATCCCCTTCGACTCGGCCTCTGGAGCTGACTGGGGCGCCCGGGACGTCCTAGGCGCCTAGCTTGACTTGGTCTGCTGGCTTCGTGGCTGATTTGCTTCGATTACCTCTTTGGCTTTGACCATGGGCGCCCAGGACCTCCCGAGCGCCTAGCCCAGTGTGATTTCAAAGCATTCTTGCTTCTTTGCTGTTTTGGTTTTGACCTTGGGCGCCCGAGACCTCCCGGGCGCCTAGCCCAGTTTCCTACCCCCTTCCTTTGGGGCGTTTTGAGCTGCAAAAACACACTTCTTCGGTCCCTGCAACCAAGGTTATTTCCAAACCAAACAAAGCAAGAATGTTAGTCAATATTTAGAGTCGTAGCTGTCTTGGTTCTGACTTCGGGTCTCCCAAATGGAACCCTAGGTCGAACCGACGCCTACTGTTCCCTCGACGGGGAACGCGTCCTCACCTACTCCTCTCAAGAGAGTTTACCTTTTGCCAACCGGCTCCTCCGGTTGGACTTTTGCCCGATCCACCTGACCAGGTCTTCATGCCCAACTTCCGGTCAGGTCTTCGGTGCCCAGCCCCTTGCCAGGACTTCATGCCCAGTCCTCGACCAGGACTTCTTTGCCCGACTTCCGGTCAGGTCCTCTTGCCCAGTCCTTGACCAGGACTTCTTTGCCCAACCCTTTGCTAGGACTTCTTGCCCAGTCCTCGACCAGGACTTCTTTGCCTAGTGTACCTAGGGCTTCTTCCTGCACACTAAGTAAACACATTAGACCACAATAACATCTTAACTTCTGAACCCTTTGCCATTATCAGAACCTAGGTTTGACTTAGGTGCTGCCTGCACCAACAGTTTTGAGATGAAAAATAAGTTGCTGGAATTTCTTCATAAAAATCAGCCCTTAGAATGGTTAGACTTGAAACAACTTTCTCACTCCCCAAAGTTATGGCACTAGCATTTCCCTTAGGATTAGGAGTAGCTTGAGAAGGTAATTGACTTGATCTTTGTGCTTGCATTTGATTCATTACACTAGCTATTTGTCCAATGTATCTTTCAATGTTTTTAAGAGTGGATTCATTCTTTTGTTGCCTTTGTTGTTGTAAAATTTGCTGTTATTGTATGATTTGTTGAAACATCTCCTCAAGCCTTTGTTGGTGTTCATTAAACTCACTAGAGTCCTCAAAGTCTTCTTGATTGGCATAGGACTCTTGTTGGTCTTGAAATGTAGCATTAGGTTGTTGAAAATCATAAGTAGGTTGTGAATCTTGAAAATTCTATTGTTGGGGCTGATAAATGATTGATTGGGTTGTTGAAATTGCTAAAAATTAGGTGGAGAACTTGGTTGAAATTGCTGAAAATTATGGTTCTGAAAATTCTGATTCTGAGGCTGAAATTGATTATTGAATGGCTGAAATTGTTGGGATTGAAACTTCTGATTTCCAAACTGAAAATTCTGCTGGTATGGTTGGAAAGATTGTTGTGAAGGTTGAAAACCTTGCTGATCATAATGAAATTGTTGTTGAAAATCTTGGAAAATCTGCTGAAACTGTTGTTGTGGCTGATTCCAAGGTTAGTTTTACTGAAATTGTTGATTAGATTGCTGGAATGGTTGATTATCTTGCTGAAAATTCTGGAATTGAGAATAGGGTTGCTGAAAATACTGATGTTCTGCCATGGATTGCTTGAATGAGTAGGAATATTTTTCAGTAGCTTCTGAAACTCTTCCTTGATTTCTCCTAACTCTGAATGTTCTCTCTATCTCAAGATCAAACTCCACAAGATCTCCACCTGCAGTCCTGGTCATAAACAAACAAAAATGGCAGCAAATGTGTATAAAAAGATAAAACAAATAAAATAGAATCAAAGAATATGAAAATAAACACAAGCTCAAATTAAACAAACTCAACTAGTGATTCCCCGGCAATGGCGCCAAAAATTTGATGGACCCAATAACTAGTGTCACGAATGAGTCTCAAATTTAGATATTTATAAGTTGAAAACCCTTAGCTTACAAAATAAAATATAGTACAGGGGCCTCAAGTCGTATTTTTTCTCAGGACTAGTTGTGAATGTTTAATTCAAGCTTGAAAGTGGTTGTCATTTGATGATTTGGGTTTTCTAATAAAATGGGGGTTTTTGCGATAAGGAATGAAATAGCAATTAGGAACAAAATGGGCTTAACTAAGCATAAATGAATTAGGAAAGTTCGGAAACTAAACTTAACCTATTTGACAACTGAGCAATTAAAACCAAACAAAGGAATTGAAATTTAAGAGCTAATTGTAGGGAACTAATTGCAGAGAACTAAACTTGAATGCAGGTAATTAATTGCAGAAATATGAAAGCTAGAACAAAACCATTGCTTAAGAAACTTGGCTTAAATTGTAATGTAAACAAACTAGAACAACTTGAAGAATTAAGTGCTTGGAACCCAATTACCCTATATTAAACATCAAAGCAATTCATTATCAAGACTTCCCTTTGCCGTCGCACAAAAGTTGAGCTAGAAACCCTCTGAACTCAAAGATCAGCGAAGGAACACTCCCTGGATCAGTTTCTGATTGCTCCGAAGACGAAGATAACCTGCGATCAAGTGGAAGCGATCAGTGGAATGGAACTCCGGCGAAACCCTCCCCTGAGCTCCTCTCAGTGACGAAATTGAATGCAAACTTAACCGGAAAATCTTCTCCGATGATCTGAAACCTTGAAAACAAACAGATGTTGATGTTGGCCGCGCGATCGGAGGAGAACAGACGAAGAAAAACCCAAGAACAGGAAAGGAACTCGCGATCTGGGGACGACACTTCAGCGGAAGAGGGAATTCCCAATTAAACTTATCCCATTTAAATTTGAACGGTTGTGATCATCTTTGCTGCATCCAACAGACGGATCTACTCGGATCTGAACCAAACCTTCTAGATCTTGATCAATGGTCCTGATCTCTTCCTCTTGAGCTGGAATCATTCAGATCTGCAACGGATGGCTCAGATTGCTCTGATTTTTGAATGGACGGTTTATGCTCCTCTTAAGCTCAATCCAACAGCTGGATGACCTCTGATTGGGACCAAATCTTCATATCTTGATCTGTGGTCTAGATTAACTCTAACTTGAGCTCGGATTGGCCAGCAGATGATAGATGGCTCAGATCTAGCTATTTCTTGATCGGACGGCCCACATTGATCCATCTCTTAATCCCCTTGATCAAAGCCAATTCTGACTCAAATTTGACTCAATCTGATCTAAGTCCATGCTCATTCAAAACCTACAAAATTAGATTCAAATTTTAGTGCCAAAATACCTCCATTATAGAAAGATTTGAATCAAAAGCTAAAATAGAGATAATTCATGAAACCTAATGTAAATGCAAACTTAAGTATATAGAATACGATCAAAACATGGGTTTAAGAGCCTAAATTAATCATCAAAATGGTAGTTATTAGTAAGTCAAGTGAGGAGGACCAAGGTGAACCAATGTCCTAGTTAACCTAGGCACGAAGTCCTGGTTCATTTGAATTGGGCACTAAGTCCTAGCCGCGGGCTAGGCAACTAAGTCCTGACCGGAAGTTGGGTACTAAGTCCTGGTCGAGGACTGGGCAAGAAGTCTTGGCCGAGGGTTGGGTACCGAAGACCTGGTTCGAGGAATTGGGCACGAAGACCTGGCCGAGGGTTGGGCACCGAAGTCCTGGACTTAGGGTTTGGGCACGAAGTCTTGGTCCGAGGGATTGAGCAACTTAGCTGAGTGATGACTAAGGACAGAAGTAGAGACGGGTCAGGATTCGGACGTCTTGAGATCCGGGAGTATCAGAGGCTAAGCAAAAGTCCACCCGAAGGACTGGGTGGCAACCGTCTCCTGAAAGGAGTAGGAGAAAGGCGCGTTCTCGGGGGTGGGAACTTGCGTCGGGTCGACCTAAAGTTTCATAGAAATCCGAAGTCAGAACCAAGTCCTTAAGTTTAAAGTTGTGTGTATATTTGCTTTGTATTTGTATATCTTGCAGGTACCTAAAATGGAAGACAAAGCAAGCGAACAACACACACCGCGGCTGAAATCTTGGAAGCCAAGCGCCCATCTTGGAAGCCAAGCGTCCCCATCAATGGGGGCGCCCCAATGGAATCAGGCGCCCCCATCAATAGGGGCGCCCAACTCAAAGAGGTAAAAGCTGGTTCTGCGAAGGAAGGCATAACAGGCTTCCATTCAGGCGCCCGGGAGCATACGGGTGCCCCCATCAGCTCAGGCGCCCAAGTGGAGATGGATAAGCGCTGACCGAGCCTACGGATAAGGGATCGCGCAGGAGAGGCCACGTGTAGGCACCCCCATCGACACAGGCGCCCGTATGGGTGCTATAAAAGGGGCTTCGACCCCTCAGCTTCATACACAACTTCCAAGATCCATTCTGAGCGTTCTGACCGACGACAAAGCGCTAACGACGAGTCTCTACAACCGGGAGGCTCTAGGAGGAAGTGTGCGCACATCGGAGATTCAGATCGGCCTAGTCTTCGACCATTTCATTTTGGTTTTCTTTAATTATTATGCACTTAATTTTCTATATTTGTGATTGTAATTACTGTACTGTAAGACGGGTTTCTCCGCCTCTAGAAAGTCCGGAAAGGAGACCAATAGTGGACGGGCGTTCCCGTGCATAGGCCTTGGATGTACTGACCCTGGGGGGTTGGGAACCAAGTAAAAAGTCCCGCATGCGCTGTGTTGTCTTTTATTCTTTCTGTTTTATTTTCTGCTGTGCTACTAACGCTCTGAGTCTAGAACGATCAAAAGTTTTACGAAGTTTACCGTGAAGATTTTACGGTTGATATTCACCCCCCCCTCTATCAACAGCACCGGTCCTGCATACTCTTCCGTAGAACCTGTATCCCTCGAATGTACCAAACTCGTTAACTCCATTCCCGTGTTATCCTTCTCGTCTGCTACGTCTTTCGCTTGACTTCCTACACTCCTAAGCTCCTGCATACTTAGACACAGGGATCAAAATAAACATGACCTAACTTGACTCGGTTGACCACATCAAAACTATCCTGGGGTACTTACAATCTTTCCCTTTTCGATGTGCATCAACTGAGTTAACTTAGGAAAAAACATAGATAGTAAAAAGAAAGTAATAATCTTTGACAATATAACACAAAAAAATTTGCTATTGAAAATCAAACCTCCCCGTTAATTTAATCCTCATAACTCGCCCCCTTTGATTACATAAAAAAATGGGATAAAAACACTTTAAGGGGTAAAAAGAAATAATTTTCATTGAAAGAAAAAATTGATAATTTTTAAAAAATATTTCCAAAGAAAAAATCTGGTAATTTTTCTTAACCTCCAAATTACAACGTATAGATCTCAAAAAATCAAAATTATCAAAAATATTTTTTAAGTATTTATAGAATTAAAAATATGATTATTGATTAAAAAAATAAAAAAAACTAACTACCATAAAAATCTCAAAATTTTTGTCAATGTGTCAAATGAGTAAACCTAGCAGTATTAAATTTTTTTAAAATAAAATAACTTTTCTAATTATTGAAAAAATAATTTTCATTACAGAATCTAGAAAATTTTTTTAAAAAATTAAAAATAGATTTCTACTTTAAAAAATCTTGAAAATTTTTTCTCAATGGTCAAAGTCTAATGTATGCTTCCCAAAAAATCAGATTTTTTTTGAAAAAATAATTTTCTAAGTAATTTTAAAATTAAAAAATCAATTTTCGAAAGCAAATTCACAAAAATTCATTGAATAGTAAAAAGAAATTCTGAAATAATTCTAGTGAGTGGATAAAGTTTTTGGTCATCAAAGAAGAAATTTGAAAAACAATTAAGTCCAAAGTTTGCTCGTTAACTTAATTTTTTTTTCAACAATTTATTCAACTACCACAAAAAAATATTTTAACAATTAAAACAGATTTAGATACCCAATATAAATTTCTACCTACAGAATTAATCAAAACATAGGTGGAATGCAATTCTTGGCACTTTTACAATTTTTCCACTATGATTTCTCAGATACTAGTTTGGATTTGCATGCAACTTTCTTGAATTTGACTTTCGAAAATTATTTAATCATACACATTTATTTTATAAGGTCTCTATTTATTCTTTTAATTTTGAATTTTCAACATTAATTTTGTCAAATAATTCCGGTGGACATACATTGGATAAGTTCACTTTCAATTCCATATTTTCCTTTTTCAAATTAATGTACTTTGTTCATAACTTACATAATGACCTACTTAGCATTTAGATGACATCATATAGTTGACCAAGAGGGAGGTTACATACCTCACTTACCATGTCAGATTCGCAATCTGACGCTCCCCCTTCATTGATGCTCATTTCGGATGAGCTTTCATTGTCCTCTCCTTAGTAACTAGCCATTAACGCCAGACCGACATACTCTTCTATGTCAAATTCCGAGGATGAAGATTTGCTCCATGTCGTCTTTAGGTTCTTTTGCTTACTTGGACCAGGCTTCTTTTCTTTGTCTTTCTTCTTTAGTTTCGAACAGTTGTCCTTGACGTGTCCTTCCTCTTGACAACTATTGCAGTGGACCTTCCTTTTGTTTCTTAGTAGTTTCGTTGCTTGCGACTTATTAAACTTATTAGTTTTAAGGAACTTCGAAAATTTCCTTACCATGTATACTTTTTAGTCATCATCAAGTGATGCATGTGTCTAAGTCTAATTCATACTTTTGAGCCTTCACATCTTTGTAAGCCTTCAGCGCTAGATTCTTATTTGAGTTTTCATTTCTTAGTCCTGCACACCAACTCTCGTGTAATTCCAAAGTAGAGAACAAATTCTCCAAGGTACTTACCTCAAGGTCCTTAGATATGTAGTATGACCAATCCGGGGTACTCGGAAAGGCGTTGAGTGCATATATTTATGAGTCGCGATTTGTTACCGTTTCTCCGAGGCTGGTGAGTCCCATGATTAGCTCCTTGAGTTTAGCGTGCAGTTAGGCTACCATCTCTCCTTCTTCCATTCGGAGGTGCCGGTTGTTAAAAGGTAACTTCTTCAGAGTGGAGTAGGTGAGGACGCGTTCCTCAGAAGAGGGAACAACCGAACAGTAGACGTCGGTTCGACTTTGGATTTTATTTAAAATCCAAAGTCAGGACCAGATAGCTCTAGCTATCAAATATTCATGCATTCTATATATATCATTATTTTCCTGTACTAACCCTGATTGCATGCTAAGATTAGTAGTTGGCTGCATTGGGGGCGCCTGAGAGGACTAAGGCGCTCGAGAAGCCACGAGCCCGTAAGGTCTCGAGCGCCCCAGATGGTATTGCTCAACATTGGTGAAGTTGAGTTGGCAACTTCTAATTGGATGTGCCACATCAGCACTTAGGCGCCCCAGTGCACTTAGGCGCCCGAGAGTGGATAAAATTTGGCCGAGTCAGCGGATGATGACGCAACCGAATCGGCAACGTGGAGGCACCCCCATGCGCACTCAAGCGCCCGAGTGTCAATATAAAAGGGGTTTCACCCCCTCAGTTCAAAAAATCAATTCAAGCATTCAGAATCACTGTGATCAAGTTTCCAAGCTCAAGTTCTCAACACCAAAGCAGTCCAAGATCGACGACATGTCGCTTCTATGATGAAACACATTCTTCTTCTTAAGCAAGTGTTGTCGGTATAAAATTTCAGTTTTATTTTTGTACTTAATCTTCATACTCTGTAACTCATTTTGCAGATTATAGAATTTTCCAACAAAAATGGTCAAGGACCGTGGGTCTTGGAGTAGGAGCCGTCATAGACTCCGAACCTAGTAAAACAAAACTTGTTAACGTTGTTGTTGCTTGTCATTTTGATTATTCCATTGTGTTTACTCACATTTTAATCCAAAAAATTTCGTATCGATATTCACCCCCCTTTCTATCGATCAGATTGATCCCACAAGTGGTATCAGAGCGGGTTGCTCAATTTCGGTGAAACCACCAGTTGAGCGGTCTTTTGGATTTAAAACTTAATTTTAATCTTTTAAACTTAACCTCATTTCTGAAAATTTAAAACTTAATTTCAAAACTTAACTTAAACTTAACTCAATTTTTTAAAAATCCAAATTTAATTTAAACTCAAACTTAATTTTTCAAAAAATAATTTAATAATACTCTTACCTTAATGAATTTTTTTTGTGCTTAATTGATAAGTCATTAAAATCGCAAGTCAACCATGGCCAACCGGGCGCCTGAGAACCTACTCGGGTGCTTGATACTTTTTCATCTGAACAATGCAGTCCTCCAGGCACCCCTGGTTTTACAAAATCATGGGCGCCAGTCAAAAACCACCTGACATCACCTGACCCTAGGCGCCTGAAAGCCCCCTCTTCTCCTCCCCTTTACCCTTCTATACTATCTTCAAGCGGTCGCAATCAACCGAGGGGCGTCCTCCCTAATCAAGATTCGACTATGCCTTCTCGGTAAAATTCTAATCAACACTTCTCCTTAATTTTTCTAATTTTCTTTCTTAATAACATGCCATTCCTTTTAGTAAATGTCGTGTCACTGAGGTAAACCCGCTGTTGAGCTTAGCCCTGACCCTAGGTTCCCATCATTAGCCCTCTTCAATAAATTTGCAATCATTGTCTATAAATCACTTAAAACCCACTGTCTTAGTAGAGGCTTCTTTAATCAATCATGTCACTTAGCTGTAGGAACTATTAACTACTATCACCTTGACCGTTTAGTTTATTGCAATAGCTCAATAAACATAACCTTATGTGCAGAATTCTATAATAACTTGGTCAGAATTAATGATTTTAGCTATTCTACCTTGGTCCAGTCCCTTTCTCTTACCATTACCCCTGTCCAGTTTACTCAGTTTCTTGGACTACGACCCTCTCAATCCACTTTTATCTGCTACCCTCTTAGGGACCTTCCCTTTCCTGCTCTTTACTCTCACATCACCCTTGATACACTTTACACTTACATTTGCAGGGGTGTGAGAGATCCGACTTGGTCGAACTTCCAATCCGTCGACCTACGTATCTAGGACTATGGACTCTATCGAGTCTTGGTCCGCTACATGCTACCACTGACCTCTCGGGATGTAGCGGTTATGTAAACTTTTCATTCCTTCCTACTTTATGTGAGATCGTTGTGATCGATAGAGGGGGTGAATATCGATTACGTATTTTCGGATGTAAATCAGATTCGATGCAGCGGAAATACAAAAAGTGGCAAGTCCAAAATAAGGCAAACACTTTATTTTTTACTTAGTTCGGATTCTATGGCGGCTCCTACTCTAAGGCCCGCGGTCCTTGACCATTCTCATTGGGCAATACTATAATCCATAAAATGAATTACAAATATAAACAATTAAGTACAGAAATAAAATGGAAATTTTATACCAACGACACTTAAAGGAAGAGAAGATCTTTTCATTGTAGAGGCGGCATGCCATCGACCTCGAACTTTTTTTGGCATAGAGAACTTGAGCATGGAAGCTTTATCGCAGTGTATTTGAGTGCTTGAATTGATATTTGGAAGCAAGGAGGTGAAACCCCTTTTATACTGGTACTCGGGTGCCCGAGAGGCTATAGGGGCGCCCTCCACGTCGACGGTTCAGCCGCATCGTTATCCGCTGACTCAGCCAAACTCTATCCCATCTCGAACGCTTGGGAGCACTGGGGCACCTAAGAGCTGACGTGGTGCATCCAACCAGCAACCGCCAAATCAGCTTCGCCAACACTGTGAAAAAGGCCTCTGGGGCACCTGAGTCCTCTAAGGCACTTGGCTTCTTAAGCGCCTAAGACCTCTCAGGTGCCTAGCTCATAGGCACTTGAGTCCTCTCAGGTGGCCCCAATCGTAGCCAGCTGGTCTTCTTAACTTGCAATCAAGATTAGTCCAAGAATACAATAATATATGTTAAATGCATGAATGATTGGCAGCTTAAGCTGTCTGGTTCTGACTTTGGATTTCAAACGAAATCCTAGATTGAACCGACGCCTACTGTTCCATCTTTCGGGGAATGCGTCCTCACCTACTCCACTCTGGAGAAGTTATGTTTTGACAACCAGCACCTCCGATTGGACTTTTACTTGGCCTCCGAAACTCCTAGATCTCGAGACGTCCATACCTCGACCCGTCCCTACTTCTATTCGTAGTCCTCGCTTGGCTAAGTCTTCTAACCGATCTTCTAGATCAGGTCATTGTACCCAATTCCTCGAACTAGGTCTCCATGCTCAACCCTCGGTCAGGTCTTCGGTGCCCAGCCCTCGGCTAGGACTTCGTGCTCAACCCTGTAGGTTAAGACTTCGTGCCTAGGTAAACTAGCATTTTCCCACACTTAGCAAATCCATTAGATCACAATACAAACTTAACATTGAACCTTTCATCATTATCAAAAGTAGGTTCAATCTAGTGCTTTCGGCACCAACAATCTCTCCCTTTTTGATTTATGACAACCCAATTCAAAAGTTAAGTTAAAAATATATATCAGCAAGAAATAAAATACAGTTAAATAATAGATTCAATATTAAAGAAATTTTTCTAAGGCTTGAAATTTTTGAAAAACTTTTAACTCTCCCTCTTGATATGTTATCCTGCCCCTGGTTTTTAAAATATTTGTAATTTTTGAAAAAAAAAATCTTGCAAAATTGAAATAGTGTATAAAGCTCCCTCTTAATTTGAAATTCTCCTCCTGAAGCTTTTGAAAAATATGTAATTTTTCAATTGAAAGATTTTCTAACTTTTTTGAAAAATTCTAAGTATAAAAAAGTTCATTACTTTGAAAAATAATTCAAAGTATAATTTTGAAAAAGTGTTTTCAAAACTTTTGAGTATGATTTAACAAAAAAAAAATTTAAGTTAAAGTGAAAACATCTTTTGAAGAAAAAATAGAGTTTTCTTTTAAAAAAATATTCTTTCGAAACTTTAAAAAAACAAAGTTTTAAGAATGAAAAAAATAATTTAACATTACTTTTTCTGCTCTCCCCCTTGCCATTTATCAAAAATGTTATTGCAACAAATATTTTATTTTTGAAAGAATATTTACTTTTCTCTACTCTCCCCTTTTTTCAAACAATAATTAATTAAGGAGAAAGTAAAAAAAATTGAGTATCAGTGTAAAATATGGCAATTCGAAAATCGGGACCAGAAAATTTTTCGAGATTTTTCCGGATAGAGTCTAGGGTTTCCGGCCCTACGGGAGGAGCCCAAGGGGCTTTATTGTAAAAACTTAAAACTTATCAAGGGTTTATAGGTAAACTCTTAAATTACGAAAGGGTAAGTAATCTAACCCTAGAGATTTATGGAGGTGGATTAAAATATAGTGGAGGGTTAACTGGTTAAAACCTTACCCTAAAAGTAAAGTGGAATTTCAGAAAGTTGGGGGACCTTTTTGCAAAAGATCCACCCTTTTATAACCTGGCTTCTCCCTCTGCTTCTCCCGTGCCCTAAACCCGCAGCCGCCCGCTCCTTTTTCTTCCTCTCCCTTTGCGAGCCCTAAACAGCGCGATCTCCACACCCGACGCCTCCCTCTCCATCGCGTGCCCTAAGCCCGACGTCGTAGCCCTAGCCACAGCACAAGCAGCAGCCGACCCAATCCCTTCTTCTTCTCATTGCGTGCCCTAGCTCCATTGGTAGCCAAGATGCGAGGGAATGATTTAGGTCGTCTCCATCTCTCCTCTGTTCTGGTCTCGTCGGATCTAGGGAAAAAGGGAAATCGTTCGTTCCAATTCAGGTATAAATTCTTAGATTTGGGTTATGTTTGAATGGTTGATGCTATTAGTATTGATCTAGATTTGTGTAATTCGAAACTGGGTTTAGTTTGGATTTCTATTTGATACCGTGAGGTTGATTGTCGTGGTTGTGGTTTAGTTTTGTTCTTGGATTGGTGAGAAGTGTACGATGTTGGATCGGTTTTTGGATCAAGATTTTCTATAGTAATATGGTTGGAGTAGCTGCTGAACTTGGATGGTCTTAAATTCATGCTAGATCTTGGAGTTGTGTGGTTTTAGATGTGGATTTGTAACTCTGTGTTGATTCACTTCCCCTGCCGTGAGCTTAGTTGATAGAGTATGTCATGGTGTTATTATTGATACGTAGAGGTAATTTGAAATAGATATAGTTGGATTAGTTTTCGTTTCTTATTGCATTTGGATCTTTCGATCTTCCAGCTATGAGCTTTTGTCCTAGTAGCAAAATGAGATCATGAGTTTAGAATGGGATTATAAGTTTAAATCCACTACTTTCGTATGCTTGCTGTGGGGGGTTAGCATGATGATGCTATAAGGACCCTAGGTATAGTTTTGTGATTAGGATTTGACCTCAATTATGTTAGGTTGTGTAGCTTAGCTAGTTTATTAATGTTATAAAGAGTTATGTCCCTAATACAAGACATTGATCGGTCGCGGATATTATCCTGGACGGTGGTTCTCTTCGCATTTGGATTCTTCTATTTGGAGGCGGGTACCCTTTGACTTATCTTTTAGATATTGTCATATTGCTATGCATGGTTTGTTATAGATAACAATAAGTTTGTATGCTATGTCTGCCTTAGTATACCTGTATTTGATATATGTTGCTTATCCTTGAGGTTATCTCCCGTTTAACTTTATACAGTCTCAATAGTTGCCATGTATATGTATATATATGTGCATAGAAGTAGTGATATGTTCTCTCTTGCATTTTGACATTGATAGATCACTGGTTACCTTTTTCAATATACCTAGTAGGTTGCTTGTATCCCATGATATAGGATTTAGACCTTTACCTAGCACATGGAGGTGTTAGCTGAGGATTTGGTGGGTGTTATATGTGTTTGGGTCATGCACCATCCTTGCATTATTGCATGCTGACGATCATCGGCTCCTATGTAGTCTGAGCCCATCGTCAGTTACATGAGGATATGCACACACATCCACTCAGGGGTAGTGGCTGTCATAGAGTGTGTGCATTTGCCCGGTATTGCTCCGCACGGCCACTATTTGGAGGGTGGTTCCGGTGCGTGGTAGCAGCCAGGGATCCCTTCTCGTCCTGAGACATGAGAAGATGAGAGCTAGACTCCCCCATTGCTTGGGGTAGGAGAGACCTCCGCCAGCATCCTGTCCACTCGGTCACTCAGGAGCAGTGATAGTAGGGTGCGTACAGTTGTCATAGCTCTACCCTTTCGATCGTCCATTTATGACAGGTGGACGATGATCTGACTGGTGTCAGGGGTGACACATATCATTGCACCATGTGCATATTTTGCATCGTGCATTATTTGTTGCATTTGATTTCTGCACTTGATTGACATGAATATACTGGAGACTTGTTTACCTTAGATTATATGTTGTACTTGTTCCATAGGGATTATATTTCACCCCCTGCAGGATAGATGGATTCTGGTATGTACCTTTATTCAGTGTCTTTAGCATATACCCTTGTCTATTATTCATATGAGACTGTATCAGCGTAGATCCTTATTGTTAGTATAACGTACTATGTGTATCTGTTGGGTATCCGCTGAGTTATGGACTCACACCGTTGTCATACTTTTTGATTTCAGGTTGATATATGCCAGGAGGGTCCGAGTCGCCAGTCTCATACTCGCTACTACACCTGATTTGGTTTTATGCATTATTTTCTATTTTTGGACCATGTTATGTTTTATTCTATTGCATTGGATTTTCGTGGACTTGTAGTACTTGTCTTTCTTTATGGGATTGTACTTTTGAGTCCTATGTGGGACTATGTGTGTGGTTTTGCTTCGTTACTGCCCCCTGGCAGCTCAGGTAAGTTCGTGTTTTGGATCTATGATTATATTGTCATATATATGCTGTTCTATTTGGATTTGAGGCCTGAGGCCCATATAAACTGCGTGGTATGGTTATATTTGTGGTATGTATGTGTAAATTGTCCGCCGGACAGGTGAGGTGATATCCGATTTTCTATTGGATCAGCAGCTCCTAGGTCTCGGGGCGTGACAATTTATTTTTGGTATCAGAGCTCAAGTTATCGGATACCTTGAGGACTTGTGGATTTTCGGTATTTATCTGATACCAATTTATTTTTGGTATTAGAGCGTAGGTTTTGTTGATGCAGTCTGGCCCTGATTGTTATTTTGGTGTTGACACTGATTTTAGTTTAGGTGGATGATTATTGATTATGATTAAGTCCTGATCGAGGATCAGGCATGGTATGGAAAATCCTAGCTTGGAGGGCTAGGTGTTGGAAAATCCTAACCTGGAGGGTTAGGTGTTGAAAATCCTAGCTTGGAGGGCTAGGTGTGTGAAAAGTCCTAATTCGGAAGAGGTGGGTGAAAAGTCCTAGCTTGGAGGGCTAGGTGAAAAGTCCTAACTTGGAGGGTTAGGTGCAAATTCCATCTTGGAGAATTAGGTGAAAAAGTCCTGGCTTGGAGGGTCAGGTCGTAGCTTGGAGGGCTAGGTTTGAAAAAGTCCTAATTCGGAAGAGTTGGGTGAAAAGTCCTAGCTTGAAGGGCTAGGTGAAAAGTCCTAACTTGGAGGGTTAGGTGCAAATTCCCAACTTGGAGGGTTAGGTGAAAAACCCTTAGCTTGGAGGGCTAAGGTGGTTGGAGCCCCTGGATCGGTCTGGTGACCGATCAGAGAGTTGGCACGGTGCTCCTTCGTGGATCGGTCCGGTGACCGATCCAGCGATGACTGATCGGTCTGGTGACCGATCAGGGAGTATTCGTTTCACCCACTGATTGGCTCCTGATCGGTCTGGTGACTGATCAGGGAGCAAACAGTGAGGTTGAGTTCCCTTGCTGAACTTCTCCTGATCGGTCTAGTGACCGATCAGGATCACTGTGCAGATCGTTCGGGAGAACGGTCCAGTGTTGCAGGTTCCTCTCTATGATCGATCAGGACGGAGCCTGATCGGTCTGGACCCAACCTGATCGGTCTGGTGACCGATCAGGATATTTCCTGATCGGTCCGGTGATCGATCAGGAGGTCTGGACTGCGAAGCTCAAAAATCGCCCGATAAAGGGGTGGATCGGTCCGGTGATCGATCCACAACCTGGGATCGGTCTGGTGACCGAGCCAAGAGAGTCTCAAAGAAATCACGATTTCTAATCGAGCGTTGGGGACCGATCAGGACGGAGCCTGATCGGTCTGGACCCAGCCTGATCAGTCTGGACCCAGCCTGATCGGTGTGGTGACCGATCAGGAGGCTCTCTGATCGGTCCGATGACCGATCACTTTAATTCAAATTGCACTGTCAGACGCTCTGATCGCGTCTGAACGTATCCGATTCTCTGCGCTTAACGTCTGATACATGATATGATGTTTGATATGCTGCTCTAACACTCTGATTAAGCTGCAGGTGACAGGGGAGGATTCAAACACTCAAGGAGAAGTCAATGGAGGCTTTCCTTGGAGCAGGTTTGTCCGTTTTTCCATCTCAGGTTGCAACGGCCGAGCTGCAGACTGGAGCTTGGCTGAGGGAAGCTCAGGGAGTCCAGGGATAGCTCAGTGGTAGATGGCATTGGCAGATGAGCAGCTGGGAGCTACAGGGATGGTGTCATCTGATGTTTGGTGTAGAAACAAAAGAGAGAAGAAGACTTCGGTTGAAGCAGAGTTCTAGAGTTCGAAAGTTCTAAGTGTTCGAGCTTGCTGAAGATCTTGCTGCGATTTTGTGTTCTCCACACTTGACTTGCTGTGTGCGTGTGCTGTTGATTCCTTGAGCAAGTCATTGAGATCTGAGGAGCAACCAACTCTTACGTGAGTGCTTGGAGGAAGGAACAAGGAGCTTGGAGTCCAACAGTGAGAAGACACGAAGGAGGGAGTTCTTGCGTGAGATCGTCACTAGGTGGAGCTCGGGTTAAGCTTGCTGTGTTCTTGTCCTTGCTAAGTGCTGAGTAAGAGTTTTCTTTGTGTTTCATTAAGCTTAAATCTATATCCTTGTTTGAAACACTGTGGAGAGGTTTCTCCACCGAGAAGGAGGTTACTTTATATCCGGTGAACACCGGGGCTTGATCTGCCGACGATCAAGGGATCGCCCACCTTAAGGGCACGCCAAGGAGTAGGGGCAAGTTATCCCCGAACCTTGTAAACCCTCCGTGTTAGCGTTCTTGCTAGTTGTGTCTGGTTGCATTCGTTTTCTATTTTTGGTTTCTGCACTGCTTTGTTTCCATTCGTTTCTTCCGCTGTGCTACTGATAAGGTTAAGTGCAGAAATTTCATAAGTGCCGAAGGTTTCAAGTATTTGGCTATATTCACCCCCCCCCCTCTCTAGCCATCCAGATTCCAACAAGTGGTATCAGAGCATGGGGCTCTGCTTTTTGCGGATTAACAACCGAGAGCTACATCCATGGCATTGAGGGAAGGTTTTTCCACCACTCGACCTCCATTCTTCGATGGCGCCGACTTCCAATATTGGAGATCGAAGATGGAATATTATTTGAAGATGGACATCAATACTTGATTCGCGGTGAAGGAGGGATTCACCCCTCCAAAGGATGATGAAGGCAAAGAACTTGAGTCGTGGAGATGGACGTCCGAACAAACTCGGAAAAGTGAAGCCGACGCGAAGGCGGTTGTCACTCTACAATGTGGCATGAACAAAGACCAACTCATCAAGGTTGGTCCTTTCACAAGTGCAAAGGACTTGTGGAACAAACTCATTGAGCTTCACGAGGGCACCCGAGACTCAAGAATTGCAAAGAGGGATTTGTTCCTCAATCAACTCCAAAATCTCTCCATGAAGGAGAATGAATCGGTAAGTGAGCTTCATAGTCGGTTCAAGGAAGTCCTCAATGGGCTTCATTCGATTGATGAAAAGGTCGAGAATCACGACCTTGTGAGGTATGTCTTGAAAGCCTTTCCAAGGAATGCTTTGTGGTCATCCATGGTGGATGCCTACAATGTTTCCAAGGATCTATCTATTGTAAAGTTAGATGACTTATTTTGTGAGATAGAATTGCATGAAATGGCTAACAAAGGCCCCAAGGAGAAGGGGATTGCTTTAGTTGCAGGGGACCGATCCAACAAGAAGAAGAAGGAGAAGAAGAAGGAGAATGAAGTCTCTTCATCTTCATCCTCTTCCGAATCCGAGTCCGATTCCGAAGAAGATGGCAGCGGCTCCTCATCCTCCGAAATGGCGAACTTTGTGAGAAGGATGATGAGAAGGGGTCGACGCTTCAAAAGTAGAGGTAACTCTAGTGAAGCTAAACTTGATAAGACTAATGCATCTTGCTTTGAGTGTGGTAGGAAAGGGCACTTCAAGAACGAATGCCCAAAGCTTAAGAAGAAGGAGGAGAAATCCAAAAAGAAAGAAGAAAAATTCAAGAAGAAGAAGAAGGCCTTGAAGGCTACTTGGGATGAGTCATCCTCTAGCTCATCCGGTGAAGAGAAGGAGGAGAAGAGCACAAGGCATGTGGCACTCATGGCTCTAGGAGAGGAAAGCTGTGATGAATCTTCAAGTTCCTCAAACGCGGCTTCATCATCTTCGGATGATGAAGAGGTAACTTCTCCCGAACTTGAAAAGTGTTATAGAGCAATTGCATGTTTAACTAGTATGCTTAAGAAGTCAAAAAATAAGGTTAAAGCATTGCAATTAGAAATTGATCAATTGAAGTTATCTAGGGATGATAACATTGATGATTTGCATGTTGAATTGTTAGAAGATGAGATTAAGTCTTTGAAGCTTGAGGTTGATAAATTGAAATCCTCTAAGGTTGAGGATGTAAATGATTTGCATGATGACTTGCTAGTAGAAGAAAACAAATTATTAAAGAGTGAAGTTGAGAGACTCAAGAATATTCTTGAGAAGTTCTCAACTAGCTCTAAAACCCTAGACATGATCTTGAATGCCCAAAGGGCAGTCTACAATAGGGCTGGTATTGGTTACCGTCCCAAAGAACCCTCATTCGTGTCTCTTATGTCTAGGACTGATATGAGACAATCTAGGACACCCAAGACTCAAAAGAAAGTTGTCAAGGCATGGGTGCCTAAGTCATGTTTAGTTGATGCTTTAGGTCTCAAGGTTTGGGTACCTAAAACTTCTATTTTTCGAATTGTGTAGGTTATGATTGAGGGGGAACATCTATCAACTTGGTTCATTGATAGTGGATGCTCCAAACACATGACCGGGGATAGATCATTGTTTACCACACTTCACAAGAAAAGTAGAGGTAATATATCATTTGGTAACAATGGTAGTCTTAAGGTCATAGGAATAGGAGACATTCAAATATCCGAATGTCTTAGAATCTCAAATGTCCTTCTAGTCAAGGGGATGAAATTTAATCTCCTAAGTGTGAGTCAATTGTGTGACACGGGTTACACAATTGACTTCCAACCAAGTCAATGTCTAGTTAGACAACATGACACCTTGGACACAATACTAGTAGGAACAAGAGTAGACAATATTTATCAAGTTTCATTTAAAAGTGCTACTAATGTTTCTGCTAAGTGTTTCATGTCAAAAGAAGAAGAATCCACCCTTTGGCACCGGAGGCTAGCACATGTGAACATGAAAAACATCCGGAAGTTGGCCAACAAGGGATTGGTTCATGGATTACCAAGCATCAAGTATGAGAAAGATAAACTTTGTGATGCATGTCAAATGGGTAAGCAAACAAAATCTGCACATAAAGGTAAAAGCACTGTAAGTACTTCTACTGCATTAGATTTACTTCACATGGATTTATTTGATTGTAGTTCTATCATATCATTAAATCGAAGTAGGTATTGCTTTGTGATCATTGATGATTTCACTAGGTATACATGGACTTACTTTTTGAAATATAAGGACCAAACTTTAGATGTTTTCATTTCTTTTTGTAGAAGAGTTGAAAATGAGAAATCATTAACTATTAAGACAATAAGAAGTGATCATGGAGGTGAATTTCAAAATCAAAGGTTTTTAGAATTTTGTCAAGATAGGGGTTATAGACATGAGTTCTCTACTCCTAGAACACCACAACAAAATGGTGTTGTAGAGAGAAAGAACCGTGTTCTACAAGAGGCTGCACGAAGCATGCTTAATGAGTACTCACTGCCGAGTTACTTATGGGCTGAAGCTGTAAATACAGCTTGCTATGTGCAAAATCGGGTCCTCATTCATAGGTTTTTAGGGAAGACTCCCCATGAACTCTGGTTTGGAAAACCACCTATGGTTAAACACCTTAGGGTGTTTGGTTGTAAGGTGTTCATCCTAAACACCAAGGATCATCTTGGAAAGTTCACGGCAAAGGCTGATGAAGGGATACTGGTCGGGTACTCCCTCGTTAGCAAAGCCTATCGAGTCTACAACAAGAAGTCTAGACTAGTTGAAGAATCTTCTGATGTGGTTTTTGAAGAAATTCCAAAAGTCAATGGTCAACCAGAAGATGGAGTCCAATTCGAACTTAGGAGACTAAGTTTGAATGAAAGTCCAAATGTTGTTGATGGTGATGAATCTGATGACGGTGAGCCTAGATAATCCATAGATCAATCGGACCCTAAGGCTGAACTTGTGTCTAGTGAGTCCATTCACGAAGCACCACCAACACCAAGGCAAACTAGATTAGCCTCTAGTCATCCCCAAGACCAAATTGTTGGAGACATCCATCATGGGGTTAGTGTTGGATCGAGAAAACCGATAGAGGGGGGGTGAATATCGGAAATCGTTCGGAATTTCGTAAAGAACAATTGCACAGCGGAAGTAAAAATAAACACAACACAGAGACACAGTCGATTTTACTTGGTTCGGAGCCTGTGTCGACTCCTACTCCAAGGCCCACGGTCGTTGACCGTTTACTTTGGGCAATTCTATATGAAGCGCAATAATAGTTACAGAATTTGGTTACAAAGTAAGTGCACGAAAATAATAATAAAGAATTGCACTCTTCGTTACCAACGCCCGGAGTGTATTGACTTTTTCGGGGCAGCGGGACGTCGTCGACTCGAGTTGGAGTGTTTCCGGAGCAAGGCACGAGCGTAGAAGAGCCTTGAGGCGTTGAAAGAATTGATTTTTGGAAGCCTTGGTCGAGGGCCCTTTATATAGGGCCAGGGGGCGCCCGGGACGTCGGGGGCGCCCCCTGCGTGGCCTTTGATCCGCAAAGGTCTCGGTCAGCGTCTATCCTCTGGATCCGCTTTGACCGGGGCGCCCGGAGCGCTCGGGGCGCCCGGATTGACCGGGTCAAGCATTATCTGCTTGGCTTCGATGGCTTCTGGTTCGAGGCATGCACATGGGGGCGCCCGGGAGCAGCGGGGGCGCCCGGGAGCACGGGGGCGCCCCGCCTAGCAGCTGTTCGAACCCTTTTTTCTTTGACTTGTTTTGTATGCACCTTGGGGGCGCCCGGGACACTCCGGGCGCCCTACTCAGCCATTGCCTCTCTCCTTTGAGGCTTTCTGAGCTGCAGACACACGTTCCTTCGGTCCTGCATCCAGGGTTAGTCCAAAACACAATGCAACAATAAAATATTTATTTATACAGCCTTAGCTGTCTTGGTTCTGACTTTGGTCTACAAAATGGAGTCCTAGGTCGAACCGACGCCTACTGTTCCCTCTACGGGGAACGCGTCCTCACCTACTCCTCTCGGGAGAATGTACCTGATGCCAGCCGCTCCTTTGGTTGGACTTTTGCCTAACGATCCTTTGTCAGGTCTTGGATACTGGCAGTCCTTCGCCAGTTGCCTAGCAGTCCTTCGCTAGGGCTTGGATACTGGCTGTCCTTCGCCAGTTGCCTAGCAGTCCTTCGCTAGGGTTTTGCTACTGGCAGTCCTTCGCCAGTTGCCTAGCAGTCCTTCGCTAGGGCTTTGCAGTCCTTCGCCAGTTGCCTAGCAGTCCTTCGCTAGGGCTTTACTACTGGCAGTCCTTCGCCAGTTGCCTAGCAGTCCTTCGCTAGGACTTTATCTCTGCACACTAGAGTAACTTGTTAGAAACACAAGTAAGACTTAACTTTTGACCTCTGTTGCCATTATCAAAACACGGGTTTGACTTTGGTGCATTCTGCACCAACAATCTCCCCCTTTTTGATTTATGGCAACCTTAGTTCAAAAGGTTAAGTTTAAGCAAGCATGAAAAAAATGTTAAACTTTGTTCCCTCCCCCTGGAAGGAATCTCCCCCTAGATTTTTCAAAAATTCGTGGGGTTAAAAAAACTTTACTTGTACTTTGAAAACTTAAGTTTTAGGTACTTAGGAATCTTAAGTTAAAAGTATATAGGAAGATTTTTGAAACAAGATTTTTGAGTACTTAAAAAGTTTGAGGCTTTAAGTTTCAAGGTACTCAAAGTGTTAGCTTAAGTACTTTAGTAGGATGATTAAACAAAAACTTAAGTAAATAATTTTGAAAACTTAATACAGTACTTTTGGAAAACTTAAGTACTTAATAACATTGTACTTAACCAGTTTTGAGAATCTTAAGCTTAAGGTACTTTATAAAAGTTTAAAACTTTGAATGGCTTGAGTACTTAGCAAAATTTTGAAAGCTTAAGTAAAAATTTTGAAAGACTTGAATACTTAGCAAAATTTTGAATGCTTAAGTAAAAATTTGAAAGGCTTGAATACTTAGCAAAATTTTGAAAGCTTAAGTATTTTTCAAAACAGTTTTGAATAAAGAAAAACTTTTGAATACTTTTTGAATAAAGGATAGAGTTAAGAAAATTAAATTTTGAAAACTTTTTAAATAAAGAAAATTAATTTTACTCTCTCCTTTCCTATCTCTCCCCCTTTGCCATATATCAAAACAAATAAATATAGCAGAAATAATGGAAATAAGTAAGATTTTGCTGTACTGAACCAAATCATAATTAGACTTAAACCACAATCATTCAATTTTCTCTATAGGGACCTGTCTAACCCAATTAGCTACTTACTAACTGTTATAAACAGTAGTTTTTGCTAGGGTTAGTCAAATTAAGTGTTTCTGTTCAAGTTAGATTTTCTAAACTTGACACTTAACTTGATTGCTGTATAAGTTGTATTTAGTGCCCCAATTACTGCATATGCACTGACTTAAAGCATCTTGAATTAAGGCAAAGACCTAAGCATCTCAACCCTTTCTAGGTTATCACTCAAAAAGTACCCTAAGGTGCTTGTGAGATGCTGGCTTCTAAGTCTATAGGTGCATGCAGTTCTAGGGTTAGGGCCTAGGTTAAGTCCATTTTCGAAAAAGCCCTAATTTTTGAAGGGGGTAGTTTTGAAATATAAATAAAACTAAGTCGAAAAATGAAAACTAATTTTGAAATTAAGTAAAACAGTTTTTCAAATTCTATTAAAAAACATTAATCTATTCTACAGAGCACAATCCTAACTGCCTTCTTAGTGAGCTGAACTCAGATTCAGGTAAGGGTTTTGTGAATATATCAGCTAGGTTGGATTTAGAGTCAATATGTTTAAGTACTATTTCACCCCTGGCTACATGGTCTCTTACAAAATAATGTTTGACTTCTATATGTTTGGTTCTGGAGTGTTGGATTGGGTTCTTAGTTAAATTAATTGAACTTATATTGTCAATAAATACTTGTGTTTGGGTGTAGTTGAGTTGAAGGTCCTTAAGTGTGTGCATCATCCATAAAAGTTGAGCAACACACTCTCCTAAGGCCACATACTCAGCTTCAGTTGTGGATAGAGCTACACAGTGTTGTTTTCTGCTGCACCAACTAACTAGACTCTGACCTAACAGTTGGCAGCTTCCACTTGTGCTCTTCCTATATAATTTACAGCCTGCATAGTCAGAATCTGTGTATCCTGTTAAATCAAAAGTTGAGGTCCTAGGATACCAAATCCCTACATTTAGGGTGTCCTTTACATATCTTAGAATTCTTTTTAGGGCTGCTAAGTGCGTTTCCTTAGCACAGGTTTGGTATCTAGCACACATCCCTACAGCAAAGAGGATATCAGGTCTGCTGGCTGTAAGGTACAGTAGGCTACCTATCATACTCCTATAGAGTTTAAGGTCCACTAGTTTACCATCAGGGTCACTATCTATTTTTACATTAGTGGCCATGGGGGTACTTATGCTATTAGAGTTATCCATTTTAAATTTCTTTATTAACTCTTTAGCATATTTGAATTGATGAACGTAGTTACCATCCCTAGTTTGTTTAATTTGTAAGCCTAGGAAAAAGGTAAGCTCACCAACTAAGCTCATTTCAAATTCTTCTTCCATTATCTTGACAAATTCTTTTAGGAAGTTGGTGTTGGTGGATCCAAAGACTATGTCATCTACGTAAATTTGGGCAACAAATATATCTTTTCCTAGGGTTTTAATAAATAAAGTTGAGTCAATTTGGCCTTGTTTAAATTATTTAGAAGTTAAGTAAGTTGATAATCGTTCATACCAAGCCCTAGGTGCTTGTTTTAACCCATATAGTGCTTTAGTTAGTTTGTAAACGTAGTTAGGTTTGTCTAGGTCCTCAAACCCTGGGGGTTGTCCTACATAAACTTCTTCTTTAATAAATCCATTTAAAAAGGCTGACTTTACATCCATTTGATATAATTTAAATCCTTTATGGGATACAAAGGCTAATAACATTCTAATGGATTCAAGTCTAGCTACTGGGGCATATGTTTCATCGTAGTCTAATCCCTCTACTTGGCTGAAACCCTTTGCTACTAAGCGGGCTTTATTTCTGACTATTTCTCCTTGATCATTCAACTTATTCCTAAAGACCCACTTAGTATCTATGATGGATTTGCCTTCAGGTTTAGGCACTAGTTCCCAGACTTGGTTCCTCTCAAATTGGGCTAATTCTTCTTGCATAGCTATGATCCAGTCAGGGTCAGGTAGGGCTTCATCTATAGTTTTGGGTTCTAATTTCGATATCATAGCTATTTGACTAAGGTTTCTATAGGAGGATCTAGTTCTGACTCCTAGAGTTGGATCACCCACAATTTGATCGGTTGGGTGACTGAGTCTGGGTTTCTTGGTTCTTCTAGAGCTTGGTTCAGCCTCAGGTCCGGCTGGTTGGTTTGGTTCACTAGTTGATTCGACTCTTTGGGCTGGTTCATTTGTTAGTTCGATTCTTGGTTCAGTTGATTCATTAATTGGTTCAATGGTTAGTTCGTTTAAAGGTTCAATTAAGGGTTCAATAGTTTGTTCATTATTTTCTTGGTCAGAGTTTGATGAAGTTAAATCAGGATTATTAGATGTTGAGTTGATTTCTTCATCAAAAATTAAGTTTGTTGTTTCTTCAATTTTCTTAGTTTGGTTGTTGTAAACTCTATAGGCTCTACTTGTGGTTGAGTATCCTAGGAAGCTACCTAGGTTTGACTTGGACTGAAATTTTCCTAAATAGTCTTTGGTGTTTAGGATATGGACTTTGCATCCAAAGACCCTTAGGTAGTGTAGGTTTGGGAGTCTATGGTAGTACAGTTCATAGGGGGTTTTGTTGTGTCGCTTGTTAATTAAAACCCTATTTGGATATAACAAGCCGTACTAATTGCTTCTGGCCAAAATTGGTTTGCTAGATTAAATTCGTTGAGCATAGCCCTAGCGGCTTCTTGTAATGTTCTATTCCTTCGCTCAACTATCCCATTTTGTTGGGGGGTTCTAGGACATGAAAATTCATGTAAGTACCCATTTACCTTACAGAATTCCTCGAATCGTTGATTTTCAAATTCTCCCCCGTGATCACTCCTAAGTCTTTTAATTTTAGTGTCGTTTTGATTTTCAATTAGTTTACATAATTCATTAAATAAGTTTAGGGTTTCATCTTTGGTTTTTAGAAACCTAACCCAGGTAAACCTAGAGTAATCATCAACTATTACTAAGCAGTATCGGTTCCCGCTTAGTGACTTGGCTCCATGTGAATCAAACAGGTCAAGGTGTAGGAGCTCAAGTGTAGTTTGAGTTAAATCAGATTGGGTTAGTTTGTGATTGGATTTGGTTTGTTTACCTTGATTACATGAGTCACATTTTACGTTTTCATTATTTTTAATTTTGGGAATACCTTTGATTAAGCCAAGTTGGGTAATTTTTGAAATAGTTCTTAGATTGGTATGACCTAATCTCCTATACCAGAGGTTTGATTGTTCTAATTGTGTTAACATACATTTGGGTACAAGGGGAAGATTTATAGTGTATACATTGTTTTTCCTAGTGCCCTTAAGTATGATTTCTGAGTCTTGTTCATTTCTAATCAGGCAGTTGGAATTGTTGAAAGTAACTATATAACCAGAATCACATAACTGACTTATGCTAAGCAAGTTAAAATTAAAGTTTTCAACCAATAGAACTTTCTTAATAATGAAATCAGATTTAAGCTCAATATTACCTGACCCAATTACCTTGAGTGTAGCATTATTGCCAAATGCCACTGAGCCTAGGTTTTTGAGTTTGAGCTTGGTGAACTTCAATTTATCTCCAGTCATGTGTCTGGAGCAACCGCTATCCAACATCCATTAGTCCAAATCTTTATGTTCCTATGCATAAAGAATTTTCTTGATTTGGATCCAATTAGAATCAGGAATAGCTTAAATTGAGTTTCACTGCCTAGTCTGTCTCACCCAAATCTAGGGTTTTCAACCACGTTAACCTTATAGGTTTTGTGAGACAGGTTTTGATAGTTAAGATTATTTTGAAAATTTTGATTAATTTTGAAAACAATTAAATTCTTGAAAAGATGTTTAAATCTACAAATAACTAAAATTTTGTGTTAGATTCGAATTTGACAAAAATTAATTTGAATTTGAATTTCAAAAATTGGCTTCCAGGTCTTGGTGAGGCACTAGGCCTTCTTTGGCCGTAGCCTTATGGGATCATCCACCCTTTCCTTGACAAAGCCTTTTAATGAAATTGCATTTTCAAAATTATTCTTTGAAAAATTTCTGGTCTAACTAGTTTGAGTTTTGGATCGGTAGCTTCGGCTAGTTCCGCCAATCTAAAGAGACCAAGTGAACTTGATCTTATTAGAGTTGGTTTCCCTAACGTACTATCATCTCACCTCCACCCAATACTATGTTGTCAAGTTTCAATTAAGTTTGTTTAGTCCTTAGCTAACCATTCCTAAATCTAAGCATGGT
This sequence comes from Boesenbergia rotunda, assembly GCA_024364735.1. Lineage (NCBI taxonomy): Eukaryota > Viridiplantae > Streptophyta > Magnoliopsida > Zingiberales > Zingiberaceae > Boesenbergia > Boesenbergia rotunda. Next base: position 316,078 of record JAGFNQ010000284.1, on the reverse strand, counting down.
AAATTGCAGAAATTAAATAAACAATCAAACAAGCAATTGCAATCAAGAATTAAAATTATTTATCTAATTATGAATATTGTTTTCAGTTTGGCTCCCCCTGGACTAAAGCCACGGTGATGGTTAGGCAAGATGTGAATCTTGTCCTTGGGGATCCAATACTGATTTGATCCAGTCGGTTTGTTCAGGCATAGTTTAGGTACCCATGCCTGAATTTTACCTCTGGACTGATTCAGTACAGCAAAGTAAGATCTTTGCCGGGATTTGGTTCTATAGCCCAGTCCGGATCGATTTAGAACTGATTTCTGTTTTCCAAGGATCATGTCAAGACTCTTGGAACCAGATGTAAATCGTTCTAAAGCTGATCTAAGATCCTTAACCTGAGTTTTCAGGGAGGAGTTCTCCTTTTCAAGTTTTTCAACTTGAGTAGGAGTTCCTTCCTGAACCTTCTCGGTTAAGGGTTTAGAGTTAGCTCCCTCTTTCAGGAGTTTTACTTCCTGTCGGAGGGATTCGACTCGGAGTTTGGCTTTTGCCAAATCTCGAGAAAGAAATGAAATTAATTCAGTTAATTGACATCTATTAAAACCAGTTACCTTAATTTCGCCGTCTTCTGTAAATGTCAGCTCGCCGTCGTCCTGTTCTGATTCGGACTCAGTCTCGACTTTTTCTGAGGCGGTCAAAGCTAGTAGGTTTGATTGGGGTGCTTCTTCTTCTTCTTCCGAGGAAGACTCGTCCCAGGTTGCTTGGAGCGCCTTCTTTCTTCTTGTCTTTTTGACTTCCTTTAAGTTTGGGCATTCTGTCTTGTAGTGGCCCTTTTTCTTGCACTCGTAGCAGGTTACATTGGGCTTGTTTTTATCACTTGCGGGTTCAGCTGGTTCGTCCTTTCTTCGGCTGATTTTCCGTTTGTTAGTTCGGTTCTTCAGCTCCTTGTAGTAGCTTCGGGCTAGTCGGACCAGCTTTGTTTGATCTCCTTCTTAATCTTCTGAGTCTGAGTTAGACTCGGGTTCTGGTTCAGGCTTCTTCTTCGTTGTCCTTAGAGTTTTACCTGCAACGAAAGCAATACCTTTCTCGACCATATTGGTGTTAGTTTGTTCGTGCAGTTCTAGTTCAGAAAATAATTCATCTAATTTTATTTTTGAAAGATCCCTTGAGACCTTGTATGCATCTACCATAGATGCCCACAAGGTGTTTCTAGGGAACGCGTTTAAGGCATACCTTATTAAGTCACGGTTTTCAACCTTGTGACCTATTGTGTGAAGACCGTTCATTAACTCTTGGATTCGTGCGTGGAGCTGGGATGCAGTTTCGTTGTCGGCCATCTTGATGGTGTAGAGTTTGTTCAGTAGTAGATCCCTCTTACTGATTCGAGTATCTGATGTCCCTTCGTGTAGCTCGATCAGTTTTGCCCAGAGCTCTTTCGCACTGTTGAAGGGGCCCACGCGGTTTAGCTCCTCTTTCGTCAATCCGCATTGAAGCGTCTGAGTTGCTTTTGCGTCGGCTTCTATCTTGCGTTTTAGGGCGTTGTCCCATTCAGAGTAGCTTTGAGGAAGTCCTTCGGCGTTTCTGGGGATCTCCAGACCGGACTGGATAATGATCCACATGTCCACCTGAGTTTTCAGGTGGACCTTCATACGACTTTTCCAGTAGGAGAAGTCTTCTCCACTGAAGAGTGGAGGTCTGGCGGTGCTAAATCCCTCTTGCATGGCCATTTGATCTGTAAAAGAAAACTAACAAGAAAATGTCCCAAGACTTGGTCTTGGATTAGTAGTGCGGGATAAGAATAAAAAAATTTAAAAAAAAATCGAATGAGAATAAGAAATAAAGAAAATCCGAAAAAAAAATTTCAAACTGGTGGTTGCACCAAGTTTGAACTTCCCCGCTCTGATACCACTTGTTGGATCGAGAAAACCGATAGAGGGGGGGTGAATATCGGAAATCGTTCGGAATTTCGTAAAGAGCAATTGCATAGCGGAAGTAAAAATAAACACAACACAAAGACACAGTCGATTTTACTTGGTTCGGAGCCTGTGTCGACTCCTACTCCAAGGCCCACGGTCGTTGACTGTTTACTTTGGGCAATTCTATATGAAGCGCAATAATAGTTACAGAATTTGGTTCAAAGTAAGTGCACGAAAATAATAATAAAGAATTGCACTCTTCGTTACCGACGTCCGGAGTGTATTGACTTTTTCGGGGCAGCGGGACGTCGTCGGCTCGAGTTGGAGTGTTTCCGGAGCAAGGCACGAGCGTAGAAGAGCTTTGAGGAGTTGAAAGAATTGATTTTTGGAAGCCTTGGTCGAGGGCCCTTTATATAGGGCCAGGGGGCGCCCGGGACGTCGGGGGCGCCCCCTGCGTGGCCTTTGATCCGCAAAGGTCTCAGTCAGCGTCTATCCTCTGGATCCGCTTTGACCGGGGCGCCCGGAGCGCTCGGGGCGCCCGGATTGACCGGGTCAAGCGTTATCTACTTGGCTTCGATGGCTTCTGGTTCGAGGCATGCGCATGGGGGCGCCCGGGACGCTGGGGGCGCCCGGGAGCAGCGGGGGCGCCCGGGAGCACGGGGGTGCCCCGCCTAGCAGCTGTTCGAACCCTTTTTTCTTTGACTTGTTTTGTATGCACCTTGGGGGCGCCCGGGACACTCCGGGCGCCCTACTCAGCCATTGCCTCTCTCCTTTGAGGCTTTCTGAGCTGCAGACACACGTTCCTTCGGTCCTGCATCCAGGGTTAGTCCAAAACACAATGCAACAATAAAATATTTATTTATACAGCCTTAGCTGTCTTGGTTCTGACTTTGGTCTCCAAAATGGAGCCCTAGGTCGAACCGACGCCTACTGTTCCCTCGACGGGGAACGCGTCCTCACCTACTCCTCTCGGGAGAGTTTACCTGATGCCAACCGCTCCTTTGGTTGGACTTTTGCCTGACGGTCCTTTGTCAGGTCTTGGATACTGGCAGTCCTTCGCCAGTTGCCTAGCAGTCCTTCGCTAGGGCTTGGATACTGGCTGTCCTTCGCCAGTTGCCTAGCAGTCCTTCGCTAGGGTTTTGCTACTGGCAGTCCTTGCCAGTTGCCTAGCAGTCCTTCGCTAGGGCTTTGCTACTGGCAGTCCTTCGCCAGTTGCCTAGCAGTCCTTCGCTAGGGCTTTGCTACTGGCGAAGGACTGCCAGTATCCTTCGCCAGTTGCCTAGCAGTCCTTCGCCAGTTGCCTAGCAGTCCTTCGCCATTGCCTAGCAGTCCTTCGCTAGGGCTTTGCTACTGGCAGTCCTTCGCCAGTTGCCTAGCAATCCTTCGCTAGGGCTTCGCTAAGGCTTTGCCTAGCAGTCCTCGACGGGGAACGCGTCCTCACCTACTCCTCTCGATAGAATGTACCTGATGCCAGCCGCTCCTTTGGTTGGACTTTTGCCTGACGGTCCTTTGTTAGGTCTTGGATACTGGCAGTCCTTCGCCAGTTGCCTAGCAGTCCTTCGCTAGGGCTTGGATACTGGCTGTCCTTCGCCAGTTGCCTAGCAGTCCTTCGCTAGGGTTTTGCTACTGGCAGTCCTTCGCCAGTTGCCTAGCAGTCCTTCGCTAGGGCTTTGCTACTGGCAGTCCTTTGCCAGTTGCCTAGCAGTCCTTCGCTAGGGCTTTGCTACTGGCAGTCCTTCGCTAGGGCTTTGCTACTGGCAGTCCTTCGCCAGTTGCCTAGCAGTCCTTCGCTAGGACTTTATCTCTGCACACTAGAGTAACTTGTTAGAAACACAAGTAAGACTTAACTTTTGACCTCTGTTGCCATTATCAAAACACAGGTTTGACTTTGGTGCATTCTGCACCAACAGTTAGGACTAGATCATTCTTCCGGAATGAGGCTAATGAAGTTGCCATGATTTCCGAAATTGAACCTAGGAAAATTGATGAAGCATTAAATGATCCCGATTGGATCATTGCGATGCAAGATGAACTAGGTCAATTTGAAAGGAGTCAAGTTTGGGACTTAGTCCCTAGACCCAAGAAGACCACCATCATTGGAACCAAATGGGTCTTCAAGAACAAATTGAACCATAAGGGAGAAATCATTAGAAACAAGGCACGATTAGTAGCCAAGTGTTATAGTCAAGTTGAAGGCCTTGATTATGATGAGACTTATGCTCCCGTGGCACGATTAGAGTCCATCCGATTGATGCTAGCATTTTCAGCACATCATGGCTTTAAATTATATCAAATGGACGTCAAATCGGCCTTTTTAAATGGTTAATTAGGGAAGAGGTCTATGTCGAACAACCCCCGGGGTTTGAGAGTTCCGAATTTCCAAACCACGTGTTCAAGCTTAAAAAGGCACTTTATGGCATTAAACAAGCACCCCGGGCTTGGTATGAGCGGTTGTCAACATTCCTAATTGAGAAGGGCTTCGTTAGAGGCCAAATAGACCCCACACTATTTCTACGCAGAGATGGTGATAATATTTTTGTAGCCCAAGTATATGTTGATGACATAATTTGTGGCTCAAACAATAAGGGCTATTTAAATGAGTTCATTGGACACATGGAGAGTGAGTTTGAAATGAGTCTAGTTGGAGAGTTGACTTTCTTCCTTGGACTTGAAATCAAGCAAACTCGCGATGGTATCCATGTGCACCAATCAAAATACACACAAGAAATACTTCAAAAATTTAACATGGGTGATTCAAAAGAGGTAACCACTCCCATGGCTACAAACACAAGACTAGACAATGATGAGAGTGGTAAACCCGTTGATTTGACTCAATATCGAAGCATGATAGGTAGTTTGCTCTATCTTACAGCTAGTCGACCGGATATTCTATTTGCTGTAGGTATGTGCGCAAGGTATCAAGTATGTGCCAAGAAATCTCACTTAATCGCTGTTAAGAGAATTTTGAGATATCTTAAAGGCACAATAGGAGTCGGTCTATGGTACCCCCGTACCGAATCATTTGATTTAATTGGCTATACGGATTCCGACTACGTTGGATGTAAGTTGGACCGGAAGAGCACAAGTGGGGGTTGCCAATTCTTAGGTTCGTCCCTAGTAAGTTGGTCAAGTCGGAAGCAACACTGTGTTGCTCTCTCCACGACCGAGGCAGAATATATTGCTATGGGAGAGAGCGTATCACAATTGTTGTGGATGATACATACTTTAGAGGACTATGGATTGAGTTACAAGGGTGTGCAAGTGTTATGTGATAACATTAGCACAATTAACCTAACCAAGAATCTAGTCCATCATTCTAGAACCAAACACATTGAGGTGCGTCACCACTTCATTAGGGATCATGTAGCTAGGGGAGATATTGTACTCTCACATGTAGAGTCCAAATCAAACCTAGCTGACATTTTCACTAAACCACTCCCCGAAAATGAATTTAGTTTCTTAAGAAGGGAGTTGGGAATGTGTCGTGCTTCATGAATTTCCAAAATGCTTTCAAACCCTTCATGATTATTTCGAAATTGTTGGGAAACAATTGGGTAACTTTGGGGACATCTCACACAAACTATAAGGTTTAACAAAACGCTTTTGTTTGCTAGATATGGGGTGAGATGTTAGGATCAACTAAATTTCTCAAAATGTCAATGCATCCCTTGAGAAATTAGGTTGACAAGATAATAATCACTTCGGTGACCAAGTATGGGGAAAACCATTGCATAACATATGTGTATATGGCTCCGTGATCATACTTGGACATTCCAATCAAGGAAACTTGATTGGAAACTTGAATTTGGAACAAAACTTGATTGAATTTGCTTGAATGATTGTTGATTGAGTTTGACTCCATTTGGATGGATCAAAGTGATTGTTGAATCTATAAGGACTTTTGATCCTAGTTCAGGGATCAATTTTAGTCAAGAGATCATGTCTAAGTTCGATAAACTTCATCAATCTCGATTGGAAAAATTCTAAAAATCTGAAACTGAATGTTTCAGATCATATCAGGGAATATCAGGAACCCTGATCGGTCATCGGACCGATCAGACATAAGGCTGATCGGTCCCCGGACCGATCTGGCTCCACTCTGCAACGATCGGTCCACAGACCGATCAGAGGGGCTTCAGTGACTTCACAAAATTTTGATCAACCTTACTGAGCCAACCTGGGTCGGTCCTCGGACCGATCAGGCACCCTCTGGTGATCGGTCCGCAGATCGATCAGGGGGCTCACAGGTTTCTCTCCGAACCCTACTGTTCGTGTCCTGATCGATCAGCCGACCGATCAGGAGCGCACCTGATCGATCACCCGACCGATCAGGGCCAGGTCAGTCCGATCAGGCTATAGCCTGATCGGTCTGGGCGCTATCAGATCGAATGGTGATCCATTCAATCGTATTAAATTGCGGTTGGTGGACCGATCCACCAACCGATTAACTTCGCGAAAAATCCCTTCAGTGCCGAACCCTAGCGCCGAAAAACCTCCCACCTGTGCAATCTTTGTGTCGTGTGAAAGCTCTCTCAGTGCTTTCTTCTTCCTCGAGAGAGTCTCCGCGCGTGCAGTCCTAAGGAGCTCTTCCGGGCTCTGTTTTCTTTCTGGCTCCTACGACGTTTTCTCGCTGAAGGGCCTTACGATCTCTCTTGCGCCGGGTTTTCTCCTACGCAAGCTTGTTTTTCCAACCTCTAAGACCTTCACAAATGGCACCTAAGTAAGTGTTTGTCTCAGTTTTTCTTTCAAATCAGTTCATAGATTATGTTGTGAGGCTAACCATGTTTTGGTGTTTGTTTTGTGTCGTGACCTTCTTGTGTTGGCCGTGATCCACCTTTGCCATACTCTATCTTTGATCAACTCTTACATTTGTAATCTATTGGTTTGTCATGATCCTGTCTACTGTGTGTCGTTGTTTAAACTATGATCATGTCTTGCCTTGTGATCTTTTGATTATTGTGTCGGAATCAAATCTTGGGTCTTGTCTTTTGATCTACCCTTAATCTTGTGTCGTGATTATGTTGGTTTGAATTCTTTCCCTGATCAATTCAATCTATTCCGATTTCTAGAAAATCTACTAAAGGTAAGGAACCTATGGTGGAAAGCTCAAAGGGCAAAGGCCCTTCAATATCTACACCTTCTCCAAGGCCTCCACCACCTCTACATACTCGATTTCAGAGTGTCACTCTTGCGTTAAATTTTGAGTGGCACAATTTCAAATTAATGCCATGTCGAACTATAGACCAATCCTTTATCTATGAACATTGCCCGACCATCCGACAAATTATCACACATTACAATCTTCAATCCATTCTTTTTCTTGAGAGGCCGATCAATCTTGACTTGGTCTCTGAATTCTATAATAACATGGTGAGTGGGGAGGGAACGGGGTGGAGGACTCGTGTCGCCAGTGTCGACCTTGACTTTAATCGATCCATTTTTACTGATTTTCTTGGTTGTCGCCGGTCAGACAATGATTTCTTTCTCTATCCTTACCCTCCTAATCCTCTCCTAGTTCCCTTCGATGGAGTGACTCATGATTCCATCTACGAGTACTTTCTAGGCCATCCCAGGCCAAGGGGTTCCGGTGAGAGCACCAGTGATTTTCCGACATTTCCTGCTCTTCACCTTTCCCCTGTTGACTATGTTCTGTTCAAGATCATCACCAATTGTCTTCTACCTACTACTTCGAAACATCTGGATGAGATTCGCCCGTCCCACTGCTTGATGCTCTACGGGATGCATTAGCAGTTAGATTTTGACCCAGTAGCTTCGATCTATTTTCCATCATCGTCCACTGCATGTCGTCCACCCAATCAGTCTACATGCCATTCGGCCATATCATCACTACCTGGCTGGAGTCGGTTGGCATCGACGTTTCACAGGGCCGCATTGTACCCATGATTCGACAGGACTGCCATCTGGATCGTCGCATGCTTGCTCAATCTGGCATTATCCTCGGGCCCCAGGGGTTGAGGTGGAAGAATCGTAGACGTGAGGAGGAGCTACCGAGAGCAGCTCATGACCAAGGGCCGCCAGCTGATACTGCAGATTACGACGGGTGGGCTCCTGACCTATGTTGGCAGGTTACAGAGATCGAGCGGCTGATAGAGCACGAGTTGCATATCTCAGAGCTCTGGCGACAGGAGGTCAGCTCAGAGTATCAGTCTTTCGATCGCCGTCTCAATGTTTTAGCGTCTGATGTCTCCGAGATTAGCTCATTCCAGGATGCGTGGTATGAGGAGTGGTACCATCATGCGTATCCTGGTGGTGGGTCCCCCAACATTCCTTTACCAGAGGATATCATCTACATTGATGACTCAGATGATGATCCAGCTAACGATTGACTGCTCTATACTCGTGTTTGATGTTTTCTGACTATTTGACGGATGTGTCCGTTCTGACTTTTGCCTGTTATAGCATGATATTTGGCTTATCTTGCTTAGGATGTTGACTTATATATGTTCCATGCTTACTGTTTGTCTATATGGCTCATTCGATAGTGCTATCTTCATGCTTATGATGCCATGCTCATATGATACATATGCTTATTTTGCCATGTCTATATCGTTTTGTCATATGTATTCATATGCTTATCAAATACTCATTCAAACCTTTGTTGTTTTGGGATACCCCTAGGGTTGAGGAGGAGTATAATTTAAACTTAACAGCCCTTCTAGACCCCTTTTCGGTGTTCGACAAAGGGGGAGAGTGTTGGTTGGTTAAGTTTAGGATGATCATGTTGTAGGGGGAGGATCTGGATTCCCCTATGATTCTAAAGTTGAGCAATTAATTGAGAATCCCTAAACTTAAAATCGGGTTGTCAAACAACAAAAAGGGGGAGATTGTTGATGCAGTCTAGCCCTGATTGTTGTTTTGGTATTGACACCGATTTTAGTTTAGGTGGATGATTATTGATTATGATTAAGTCCTGATCGGGGATCAAGCATGGTATGGAAAATCCTAGCTTGGAGGACTAGGTGTTGGAAAATCCTAACCTGGAGGGTTAGGTGTTGAAAATCCTAGCTTGGAGGGTTAGGTGTGTGAAAAGTCCTAATTCGGAAGAGGTGGGTGAAAAGTCCTAGCTTGGAGGGCTAGGCGAAAAGTCCTAACTTGGAGGGTTAGGTGCAAATTCCCATCTTGGATAATTAGGTGAAAAAGTCCTGGATTGGAGGGTCAGGTCGTAGCTTGGAGGGCTAGGTTTGAAAAAGTCCTAATCTGGAAGAGTTAGGTGAAAAGTCCTAGCTTGGAGGGCTAGGTGAAAAGTCCTAGCATGAAGGGCTAGGTGAAAAGTCCTAACTTGGAGGGTTAGGTGCAAATTCCCAACTTGGAGGGTTAGGTGAAAAACCCTTAGCTTGGAGGGCTAAGGTGGTTGGAGCCCCTGGATCGGTCTGGTGACCGATCAGGGAGTTGGCACGGTGCTCCTTCGTGGATCGGTCCGGTGACCGATCCAGCGATGACTGATCGGTCTGGTGACCGATCAGGGAGTATTCATTTCACCCACTGATTGGGTCCTGATCGGTCTGGTGACCGATCAGGGAGCAAACAGTGAGGTTGAGTTCCCTTGCTGAACTGCTCCTGATCAGTCTGGTGACCGATCAGGATCACTGTGCAGATCGTTCGGGAGAATGGTCCAGTGTCGTATGTTCCTCTCTATGATCGATCAGGACGGAGCCTAATCGGTCTGGTGGCTGATCAGGATGTTTCCTGATCGATCAGGAGGTCTGGACTGTGAAGCTCAGAAATCGCCCGATAAAGGGGTGGATCGGTCCGGTGATCGATCCACAACCTGGGATCGGTCTGGTGACCGAGCCAGGAGAGTCTCAAAGAAATCACGATTTCTAATCGAGCGTTGGGGACTGATCAGGACGGAGCCTGATCGGTCTGGTGACCGATCAGGAGGCTCTCTGATCGGTCCGGTGACCGATCACTTTAATTCAAATTGCACTGTCAGACGCTCTGATCGCGTCTAAACGTATCCGATTCTCTGCACTTAACGTCTGATACATGATATGATGTTTGATATGCTACTCTAACACTCTGATTAAGCTGCAGGTGACAGGGGAGGATTCAAACACTCAAGGAGAAGTCAATGGAGGCTTTTCTTGGAGCAGGTTTATCCGTTTTTCCATTTCAGGTTGCAACGGCCGAGCTGCAGACTGGAGCTGAGACTGGAGCTTGGCTGAGGGAAGCTCAGGGAGTCCAGGGATAGCTCAGTGGTAGCTGGCGTTGGCAGATGAGCAGCTAGGAGCTGCAGGGATGGTGTCATCTGATGCTTGGTGGAGAAACAAAAGAGAGAAGAAGACTTCGGTTGAAGCAGAGTTCTAGAGTTTGAAAGTTCTAAGTGTTCGAGCTTGCTGAAGTTCTTGCTGCGATTTTGTGTTCTCCACACTTGACTTGCTGTGTGCGTGTGCTGTTGATTCCTTGAGCAAGTCATTGAGATCTGAGGAGCAACCAACTCTTACGTGAGTGCTTGGAGGAAGGAACAAGGAGCTTGGAGTCCAACAGTGAGAAGACACGAAGGAGGGAGTCCTTGCGTGAGATCGTCGCAGGGTGGAGCTCGGGTTAAGCTTGCTGTGTTCTTGTCCTTGCTAAGTGCTGAGTAAGAGTTTTCTTTGTGTTTTATTAAGCTTAAATCTATATCCTTGTTTGAAACGCTGTGGAGAGGTTTCTCCACCGAGAAGGAGGTTGCTTTATATCCGGTGAACACCGGGGCTTGATCTGCCGACGATCAAGGGATCGCCCACCTTAAGGGCACGCCAAGGAGTAGGGGCAAGTTATCCCCGAACCTTATAAACCCTCCGTGTTAGCGTTCTTGCTAGTTGTGTCTGGTTGCATTCGTTTTCTATTTTTGGTTTCTGCACTGCTTTATTTCCATTCGTTTCTTCCGCTGTGCTACTGATAAGGTTGAGTGCAGAAATTCCATAAGTGCCGAAGGTTTCAAGTATTTGGCTATATTCACCCCCCCCCCTCTCTAGCCATCCGGATTCCAACAGGTTTGCAATGCCTACTTGTTTTACGAGTCTTGTCGGATTTGTTCGGAGTAGTTTTCTCAATGTAGTTGTCTAGGACTTGGCGCGATGGGACTTCTTCTGGCGACAGGTATTTCTTTGGATCTCTTGTATCCCTTATCCTAGTTAGGTTGGATTAGAAATTCTCTTAGGTTATTGGATCATGTTATTATTCTTGTATATTTTAGTATAGTTAGGAATTTTCTCATATCATTGGATCATATTACCTTTCCTGTATTTAGGTATGGTTAGGAATTCTCTTACCTTATTGAATTATGTTTCCATTCCTGTATATTTAGGTATGGTTAAAATTTCTCTCTTGTTATTGGATCATGTTATTATTCTTGTACCCTTCTAGTAAGCATCTTTCTAGTTTGGTTAGGTTTGATGACTTAAAGTCAATCAGTTTTTAGTAATGATGGTCAGGATTCGCCATGAAGGAGATTAGTTGGCATGTTGTGGATTTGTCTAAATGCGGAGAATGTTGAATCTTGTGTGATACCGACATGCGGATTAGAAGACGAGGGTCAAACCTGTCAACGAGATACTGGAGGTTGAGGATTTTTGATTTTTCCTGGACCTTATTATTCATATTACTTGTACTAGCTACTATCAGCTGAGTGAGCACTATGGATGCCTACTGTAATTGGCTTGATCAGTATTGGATCAATTCACTTTAACTCATGGAGCTGCAATCTTTTTATATTACGTATTTCTGGACAGATAAGCTAGATGTCATGTCTTGAGTACATGATCTATATTGATGCAGTAGGGTAGCATTAGCTACATATTATTACGATTAGTAGAGGATTGATACATTCTATTTTCTTTAGGGGTTTTGACCATTGATCACTTGTACTTTGTTGTTGACCTAGAAAGTACATGTTGATGGGTGATTTGAGCTAATATAGAAAAGTGTAGAGTTGATGGCTTGACACTTATGGGTCACTGTTTGTACTTGGTCTGAATGACCAAGAAGAAACCTACGAACTTATGATTTGTGCGGAGGCAAATCACTTACAAGACTAGGCCGCCTCTAGTAAGACAATATCGAGGACGACCTGTGGGGAAATAAAGGAATGACTTCATGAGTATGTTGAGATACTCCGAAGAGATAGCATGTCTCTAGCTCCTTGTTATGGAGTAGGACCTTAGAGGGTTTTGACCATGGAGTGGAGGAATTGGACTGTACTGGATTACGAGTCGACGGTCGGTGTGACTCGCTAGTTGTTACGCTAGTCTATGAGGGATTTTGACTCATAGATTGGGTGTATGTGGTTGGATAATCTCGATGGTGCCTCGGGATGTACGACTCGCTAGGGTACGGAGGATGTGGAGTTAGCTGTATCCTTATCTTCCGGTGAGATATTGGACATTAATCAGGAGGTCAAAGATGTCCACTAGTTTTCGGTTATTATACCCCTATCGTGGACCTATTAGGTCATGGGATGATAAGGTTGATATCACCATGGACTTTCTCGCTGGTGTTGAGAGGTGGATTGTGATTGACGAATCTCTATGATATGTTATATTTTGAGGATTCTAGTAGTGGACATGAACCTACCGGATTTGTAGCTTTTGATGGATCATTAAGTGATAAATAATCTTTTGGTGGTTGATTATTTAGGAAGTTTGTTATTCATGGTAGCATATGTTACGACAGGTGGGCACAATCTTTAAATTATATGTTAACTTTTAACGGTTTATTGGAGGAAATATATAAATATATATGACTTGTGATGTTTTGGAGGATGTTATTGACTTGGAGATACTTAGTGATACTCATGGATTTGACGTATTACGTTCATGGATCGAAGTATAGACTTGGCGCCAGTGATTTTAGGATTGAGTGCCCTGGATAGTTGTGATGATTGAATGGTTGTTTGGGTGTATCGGGTTATCGGATGATAACCTCTGGATTGATGACTCCAGTTGCTCCGGAGCAGTGTAACCTTAGGATATCAGACGAAGTGGTTACTCATGATGAGTACGGACATGTTTAACTGCTAGTGTGTGCCGTATGAGGAATGATGAAATTTGGGGACCAAATTTTTATTAGTAGGGGAAAATGTAAAATACGGCAATTCGAAAATCCGGACCAGAAAATTTTTCGAGATTTTTCCGGATAGAGTCTAGGGTTTCCGGTCCTACGGGAGGAGCCCAAGGGGCTTTATTGTAAAAACTTAAAACTTATCAAGGGTTTACAAGTAAACTCTTAAATTATGAAAGGGTAAGTAATCTAACCCTAGAGATTTATGGAGGTGGATTAAAATATAGTGGAGGGTTAACTGGTTAAAACCTTACCCTAAAAGTATAGTGGAATTTCAGAAAGTTGGGGGACCTTTTTGCAAAAGATCCACCCTTTTATAACCTGGCTTCTCCCTCTACTTCTCCCGTGCCCTAAACCCGCAGCCGCCCGCTCCTTTTTCTTCCTCTCCCTTTGCGAGCCCTAAACAGCGCGATCTCCACACCCGATGCCTCCCTCTCCATCGCGTGCCCTAAGCCCGACGTCATAGCCCTAGCCACAGCACAAGCAGCAGCCGACCCGATCCCTTCTTCTTCTCATCGCGTGCCCTAGCTCCATTGGTAGCCAAGATGCGAGGGAATGATTTAGGTCGTCTCCATCTCTCCTCTGTTCTGGTCTCGTTGGATCTAGGGAAAAAGGGAAATCGTTCGTTCCAATTCAGGTATGAATTCTTAGATTTGGCTTATGTTTGAATGGTTGATGCTATTAGTATTGATCTAGATTTGTGTAATTCGAAACTGGGTTTAGTTTGGATTTCTGTTTGATACCGTGAGGTTGATTGTCGTGGTTGTGGTTTATTTTTGTTCTTGGATTGGTGAGAAGTGTACGATGTTGGATCGGTTTTTGGATCAAGATTTTCTATAGTAATATGGTTGGAGTAGCTGCTGAACTTGGATGGTCTTAAATTCATGCTAGATCTTGGAGTTGTGTGGTTTTAGATGTGGATTTGTAACTCTGTGTTGATTCACTTCCCCTGCCGTGAGCTTAGTTGATAGAGTATGTCATGGTGTTATTATTGATATGTAGAGGTAATTTGAAATAGATATAATTGGATTTGTTTTCGTTTCTTATTGCATTTGGATCTTTCGATCTTCCAGTTGTGAGCTTTTGTCCTAGTAGCAAAATGAGATCATGAGTTTAGAATGGGATTATAAGTTTAAATCCACTACTTTCGTATGCTTGCTGTGGGGGGTTAGCATGATGATGCTATAAGGACCCTAGGTATAGTTTTGTGATTAGGATTTGACAACAATTATGTTAGGTTGTGTAGCTTAGCTAGTTTATTAATTTTATAATGAGTTATGTCCCTAATACAAGACATTGATCGGTCGCGGATATTATCCTGGACGGTGGTTCTCTTCACATTTGGATTCTTCTATTTGGAGGCGGGTACCCTTTGACTTATCTTTTAAATATTGTCATATTGCTATGCATGGTTTGTTATAGATAACAGTAAGTTTGTATGCTATGTCTGCTTTAGTATACCTGTATTTGATATATGTTGCTTATCCTTGAGGTTATCTCCCGTTTAACTTTATACAGTCTCAATAGTTGCCATGTATATGTATATATATGTGCATAGAAGTAGTGATATGTTCCCTCTTGCATTTTGACATTGATAGATCACTGGTTACCTTTTTCAGTATACCTAGTAGGTTGCTTGTATCTCATGATATAGGATTTAGACCTTTACCTAGCACATGGAGGTGTTAGCTGAGGATTTGGTGGGTGTTATATGTGTTTGGGTCATGCACCATCCTTGCATTATTGTATGCTGACGATCATCAGCTCCTATGTAGTCTGAGCTCATCGTCAGTTACATGAGGATATGCACACACATCCACTCAGGGGTAGTGGCTGTCATAGAGTGTGTGCATTTGCCCGGTATTGCTCCGCACGGCCACTATTTGGAGTGTGGTTCCGGTGCGTGGTAGTAGCCAGGGATCCCTTCTCGTCCTAAGACACAAGAAGATGAGAGCTAGACTCCCCCATTGCTTGGGGTAGGAGAGACCTCCGCCAGCATCCTGTCCACTCGGTCACTCAGGAGCAGAGATAGTAGGGTGCGTACAATTGTCATAGCTCTACCCTTTCGGACGTCCATTTATGACAGGTGGACGATGATCTGACTGGTGTCAGGGGTGACACATATCATTGCACCATGTGCATATTTTCCATCGTACATTGTTTGCTGCATTTGATTTCTGCACTTGATTGACATGCATATACTGGAGACTTGTTTACCTTGGATTATTTGTTGTACTTGTTCCATAGGGATTATATATCACCCTCTACAGGATAGATGGATTCTGGTATGTACCTTTATTCAGTGTCTTTAGCATATACCCTTGTCTATTATTCATATGAGACTGTATCAGCGTAGATCCTTATTGTTAGTATAACTTACTATGCGTATCTGCTGGGTATCCGCTAAGGTATGGACTCACACAATTGTCATACTTTTTGATTTCAGGTTGATATATGCCAGGAGGGTCCGAGTCGCCAGTCTCGTGTTCGCTACTACACCTGATTTGGTTTTATGCATTATTTTCTGTTTTTGGACCATGTTATATTTTATTCTGTTGCATTGGATTTTCGTGGACTTGTAGTACTTGTCTTTCTTTATGGGATTGTACTTTTGAGTCCTATGTGGGACTATGTGTGTGTTTTTGCTTCGTTACTGCCCCCTGGCAGCTCAACTAAGTTCGTGTTTTGGATCTATGATTATATTGACATATATATGCTGTTCTGTTTGGATTTGAGGCCTGAGGCTCATATAAACTGCGTGGTATGGTTATATTTGTGGTATGTGTTAGTGCAGAAAGCACCCAAGTCGAACATGTGTTTTGATAAATGGCAAAGGGTTCAAAAGTTAAGTCTTATTTGTTATCTAACATACTGCTTGAGTGTGCAGATTGAAGTCCTAACAAGGGAATGCTAGGCACCTAGCAAAGGATTACTAGCCACCGAAACCCTAAGTCCTGGAGAAGGACAGCTGGGCACCTGGTGAAGGGCTGCCAGGATCCAAAGCCCTAGCGAAGGACTGCTAGGCACCTGGCGAAGGACTGCCAGGATCCAAAGCCCTAGCGAAGGACTGCTAGGCACCTGGCGAAGGACTACCAGGATCCAAAGACCTGGCGAAGGACTACTAGGCACCAGGCGAAGGACAGCTTAGTACTGAAGACCTGGCGAAGGACAGCTAGGCACCTGGCGAAGGACTGCTGGGCAAAAGTCCAACCGGAGGAGCCGGTTGGCAACAGGTAAATTCTCCTGAGAGGAGTAAGTGAGGACGCGTTCCCCGTCGAGGGAATAGTAGGCGTCGGTTCGACCTAGGGTTCCATTTTGGAGACCCAAAGTCAGAACCAAGACAGCTAAGGCTGTATAAAACTAACATATTATTGCTTTATGTTGTTTTGGACTAACCCTGGATGCAGGACCGAAGGAACGAGTGTCTGCAGCTCAGAGAGCCTCAAAGGAGTGAGGCAGCAGCTGAGTAGGGCGCCCGGAGTGTCCCGGGCGCCCCCAAGGTGAATAAAAACAGATGAAGCAAAAGAAGTGCTTCGGCAGCTCATGGGCGGGGCGCCCCCAGTGTCCAGGGCGCCCCGCACTCAAGCCAACGAAGAGGATAAGACGTATCCAGCTGAGAAGCCCGCTGAAGGAGTCAACCAGGGCGCCCCCAGTGTCAAACCTCAGCCCTATTCAAGTGGGATAGAGGCTGACCGAGACAAGCTCGGATCGGGTGACATATGGGGGGGCGCCCCCCGACGTCCAGGGCGCCTCGAAGTGCTATAAATAGCACCCAACGCCAAGGCTTCT
The DNA here is from genome assembly GCA_024364735.1 of Boesenbergia rotunda. Lineage (NCBI taxonomy): Eukaryota > Viridiplantae > Streptophyta > Magnoliopsida > Zingiberales > Zingiberaceae > Boesenbergia > Boesenbergia rotunda. The sequence goes on along the minus strand of JAGFNQ010000284.1, from coordinate 299,333 downwards.
CAACAATCAATTCTTCCAACGCTCCTACGCTCTTCTGCTCCCGCGCTCTGCTCCGGAAACCTCCCAACTCGAGATACAAGCGCCGACGACGTCCCTCCGCTCCGAAAATACAATCTATACCGGACGTCGATAACGAAGAGCTATTTTTAAGTTTACTGTACTACTTTTGTAATATCTCTCTGTAAACTATTTTGTGCACGTATAGAATTGCCCGCAGTAAATGGTCAACGACCGTGGGCCTTGGAGTAGGAGCCGACCGCGACTCCGAACCAAGTAAAAGATCTTGTGTTCGCAATTTGTGTTTATTTCTTCCGCTGCGTAATTTCTCTAACTCTAATCCGAACGATTTACGATATTCACCCCCCCCTCTATCGTTTCTCTCGATCCAACAAGTGGTATCAGAGCGGGGAAGCTCAAATTTGGTGCAACCACCAGTTTGAGAATTTTTCGGATTTTTTTAATTACTTTTCTTTTACTTTTTCGAAGTTTTCTCGTTAATCGAGGTTAGTGCAACACCCCTCGATAATTATTTCTCTTTATCCCGCACTACTAATCCAAGACCAAGTCTTGGGATATTTTCTTGCCTTTTAGTTTACTTTTCAAATAAAATGGTCATGCAAGAAGGCTTCAGCACCGCAAGACCACCTCTCTTCAGTGGGGAGGACTTCTCCTACTGGAAGAGCAGAATGGAGGTCCACCTGAAAACTCAGGTGGACATGTGGATAATCATCCAGTCCGGACTGGAGATTCCAAAGAATGCTGAAGGAGTACCTCAAACCTACACAGAGTGGGACACCGCTCTGAAACGGAAGATTGAGGCTGATGCAAAGGCGACCCAGACCCTCCAATGCGGCTTAACAAAAGAGGAGCTGAACCGGGTGGGTCCATTCAACAGTGCCAAGGAGCTGTGGGGGAAACTGATCGAGCTGCACGAAGGAACTTCAGATACTCGAATCAGTAAGAGAGATCTCCTTCTGAACAAGCTGTACACGAACAAGATGAACGACAACGAAACAGCAGCTCAACTCCACGCCCGAATTCAGGAACTAATGAACGGACTACACACTATCGGTCACAAGGTAGAAAACCGTGACCTAATAAGGTACGCTTTAAATGCTTTCCCGAGAAACACCTTGTGGGCTTCTATGGTAGATGCATACAAGGTTTCAAGGGACCTGTCAAAAATTAAATTAGACGAACTATTTTCTGAACTCGAATTATATGAACAGACTAACAGCAATCTGGCCGAGAAAGGTATTGCCTTTGTTACAGGTAAAGCTGGAAAAATATCCAAGAAGAAATCTCAACCTACACCCGAGTCTGACTCAGACTCAGACTCAGAAGACGAAGAAGGAGATCGACCTAAGCTGGTCCGACTGGCCCGGAACTACTACAAGGAATTGAAGAACCAAACTAACAGAAGAAAAGTCAGTCAAAGAAAGGATGAACCAGCTGAACCCTCAAATGAAAAGAACAAGCCCAACGTGACCTGTTACGAGTGCAAGAAGAAGGGCCACTACAAGACCGAATGCCCCAACCTGAAGGAAACAAAGAAGACGAGGAAGAAGAAGGCACTCCAAGCAACGTGGGACGAGTCATCCTCCGAAGAAGAAGAAGAGGTCCCACAGTCGAACCTGCTCGCGCTAACCACTTCAGAAGAAATCGAGACCGAGTCAGAATCGGAACAGGACGACGGTAGACTGACATTTTCAGAGGACGGCGAAATCAAGGTAAGTGGTTTTTCTAGAAGTCAGTTAAATGAGTTAATTTCTTATCTTTCTCGAGATTTGGCGAAAGCTAAACTCCGAGTCGAATCCCTCCGACAGGAAGTAAAACTCCTGAAAGAGGGAGTTGACTCTAAATCTTTAACCGAGAAGGTTCAAGAAGGAACCTCTAATCAAGTTGAAAAACTTAAGAAAGAGAACTCCTCCCTGAAAACTCAGGTTAAGGACCTTAGATCAGCTTTAGAACGATTCACCTCTAGTTCCAAGGGTCTTGACATGATTCTTGGAAAACAGAAATCAGTTCTAAATCGATCCGGACTAGGCTATAGAACCAAATCTAGACAAAGATCCTACTATGCTGTACTGAATCAGTCCAGAAATAAAGTTCAGGCATGGGTACCTAAACTGTGCCTGAACAAGCAAACTGGATCAAATCAGTATTGGATCCCTAAGGACAAGATTCACATCTTGCCTAACCATTATCGTGGCTTTAGTCCAGGGGGAGTCAAATTAAAAATAATATTTATTGTTAGATAAAATTTAATCTTTGTTTGCAAATTGCATGATTGCTTGTTTATTTAATTTCTGCAATTTACCATGTTTAGATTAAGGAATGGTTAGTTTAAGGACTGAACCAACTTAACTGAAATTTGAACAACATAGTATTTGGTGGCGGTGAGATGATAGTACGTTAGGGAAGCCAATTCTAATAAGGTCAAGTATACTCTACTTGGTCTCTTTAGACTGGTGAAACTAGCCGAAGCTACCGATCCAAGACTCAAACTAGTTAGACCAAAATTTCTCAAAGAATAATTTTGAAAATGAAATTTCATTGAAAGGCTTTGTCAAGGAAAGGGTTGATGATCCAATAAGGCTACGGCCAAAGAAGGCCTAGTGCCTCGCCAAGACCTGGAAGCCGATCTTTGAAATTCAAATTCAATTTAGTCTCTGTCAAATTCGAATCTAACACAAATTTTCAGTTGATTGTAGATTCAAACATTTTTTTCAAACTCATAAATTCAATTATTTTCAAAATTAATTTAAGTTTTTCAAAATAAATCATAATTTTTCAAAATAATACTATTACCTACCAAAACCTGTCTCACAAAACCTGCAAGGCTAACGTGATTGATAACCCTAGATTTGGGTGAGACAGACTAGGCTGTGGAAATCAATTTAGGCTATTCCTGATTCTAATTGGATCCAAATTAACAAAACTCTTTATGTGTAGGAACATAAAGATTTGGACCAATGGATGTTGGATAGCGGTTGCTCCAGACACATGACTGAAGATAAATTGAAATTCACCAAACTCAAGTTCAAGAACCTAGGCTCAGTGGCATTTGGCAACAATGCTACACTCAAGGTAATTGGGTCAGGTAATATTGAACTTAAATCTGACTTTGTCATTAAGAAAGTGCTTTTGGTTGAAAATTTCAATTTTAACTTGCTTAGCATAAGTCAGTTGTGTGATTCTGGTTATGTAGTTACCTTCAACAATTCTAACTGCCTGATTAGAAACCTACAAGACTCAGAAATCATGCTTAAGGGCACTAGAAAAAATAATGTTTACACTATAAACCTACCCCTAGTACCTAAATGTATGTTAACTCAGTTAGAACAATCAAACCTCTGGCATAGGAGACTAGGTCACACTAATCTGAGAATTATTTCAAAAATCACCCAACTTGGCTTAAATAAAGGTATCCCCAAAATTAAAAATCATGAAAACTTAATATGTGAATCATGTAATCAAGGCAAACAAACAAGGTCTAATCACAAATTAATCCGATCTGATCTAACTCAAACCACACTTGAGCTCCTGCACCTTGACCTATTTGATTCACATGGAGCCAAATCACTAAGCGGGAACCGAAACTGCTTAGTAATAGTTGATGATTACTCTAGATTTACCTGGGTTAGGTTTCTAAAGACCAAAGATGAAACCCTAAACCTATTTAATGAATTCTGTAAGTTAATTGAAAATCAAAACGATACTAAAATCAAAAGACTTAGGAGTGACCACGGGGGAGAATTTGAAAATCAACGGTTCGAGGAATTCTGTAAGGTAAATGGGTATATACATGAATTTTCGTGTCCTAGAACCCCCCCAGTAAAATGGCATAGTCGAAAGGAGAAATAGAACCCTACAGGAAGCCGCTAAGGCTATGCTCAATGAATTCAATTTAGCTAACCAATATTGGGCAGAAGCAATTAGTACGGCTTGCTACATCCAAAATAGGGTCCTGATTAACAAGCGACACAACAAAACACCCTATGAATTATACTACCATAGACTTCCAAATCTACACTACCTAAGAGTCTTTGGATGCAAAGTCCATATTCTAAACACCAAAGACTATCTAGGAAAATTCCAGTCTAAGTCAACCCCAGGCATCTTCCTAGGATATTCAACCTCAAGTAGAGCCTATAGGGTTTACAACAAACAAACTAAGAAAATTGAAGAAACAACAAACTTAATATTTGATGAAGAAATCAACTCAACATTTGATAATCCAGACCTAACTTCATCAAATGCTGATCAAGAAGATAATGAACAAACTGTTGAACCTTTAATTGAACCATTGAATGAACTAACTATTGAACCAACTTCTGAGTCAATTGAACCAAATATTGAACCAAACATTGAACCAAATAGTGAACCAAATCGACCAGCCGGACCTGAGGCTGAACCAAGTTCAAGAAAAACCAAGAAACCCAGACATAGTCACCCAACTGATCAAATTGTGGGTGATCGAACATTAGGAGTCAGAACTAGGTCTTCCTATAGAAACCTTAGTCAAATAGCCATGATTTCAAAAATTGAACCTAAGACTATAGAAGAAGCCCTACCTGATCCTGATTGGATCATAGCTATGCAAGAAGAGTTAGCCCAATTCGAAAGAAACCAAGTCTGTAAATTAGTACCTAAACCTAAGGGCAAATCCGTCATTGACACTAAGTGGGTTTTTAGGAATAAGTTAAATGATCAAGGAGAAATAGTCAGAAATAAAGCCCGCTTAGTAGCGAAAGGATTCAGTCAAGTAGAAAGGTTAGATTATGACGAAACCTATGCCCCAGTAGCTAGACTTGAGTCCATTAGGATGTTATTAGCCTTTGCATCCCATAAAGGATTCAAACTATACCAAATGGATATAAAATCAGCCTTTCTAAATGGATTCATTAAGGAAGAAGTCTATGTAGGACAACCCCCTGGTTTTGAAGACTTAGAAAGACCTGACCATGTTTACAAACTTACCAAAGCACTTTATGGAATAAAACAAGCACCTAGGGCCTGGTATGAACGCTTATCCACTTACCTAATTTCTAAAGAATTTAAACAAGGACAAATCGATTCAACCCTATTTATTAATACTTTAGAAAAAGAAATCTTTATTGCCCGAATCTACGTCGATGACATAATCTTTGGGTCTACCAACTCTAATTTTCTAAAAGAATTCGTGAAAATAATGGAAAATGAATTTGAAATGAGCTTAGTTGGTGAGCTCAACTTTTTCCTAGGGTTACAAATCAAACAAACTAGGGATGGAAACTATGTCTATCAATCCAAATATGCTAAAGAGTTAATTAAGAAATTTAAAATGGATAACTCTAAAAGCATAAGTACCCCCATGGCCACAAATGTAAAAATAGATAGTGACCCTGATGGTAAACCAGTAGACCCTAAACTCTATAGAAGTATGATAGGAAGTCTACTATACCTTACAACAAGTAGACCTGATATCCTTTTTACTGTAGGAATGTGTGCTAGATACCAAACATGTGCTAAGGAGACGCACTTAGCAGCCCTAAAAAGAATACTAAGATATGTTAAGGGCACCCTAAATGTAGGGATTTGGTATCCTAGGACCTCAACCTTTGACTTGTCAGGATACTCGGATTCTGACTACGCTGGGTGTAAATTAGATAGAAAGAGCACAAGTGGAAGCTGCTAACTATTAGGAAATAGTCTAGTAAGTTGGTGCAGTAGAAAACAACACTGTGTAGCTCTATCCACAACTGAAGCTGAGTATGTTGTCTTAGGAGAGTGTGTAGCACAACTTTTATGGATGATGCACACTCTTAAGGACTTCCAGCTCAACTATACCCAAACTCAGGTTTTCATTGACAACATAATCTCGATTAATCTAACTAAGAACCCAATCCAACATTCCAGAACTAAACACATAGAAGTGAAACACCACTTTGTAAGAGATCATGTAGCCAGAGGTGAAATAGTCCTTAAGCATGTAGACTCTAAATCTAACTTAGCTGACATATTCACTAAACTCCTACCTGAGTCTGAGTTCAGCTCACTAAGAAGGCAGTTAGGATTATGCTCAGTAGAATAGACTTACTCTATTTTTTGGTTTTCTTACTGCTTTATTTGATTTGAAAAAATAATTTTTAAAACTGCTTTATTTGCTTTCAAAATCAGCTTTTACTTAGTTTTGAAAAGTTTTAAAAAAAAATTCGACTTAGTTTGATTTTAAAAACTACCCCCTTCAAAACTAGGGCTTTTTCAAAAATGGACATAGCCTAGGCCCTAACCCTAGAAATGCATGCACCTATAGATTTAGAAGCCAGCATCTCACAAGCACCTTAGGGTACTTTTGATTGATAACCTAGAATGGGTTGAGATGTTTAGGTCTTTGCCTTAATTCAAGATGTAGATCAGTGCATCTGCAGTAATTGGGGCACTAAATACAACTTACACAGTAATCAAGTTAAGTGTCAAGTTTAGAAACTCTAACTTGAACAGAACACTTAACTTGACTAACCCTAGCGAAAACTATTGTTTATAACAGTTAGTAAGTAGCTAATTGGGTTAGACAGGACCCTAAAAGAGAAAATTGAAATTGATTTGGTTTAGTTCATATCCTGTATTGGTTCAGTACAGCAAATTATGCAGTTTATTTTTTTCTGCTATTATGCAACCTTTTTTGCTACATATCTTTATTTTTGATATATGGCAAAGGGGGAGAGATAGGAAAGGAGAGAAGCATTGAGAAGCTTTAAAAAAAAATTTCAAAAATTCAAAACCTTATCCTTTATTCAGAAAGTACTTAATCTATCTGTTTTTCAAAAGTACTTAATATATTTTCAAAGAGTACTAAGCTTTTATTCAAAGTTAAGTTAAACTTAAGCTACTTTTTAAAATATTTTTATCTTAAGTTTTTAAAAACTTAAGTTTTCAAAAATCTCTTAAGTACTCAAAACTTAAGTTTTCAAAAATCTTAAGTTTTCAAAAACTTAAGTTTTCAAAATCTTCTTAGAACTTAAACTTAAGTTTTCAAAATTTTCCTAAGCATTTAACTTAAGTTTTCAAAATTTTCCTAAGCATTTAACTTAAGTTTTAAAAATTTACCTATAAGTATAAAATTTTCAAAGTGCACAACCAAAATTATTTTGGAAAATATGTCTTTAAAGTTTCTGTTGAAAATTGTTCTAAGTATTTGAAAAATTAAATCCATCTTTAGACTTAGAACTTTTTCAAAACCCCACGAACTTTTGAAAAATCTAGGGGGAGATTCCTTCCAGGGGGAGGAACCAAAATTTCGTTTTATATGTTCTGATTAACTTAACTTTTTGAACTAGGGTTGCCATAAATCAAAAAGGGGGAAATTATTGGTGCAGAAAGCACCCAAGTCGAACCTGTGTTTTGATAAATGGCAAAGGGTTCAAAAGTTAAGTCTTATTTGTTATCTAACATGCTGCTTGAGTGTGCAGATTGAAGTCCTAGCAAGGGAATGCTAGGCACCTAGCAAAGGATTGCTAGGCACTGAAACCCTAAGTCCTGGCGAAGGACAGCTGGGCACCTGGCGAAGGGCTGCCAGGATTCAAAGCCCTAGCGAAGGACTGCTAGGCACCTGGCGAAGGACTGCCAGGATCCAAAGCCCTAGCGAAGGACTGCAAGGCACCTGGCGAAGGACTGTCAGGATCCAAAGCCCTAGCGAAGGACTGCTAGGCACCTGGCAAAGGACTGCCAGGATCCAAAGACCTAGCGAAGGACTGCTAGGCACCAGGCGAAGGACAGCTTGGTACTGAAGACCTGGCGAAGGACAGCTAGGCACCTGGCGAAGGACTGCTGGGAAAAAGTCCAACCAGAGGAGCCGGTTGGCAACAGGTAAATTCTCCTGAGAGGAGTAGGTGAGGACGCATTCCCCGTCGAAGAAACAGTAGGTGTCGGTTCGACCTAGGGTTCCATTTTGGAGACCCAAAGTTAGAACCAAGACAACTAAGGCTGTATAAAACTAACATATTATTGCTTTATGTTGTTTTGGACTAACCCTGGATGCAGGACCGAAGGAACGAGTGTCTGCAGCTCAGAGAGCCTCAAAGGAGTAAGGCAGCAGCTGAGTAGGGCGCCCCCAAGGTGAATAAAAACAGATGAAGCAAAAGAAGTGCTTCGGCAGCTCATGGGCGGGGCGCCCCCGTGCTCCCGGGCACCCCCAGTGTCCAGGGCGCCCCGCACTCAAGCCAACGAAGAGGATAAGACGTATCCAACCGAGAAGCCCGCTGAAGGAGTCAACCAGGGCGCCCCCAGCATCTCGGGTGCCCCTAGTGTCAAACCTCAGCCCTATTCGAGTGGGATAGAGGCTGACCGAGACAAGCTCGGATCGAGTGACACGTGGGGGGGGGGGGGGGGGCGCCCCCGACGTCCAGGGCGCCCCGAAGTGCTATAAATAGCACCCAACGCCCAGGCTTCTCAACAATCAATTCTTCCAACGCTCCTACGCTCTTCTGCTCCCGCGCTATGCTCTGGAAAGATACAAGCGCCGACGACGTCCCTCCACTCCGAAAATACAATCTATACCAGACGTCGGTAACGAAGAGCTATTTTTAAGTTTACTGTACTACTTTTGTAATATCTCTCTGTAAACTGTTTTGCGCACATATAGAATTGCCCGCAGTAAACGGTCAACGACTGTGGGCCTTGGAGTAGGAGCCGACCGCGACTCCGAACCAAGTAAAAGATCTTGTGTTCGCGTTTTGTGTTTATTTCTTCCGCTGCGTAATTTCTCTAACTCTAATTCGAACGATTTATGATATTCACCCCCCCTCTATCGTTTCTCTCGATCCAACAGTATGTATGTGTAAATTGTCCGCCGGACAGGGGAGGTGCTGTCCGATTTTCTATTGGATCAACAGCTCCTAGGTCTCGGGGCGTGGCTATCAGGATTCATAAACTCTAGTACTTAGCCTGGAGGTCTAGAGTTCGAATCCTGAGGAAGGCAAAAATCCACTGGCCAGAGGTGGGAAGTCCTCGTGAGTAACGGCAACGCCGACGGTTGACGACCAAAGGGGCCAGGTTGTTGGGCTGCCAAAAATGGAATTTGGCCGCCCAAGGGGCCTAGGGGTTGGGTCGACGGGCCGGGTCATTACAATCAAAGCTTGTAAGTTTTGAAAACATAAGAAAAAAAATTTGAGCAAAAAAAAATAAGTAAAATAATGATAAGTTCTAAGTAACAATTTTGAAATAATTAAGCAATAACAAAAAACTAATGCTGAAAAAAATAGAATTTGAACCAAGTTAATATACCCATTTGAGTCCAAGCATAATTTGAATCACAGCATTCAAAAGTAAATAACGGTTCTAAAAGTAAGAGAGAGTGAGATAATTTTTGTTTTGTTTTTTTTTGTTTTTCATAATTAGCTTTAACTAAAGAATTTTCTAACTTTTCCAAAGCATAGTCTTAAAAAAATTAAAATTTTATAAAACATAGAATTTAAAAAATAGATTTCAACTTAAAGAATGTTTAAACATGCTCCCTCTCAAATTATGATTCTCTCTCTATTATATTGAAAGTTTGCATATTTCTTTTTTAGGAGATAATTTTTGAAGGAAACTTTGAAAAGGTTTTCAAAATATTTTTAAAAAAATACTAAGTTTAGAAAAAAAAAACTTTTGAAAAATACTTTAATTTAACGATATAAAAAATAAAATTTTCTTTTTCTCTCTCCTTTTGAAAAAAATAAAAATATAAAGAACTGAAAAGGGAAAATTCTATGTTTAAAATGATTTCTAAGAGAAATTTTGAAAAAGACTTAAGTCTGAAAAATATAAATATCAAAGTTTGGATTGTAGACATTTTTCTAAGTGAAAATGAAATCAAACAAATTCTAAGTGAAACCCAAGGTGACTTTTGTAAAACTTATTTTTCTTAAAAAAATAAATTTATTGTCCAAAAGAATTTCTTTGTATAGAAATGTTTGCAAAAATTAGATTAAGTAAATTTCATGTAAGTGAACAAAAACAAACCTAAAGCATTTAATGAATAATTATAAGTACAATGATTTGAAAAATTAAATCTTATATTGAAAAGTTAAATTTGATTTTTGAAGATTTTGAAATTAATTAAAAAGTTAAATTTGCATTTTGAAAAATTAATTTAAGTTTTAATTTTTTTAAAAAATTTAAATTTAAATTTTGAATTTTGAAACTAATTATTAAAGTTTAAATTCTAAAAAATTATTATGTTTTAAATTTTAAAAAATTAAGTTTAAACATTTGAAAAATTATTAAGTAAAAATTTTAAAAAATTAAGTTTAAACATTTGAAAAATCAAGCTTAAACATTTTAAAATTTTAAATAAGGTAAAATTTTAAATTTGATTCATTAAATTAAAGGTAAAATTAATTGGATGTGTGGAGTTAGTTGGGTTGGACTAACCTTTTTAGCTCCTAAGCATCTCACCCATTTCTATGTGACAAAATAGGGAACCCTTATCTGTTTTGTGAGATGCGTCAAATTTTATCTTTGAATTTAAATTAAAAACTATGATTTGATTGAACCTTAAGTTAGATTCAATTTTAACATGTAATAAATTGAAAATAAATTTCAATAATCGTCTTCTAGGTCTTGGCGAGGTATAGGGGTCTTCTTGGTTATCGAAGCAACGACCCTTTCCTAGACAAAGCCTTTTAAAAAAAATTAAATTTTCAAGTTACTCTTTGAGAAACCTTGGTCTAACTAGTCGAGGATGTGGTGAGGTAGCTTCGTCTAGTTCCACCGGGCTAAAAAAACCAAATAGGATACGTCTTACCCTACCTGACTCCTTAGACAGGCTTTCCTAACGTATTATCATCTCGCCCCACACTAATACTAGGTTGTGCATGTTTCAATCAAGTCAAATCCTTATCTAACCACTTCTAATCCTAAGCATGGCAATTTTACAAAAAATAAATAGACAGACAATCAAACACTTTTTACAGGCATGCAAAAAAAAATATCTAATCATATAAATAGTGTTTATAATTTCTATGTAAATGCATGATCAAAAAAAATCTTTAAGAAAAGTCACAATGTGGGAAATTTCTAGATTTTGTAAGTTAGCAAGATTATTAATTAATTTTTCTAGTTTATCAATTTTAATTTTTAAAATCTCATTTTCTTGTCTTAATTTTCTAAAATTTAAATTAATTAATTTACATGATTTAATTATGTTACTTGAGCATACATCCATATCTAAATTTGAACAAAAGTGATTGGTAAGATATTAACATCTATTGTAAAAATTGGATTTTCATACAATGTAAATTTACCCATCCGGTTGGTTGTCCTGGATCTTTGGTTCTTCTATCTGTGCATTTATCTTTGTAATGTCTAAACTCCTAGCACTTGAAGCATTGGAAGTGACTCTTGTCCTTTCATGCTCCTGGAACTAGTTCCTTTGTCATCGTCGGTGGTGTCATTCGTATCTTATGAGTAGAACACTTATTTTTGTAGTGCCCTCTCTCCCTGCATTTGAAACAAATTATGTGATTTTTGAAATTTAAATTTATAATTTTACCTTTTGAATCCCCGTTGACTGTTGTCGTCTCAAATCTGGATTCATGTTTTGATTCTGGTTCGAATTCGGCTTCGGATTCGGGTTCAGACTCTATCTCGGCTACTTGTGCTTATACTGAGAGTGCAAGGTAGTTCACTTGAGTTCTTCTTCATTCAATTCTTCCGATGATTCAAACAGTACACCTTCTAAGACCTCAATGTCGGAAGTCTCTTCGTATAGGTCGATTAGCCTCTCCCAAATCTCTTTAGTGCAGTTGAAGGATCCAACCCGCTTCAATTCATCTTTGGTCAGGCCGCATTGTAGGATTACTGTTGGCTTGTCATCGGTCTCGATTTTTCTCAATGTTAGTTCATCTAGTTTGTCCCAAGTATTAATGTTCTATCTTCTATATGTAATGTTAACCCTGTTTGGATTATCATCCACAAATCCAAATGGACCTTCAGGTGGGATTCCATTAGACCTTTCCAGCATCTGAAAATCTCTCCGGAGAATAAAGGTGGGCGGACACTGTTTCATTCTTGATGGGTCATTCAGGATAAATCTCGCAAACAAGAAAAATAACAAAGAATGTACCAAGACTTGGTCTTGGATTAGTAGTGAGAGAGAAAAAGGAAAAAAATTTGCTTAAATTGGGGTAGCACGAATTTTGAAAAAAAAAATATTAAAATAATAAAAAAATTATGACAAATTTTTTTAAAAATTGATCTTTATATCAATTATAACTTATGGTGAAAAAATAAGAATTAAAAATTGAAAAAAAAAAATTATGACAAATATTTTAGAATCTCGCACAAATACTTTTTATTTGAATGAAAAAGTGAAAAATCTGGGGAAAAAATTCTCGAAAGGTGATTTCACCAATTCAGAGCAACCTGCTCTGATACCACTTATGGGATCATTGTGATCGATAGAGGGGGTGAATATCGATTACGTATTTTTGGATGTAAATCAGATTCGACGCAAAGGAAATACGAAAAGTGGCAAGTCAAAAACAAGGCTAACACTTTGTTTTTTACTTGGTTCGGAGTTTATGACGGCTCCTACTCTAAGGCCCACAGTTCTTGATCATTTTTGTTGGGCAATACTATAATCATAAAATGAATTACAAATATGAACAGTTAAGTACATAAATGAAATAGAAATTTTATAACAACGACACTTAAAGGAAGAGAAGATTTTTTCGTTGTAGAGGCGGCGTGTCATCGATCTTGAACTTTTTTAGGTGCAGAGAACTTGAGCACAGAAGCTTTATCGCAGTGTATTCAAGTGCTTGAATTCATATTTGGAAGTAAGGAGGTGAAACCCCTTTTATACTGGTACTCGGGCGCCTGAGAGGCTATAGGGGCGCCCTCCACGTCGACGATTCAGCCACATCGTTATCCGCTGACTTGGCCAAACTCTATCCCTTCTCGGGCGCCTGGGAGCTGACGTGGCGCATCCAACCAGCGACTGCCAACTCAGCTTCGCCAATGCTGAGAAAAAAGGCCTCTGGGTGCCTGAGTTCTCTAGGGCGCTTGGCTTCTTGGGCGCCTAAGACCTCTCAGGTGCCTGGCGCATAGGCGCCTAAGTCCTCTCAGGTGCCCCCAATTGCAGCCAGCTGGTCTCCTTAGCTTGCAATCAAGGTTAGTCCAAGAACATAATAATATATGTTAAATGCATGAATGATTGATAGCTAGAGCTGTCTGGTTCTGACTTTAGATTTCAAATGAAATCCTAGGTCGAACCGACACCTACTATTCCATATTCCGGGGAACGCATCCTAACCTACTCCGCTCTGGAGAAGTTACGTTTTGCCAACCGGCACCTCCGGTTGGACTTTTGCTCGACCTCTGAAACTCCTGGATCTCAGGATGTCCATATCTCGACTCGTTCTTACTTCTATCCGTAGTCCTCGCTCGGCTAAGTCTTCTGCCTAATCTTCCGGATCAAGTCTTCGTGCCCAATTCCTCAAACCAGGTCTTCATGCCCAACCCTTGGTCAGGCCTTCGGTGCCCAACCCTCGGCTAGGACTTCGTGCCTAGTCCTCGACCAAGACTTCGTGTTTAACCCTGCAGGTCAAGACTTCGTGCCTAGGTAAACTAGGACTTTCCTGCACACTTAGCAAATCTATTAGATCACAATACAAACTTAAATTTGAACCCTTTGACATTATCAAAATCATGTTCAATCTGCTACTTTCGGCACCAACACTTTATTCCATGATCCACTGCCTCAATATAGATATCTAACTTGATATTTTCCACACGATCATCTACGCGTCCAGTGTCTCTACCCAATCGAGAGTTCGGACACCTTACTGTCATATCTGGACTGCACTCCTCCACTATTACGGACACAATATTATCACTGGCGAGGTCATTAGGATGATGGAGTTCGATGAAGAAGATATTAGGAACTTCTCCTTAGCACTGATAGACGTCTCAGTCACCGAGGTCATCTCGTGAGACCACGAAGAGCTCCACCGCAGGATGATTCGGAGGACGACGAGAACTTCTTGTTGGGACCGGGTGCATGTTGACATGGATGCGGGTTCGTAATTTTAAAATTAATTACGTGCAGCGGAAGGTTTAGCATAAATAATTTCTCTAAATCATTTAACCACACATCTAAGCATGCAATTTTATCTTGTGTAGACATGATCATATATTTGAAATTTTACAGAAATGTAAACTAATTTACGTATTACCTCGCGTAACTCGAAGGAAGGGATGAGATCCAACCGTAAGCGTCCCTTGGAAGCTCCGCCTCTATTCGCGTCCACGCCGAGTATCTTCGAAATGACTTCGCAAAGCCACGAGTTTCGTGTTCTCGAGAACTACTAGATTCTCCGAGAACGCGACAAGAAAAACCAAGAGAGAAGTCGAAAGACTAACCACAAAAGGATGGCCGGAATCAAAATTCCGGCGAAGCAAAAGAAGAGGCTTGTGGCAAAAGATCCTTGCGGCAAACTCTAATTCCGGCAACACCTTCTTGGGCAAGGGCGGCCGGCTGGTGCTCCTTCTTGGGGCTGGTTGGCGCACGGCAAGAAGGGGAGAAGAGAAGGAGAGAAAGAGAGGGAGAGAGCCTATGCCTTGATCACTTCGATTATTACCCAAGTCTTGCCTTGGGTCCTTTATATAGTGGCCTCTAAACCATCAAGCCTCTCAAATATGGAATAACTTATTCCATCATGCCAAGTTTGATTTTATATCATGGTTACAATCATATTTTAATTCAAGATAAAAAATCAATCAAGTCTCTTCTCTCCTATGGAATAAATTTCCTTATCATGGTAAATCAATCCATGATTGATTTTATAAAATAAACCAATCCATGGTTCATTTTAATTTCCATGAAAAATAAACCAAACCTTGGTTTATTATATAAAAATTTATATCATCCATAATTTTTATAAAACAAACCACACTTGGTTTATTTTATAAATTGAACCAAAAACTTGGTTCTCTCCCTTTGTTGTGGCCGGCCAAGCAAAGAGGATGGAGGCCCTCTTTGGCCGGCCCATCCAAGCCAAGCCCCAATGAATTAAACTTATTTAATTCAACTATTAAGTCTTCAAAAGACATAGCCATTTTACGCTTCCGATGCGTCTCTGAAAAATTCAGATTCGACTTATCGTTTAGCTCAACCAAACTTAATCTCTCTTGATTAGAAAATCCAATTTTCAACTCGTTTTAAATCCCTCGGATTACTCGTAGTACGTGTGACTAAATAGGCTTTCGATTTATGTTGGTCGTCTATAATTAATCAATTATAGAACGATCATGAGTGGCACCTAGTAGTACATCATGATCCCCAATTAATCAAAAGATCAACGGTTGACCTCAGAAATAATTCTGAAACCATCAGCAACTATAATGAATCGTGCCTCATTCCCTTCACCATCTTATACCCACTTGGTTCAGGACATGGTCTATGTGTGTCAGTCCCCACTAGGTTGACTACGTCACACCTAGCCCAAGTAACGTTTTCTCGTCTTACGAATTCTAATTACTCTCATGTATTTAAGAGATTCATACTCTGAACATATCATGCTCTGGCAAGAGGCTTCGAGTAACAATCCGACGATAGGCCTCGGGTATACATCTCCTCGCAAGGAGTGGTGAATCCTTTGTAGGTTGTTCAAACATCTTCGGGCACTTCGGCTTATACCCAATCATCCTGGGTCCACACCTCCTTGGAGATGCTTGCTTAAGATGTCAAAGTATAAGCCTCCATGACCAAGATGACTTGAACACCGCAAGTCAAAGGAACATCGCACTTAAGCTGCAGTAAGAACTTCACTGACATATCTATATGTAGACTACCATATGAAGCTTTACAGCCAGTCACTCCAATGAACTAGTTCCCTTAACTACCATTCATGTTTATCTCCGGACATCTCAATGTCACCAGCCAGTGAGAATCAGCTGATTAGAGAATAACCCATGCTAGTCTCAACAGAATTGATAGTGTCCGTATTTATCAATTCATCGACTAGGGACAATTTCAATACTTCACAATTACACATGTTGAGATAATCACTAGTTGTGAATTCATCACAAATTCTCTCATATTGTGAATTGTATTGCGGACACTCAGTAAATGAGTTTAAGATATCAATCAAATACACAAACATGTATACTCAAATATTGAATATTCATTTATTAGAATAAATGATTACAATCATAAGGCGATTGTCTTAGGACACTTATCTCATATCACTAACAAACTCCCACTTGGCCTAATGTCAATCGCTACGGTACCCAATACTACAGGCTCTAACATGACCATCAAACTTGCTTTGAGGCAAGGCCTTAGTTAAAGGATCCGTTAAATTCCTTTCAGTGGGAATTTTCTCAATTTGTATATCATTCCTACTTATAATCTCTCTAATCAGATGATAGCGGCGAAACACATGTTTGGATCGCTGATGAGACCTTGGTTATTTTGCTTATGCAATAGCTCCATTGTTGTCACAGTAAACCAGTATTGCTTCATCAATGGTTGGAACCACACCAAGTTCTGAGATAAACTTTTTGATCCAGACTGCTTCCTTTGCTGCTTCCGAAGCTGCAATATATTTCGCTTCCGTGGTAGAATCCGCTACGGTGTCTTGCTTGGAACTCTTCCAACTTATTGCGCCTCCATTCAAAATAAATACGTATCCGGACTGAGATTTGGAGTCATCCTTATCTGTCTGGAAACTGGCATCTGTATACCCACGTATTACCATATCACCTTCTCCATATATTAGGAACACATCCTTAGTGTTTCTTAAGTACTTTAGGATTGTCTTGACAGCCGCCCAATGATCCATTCCTGGATCATACTGGTATCTGCTTGTGACGCTCAGAGCATACGATACATCGGGCCTGTATATAACATAGCATACATGATAGATCCTATCGCGGATGCATAAGGAATCTTATTCATGCAAATCCTCTCGTCTTCTGTGTGCGGACACATAGACTTCGAAAGGTTGATCCCATGCCTGATGGGAAGGTAACCTTTCTTGGATTCCGACATGCTAAACCTTTCTAGCACTCGGTCTATATATGTAGACTGCGAAAGACCAAGCAACCGTTTTGATCTATCTCTATAGATTCTAATCCCAAGGATATAGGTTGCTTTTCCCAGGTCTTTCTTGGAGAAAGTTTTGGACAACCAAATTTTAACTGACTGTAAGACTGATATATCGTTTCCTATAAGTAATATGTCATCGACATATAACACTAGGAATACGACTGCACTCCCACTAACCTTCTTGTACACACAAGGTTCGTCAGGATTTTGTGAGAAATCAAACTCTTTGATTGTCTCATCAAAACGGATGTTCCAACTCCTGGATGCTTGCTTTAGTCCATATATGGATCGTCGAAGCTTGCATACTTTGGTTTTATTAACCGATGTGAAGCCTTCAGGTTGTATCATGTATACATCCTCAAGCAGGTTTCCATTAAGGAAAGCTGTTTTCACATTCATTTGTCATATCTCATAATCATAATGAGCTGCTATGGCCAGGAGCATCCGAATGGATTTAAGCATAGCTACTGGCGAATAGGTTTCGTCATAATCAATTCCTTGTTTCTGATGATATCCTTTTGCCACTAATCTAGCCTTAAAGGTAACAACATTACCTTCCATGTCAGTTTTCTTCTTGAAAACCCACTTGCACCCTATGGGCTTAATCCCTTCAGGTGGGTTAACCAAGTCCCATACTTGATTTTTGTACATGGAATCCATTTCCGACTTCATGGCTTCAAGTCATTTATCCCTTTCTGAATTTTTCAGAACATCTTCATAACTGATAGGTTCGTCATCGTTAATGAGTAACACGTCGTTCGATTCACTTATGAGAAATCCGTATCTCTCTGGAATATTGCGTGTCCTATCAGACCTACGAAGAAGTGGTGTTGTTTTAGGTTCAACTGGTAGCTCATCATTATGAGTTATTGGTTGTGAGTCTAGACTAGGTGTCTCTGTAATGTCTATTGGAGTTTCTTGAACTTCTTCAAGTTCAATGCTACTCCCATTGTTTTCTTGTAAAAGAAATTCTTTTTCTAGAAATACATCATGCCTTGAAACAAACACCTTTTATTCCAAGGAATGATAGAATTGGTAACCTTTCATTTCCTTAGGGTATCCAATAAATAGACATTTATCAGACTTAGCATCCAATTTGTCTGATACAGTTCGCTTTACATAAGCAGGACAACCCCATATCTTTAGGTAAGATAAATGAGGTTTCTTACTATTCCACATCTCATATGGAGTAGTAGAGACTACCTTGGTCGGGACTCTGTTTAGTAAGTAAACAGTTGTCTTAAGCGCATAGCCCCAAAAGGATTTTGGAAAAGTTGCATGATTCATCATAAATCTAACCATGTCCATCAAGGTTCGGTTACGCCTCTCAAATACACCATTATGCTGTGGTGTATATGGCGGAGTCCATTGAGAAAATATCTCATTGTCCCTAAGATAATCTTGAAACTCTTGACTTAAGTATTCACCACCCCGATCGGATCGAAGTATCTTAATACTATTGCCAAGTTGTTTCTCTACTTCACTTCTGAACTCTTTGAATTTCTCAAAAGCATCAGATTTGTGTTTCATTAAGAACACATACCCGAATCGTGAGTGATCATCGATAAAGATAATGAAGTAGCTATAGCCTCCTTGTGCAAGAGTTGACATTGGTCCACATACATCAGTATGTATTAGACCAAGCAATTCTCCCACTGGTTTACCTTTTCCGGAAAAGGATAATTTGGTCATCTTGCCTTTTAAGCATGATTCGCATGTATCAAATGAACCGGGTTCAAATGATTCCAGAATTCCACATCGGTGTAATTTGATCATGCGTTTCTTACTTACATGGCCAAGACGACAATGCCACATATAGGAGTCTATTTGATTATCTATTCGAGCACGTTTGTTGCTAACTTTGATATTGAAAATGTCACCGGATAAATCTAACGTGTAGATACCATTGCATAAAGTTCCGGTCGCATAAAGAACACCATTTAAAGTTATGTAACAACAATTGTTACTAAAAGTTAAATGATAACCCTTTTCATTCAAGCATGAAATAGATACAATGTTCTTTATTAACGAAGGAACAAAATAACAATTATCCAATTCTAAGACAAGTCCAGTAGGGAGCTTTAGCAAATATGTTCAGATGGCAACAGCAGCAATCTTTGCTCCATTTCCAACTCGCAAATTCGCTTCTCCCTTGACGAGTCTTCTTCTATTCCTTAGCCCCTGTATGTCATTACATATATGTGAGCTACACCCAGTATCAAGTACCCAGGTGTCCGAGGAAATAGAGTGACATTCAATAACGAAGATACTTGAAGAGGATGGGGCATCGGATGCCTTCTTCTTCAAGGACTCAAAATAAACCTTGCAGTTTTTTCGCCAGTAACCCTCCTTGCCGCAGTGATGGCAAGTGCCTTTTGGTGCCTTTTCAATCTTTTTGGCCTTTTTCTTCCTTCCCTTATTTTGTTCTTTGGACTTCCTCTTAGAGCCTTTCTTTGAGGAACCAACTAACAGTACCGTCTTCTGATCCTGCTTTACAGAAGGCTCTACAGTCTTCAGCAGGTTAAGCAACTCAGGAATGGTAGTCTCCAGTTTGTTCATCCAATAGTTCATCACAAACTGTGAGTAACTCTTAGACAAACAATGCAGAATTAAGTCAATACTTAGTTCGTGATCCATTGCAAATCTGAGTGTGCCTAGTCGCTCAATGTACCCCAACATCTTCAACACAAACTGTGAAACAGAAGTGCCTTCCTGCATCTTAGAGGTGAAGAGGAGTCTGGAGACCTCAAACCTTTCGGATCTCGCCTGCTCGTCAAGCAGCTCATGAAGATGGAAGACGATGGTATGAGCATCCATATGCTTGTAACGCCCGCCCTTATATCTACTCTCGGGGCGGGGTTACATACAATCAATTATAAAATTTTTACATAAAATAAAAGCAAACAAAAGTGCAAGGACTAAGTACTGAGCATGCTTGTTTAAAACTACCAAGTGATATTTACAAGTACTAAGCATATTAGTCAGTGCATGCCAATCAGATATCATACTTTAATGATTAGAACATGGTAGGTTCACAAGTAGTTCAACTCAACATATAAGAGTAATCCAAGTGTAATCACTAATATTCAAAAGTACCAACTCTAATCACTAGCATTTATTATTAAAGAAAACATCAACATAGGCATAGTAATGTAGATATAAGAATCTTTCTTTCCCGAGTCACCACCCCACACATCTTCAGCCCTCCTGCCTCTTCCTTTAGTTTAAGTGTCCCTTACCGTTATCTGCAGCATAAGACAACACATAAACTAGTAAGCACAAATGCTTAGTAAGGATCCTGTCCTACTCGCAAAAATCCATACGAAAGAATACAACATGTACACATAATGAATCATAAGCATGAGTTTATCATAGCATACTAAACATCAAAGTTTCTAAGCAAGCAGTATGAAGTATCTTAATCATACCCTTCACATATAATAAATGTTTTCAAAATAATTCCATAAAGGTATTACTTAAAAATATTTCAACATCATATAGGGGCCCAGTTGTGTACCACATCAAGCGCGTTCCCTAATGAATTGGGGTAGCAAGCCACCAATCTCATTAGAGCAGGACCCTTCCGTCCTACCGGAGCCATGACCTTCAGTTAACATGCACCCCGGATTTGTTTAACGACCCCCTTCCGAGTCGGGTACCCAACTTTCAAAGTAAAATACTTATCATTCTTTTACATATATGCTAAGGAATACTCCAAATCCACTCTCAAGGGACACACCACTCTTCAAGGGTGCTCATGATCCCATAGGGACACACCACACAACATAAGGGGTGCTCTTGATCCCATTCTTAGTGGAGTATCCTTTCAAGCATTTTATCATACACATCACATGCAATTCATAAGGGTGCCCCATGGGCTATAAGACATGCTCATACATACATCACATTTTAACCACTTAAACATACTTTATATATGACAAGATTGGTCACATAAATCATACTCATATCATAGGAAGTGGTAGCATGCTTCATGGATTAAATCAATTCTTCCTAACCTTAAACCTAGGGTTGGCCAAAAGTCCTAGGGTAGGGGTAGGTTAGGTTTTTTTTGACATCAAACATCTCATACCAGCATCACATATATATATATCATATATCATACTAAGCATAGCATACATCATGGGGTAATCAACCTTCACAACCCTAATGGT
The DNA here is from genome assembly GCA_024364735.1 of Boesenbergia rotunda. NCBI lineage: Eukaryota > Viridiplantae > Streptophyta > Magnoliopsida > Zingiberales > Zingiberaceae > Boesenbergia > Boesenbergia rotunda. The sequence goes on along the minus strand of JAGFNQ010000284.1, from coordinate 278,081 downwards.
TCATGCCTTGGCCGAAAGTCATGCTAGGGGAAAGTTAAGTTTTTCAAATCAAACATTCCATTTAAACATCACATGCATATACATATCATCATACCAACATAAGCATATCTCATAGGGTAGTTTAACCTTCACGAACCCTAACCTTAGGGTGTTGGTCGAATGGTGTAGGGTAGGGGAAATTAGGGTTTTTGAAATCAAACATTCACACAAGCATTTACACAAACACCTCACATACATATCATGTCACATATTAAGCATAGATTACATCATAGGATAATCATGCAACCCTAAACCCTAATTCTTCTAGGGTTGGCCGAAAGTGTAGGGTAGGGAAAAAGTTGGGTTTTTGGTAACCAAACATTTATACAAACACCTTGTCTACACTATCATGTAATACACTAAGCATGGATACATCATGGAGAAACTCAACCCAAACTAACCCTAGGGTTTTGTTCATGGCCGAAACATGTAGGGGGGTGCAAACCCTAGTTTTTGTCATCACCACATGAAGGGAACAACATACATATATACCCTAAGTCCCAAGGGATCTCCTCTTGCATCAAGGAGTAGCCAAAGCCTCCCCTTTGGGGGTGGCCGAAACTTGCACAAGGGGGGGGGCCACTTCCATTTTCGAAAACAACAAGTAGAAGGAATCAACAACAATTACACTGCAGGCGAGGGACTACTTACTTCCTTTCGCTTGAAATTCACCTTCTCTAAATTCTTAGGGTACCCTTGTTGAAGTAGAGGTGAGAGTTCCCCTTGCTAGCTAGAACTCCTCTAGAACACTTGGCCTTAGTAGAGGGCAAGATCCTTGGATGGGGTCTTCTTCTTTCCAATTCCCTAGGGTTAGAACCCTACGGTGTATTTTCGAAAATTGAAAAGGGAGAAGGGCTAGGGTTTTCGGTGGGGAGAGTGGAGAAGAAGAAGAATCAAAGTTCTTCCTCCCTCTCCCTCTCTTATTTATATTATTCTCATGAAGGGACATGTCTCTTCACTTCCCTAGCTTTAACGAGCATGTTTCTTATTCTCTCAACACAAAAACACTCTCGGTGTACTGGTTAAGACATGGTTAGTGTGACTAGGAGGTTCAAGGTTCGATCCTTGCTTCCTCCTTTCTACACTTTCTTTTTATCACATTTTTCACTAACCCACATCAAAGCCCATTAAGCCAAGCCCATCATGAAATTTCATAATAATAATGTTTCATAAATTCATAATATTATATATGGGAAAATTTGGGGTGTTACAATGCTCATGCTGCTTTTGTAGCTCAGGTACCATAGCGGCCAGCATAATGCAACTCGCAAGTTCAGAATCGGCCACATGTTTCTGATAGGCCACTAACTGGTCTGGAGTTGCATCTTCAGGAGGATGGTTAGGAAGTTGTTCTTCAAGGACATAAGCAAGCTTTTTTGCCTTGAGGACTATCCTCAAGTTTCGAAGCCAGTCCATGAGGTTTGGCCCAGTCAGCTTATTGGTGTCCAAAATGGAACGCAAATTCAGAGAAGACATGTTCAAGTGATTATCCTAGAAATACAAATTGAGGTTATGTGAAGAGAATGATAAAGAATGCATCAATATACATTAATTAAATCCTATTTATTTTTCGAATTGAATAACCCTTTTTATCAATTCGGGGGATCGTAGGAACATCTCCAAATAGGTTGATATCTAACCATAGATAAGAACAACCATGGCTAGAGTCCATCAAGTTATTCTTAGCTATGAAGGTAGGTAATTATACTGATTACATATTATACATATGTAACTATCACATAATGCTATCAACTAATTAAATGTTTGCATAAATCATTGGGTTGTTAACTCATTAACAAGTATGCAACAATATACATAGCACCCAACTGCACCTCTCTTTATATCGACCTTGGCTGTGGCACAATGATAAGTACCATTTTGTTGATTATTTTAATTGCTAAAATCCATGTTTGACCCATGTTTTACTTGCTTAATTGTGATTTTTCCCTAGGTTTTAGGACTTCCTCTTATTTTGGACTTAATTGCAAAATTGCACATTTTTTGATTATTTGGCCACTAAATTTTTGATCTATTTTTGTAGGCATGAAAGGATCCTGGACCTAGGGCATACTGGGTCAAACTTGAGTCGGAAGTGGACCCGGATTGAGCTATCAAGCTTCGGATTAATTCGGGCCGTCCGATTCAAAAGCGGCTAGATCTGAGCCATCCGGGACCATCTGAAGCAATCCGAGCTAGGGTTAGGGCTGATCAAGTACTCTGATCAAGATCTGAAAGTTTCATCCCAATCAGAGCTCAATCAACCGTTGGATCAAGCTCGAAGGGCTCTAGATCGTCCATTCAAAGATTAGGTTGATCTGGACCATCCATTGCACATCTAGAGGATCTGAGCTACCATGAGGCAGATCCTAACCCCTGATCATCATCATCAAAGTTTGGATCAAATCAGAGCAAGATCAGCCGTTGGATTTCCTCAAATCAATCTGAACCGTCCAATGCTAAGTACTTAATCAGAAACGCGCCCCAGCTTCTCCTCTCGCGTCTTCCTCGCCGCAAAGTTTTCTTCATTTGTTCTTCCTTTCTTCAGTAGATTTCTTCAATCCAAGGGGCGCGACCCCTCAATTTCTTGCTTAGATCAAGCTCTTGATCATCAAGAGGAGGTCTAGTGAAGTTTCCAGCTTGAGAATTGCCCAAGAACAGCGCCATTGTGAGGTTTCCGTGGCTCTGCTATTTGAAGTCGTCGATCTCAGTTGTATTCCATTTCCATCACCCGGAGCTATCTGGAGGGGTTCCATAGAGTGCTCTAACCATCCCCGAATCACCATCGCACTTGGACGCAACGAGATTGAAGAATTCGAATGGAAATTCAGATTGGGCAGAGTTTGAGTTGGGATTGAATCGCAGAGACAATTTCTTGATGATTTGCTGAGCTTACGGGTTCGAGGCCAGCCCTTGCATGACGAACAAGGAGGATTTGAGCTAGGGAAGGGTTGAGGAGTAGTTTAATTAGCTAACTTTCAGTTATTAGCAGTAGACTTCATTTCTGTAATTTCTGTTTCTGAATGTCGTATCAGCTGTTCCAACTTCGTTTCTTGAACTGTTTCTGCCCTTAATTAGGTTCTAAATTCTACAAGTAATTAACTACGAAGCTTGTTTAGTGAACTCTTAGATTTAATTTCAGTTGTTTACACTTAGAGCTTACGTATCAAGTTTTCTGCGTGCGTATCAGCCCTGTTTTTTCCATTTTCAGCTTAGTTTCTGAATTTTTGTAGCTTCTTTCGAATTCAGTTGTGTTTAGTTTATTCGCTGTAATTGAAGACAACCTTTAGTGTGTTAATTCATTAGATTAGAGTTTGTTTCTCATTCAGCTTCATTTCTGAATTTTCAGCTCAGCTGTTCTTGCGTTTCAACTCATATTTCTGCAATTAGGCAGTTTCATGGTTTGCAGTTTTTCAGCTTTTAGTTTCAGAAATTGCATCGAGTGAATTATAGCTCTAGGAACCTTATGTGGACATTAACTTGGAGCAATCGAATTTAGTTGTTTTGTTGGGTTTTAGCATCCAATTAGTTTCTAAATTGCTGCACACCAATTCGGAATTTCTGCACATCCATTGTTCTGAAATTCTGCCTCATGTCCTGCATCGAATTCTTGTTGCATCCATGGTTTCTGCACCAGATATATGAATTGAATTGGAAGTGATCTGCGCTAAGTCTGTTACTGCATTTCTGAGCATCAGTTTTTTTTGTGTATCGATGAGTTGATGCTGCATTCATGCCTTTGCAGTCTGAACTTCTGTATTTGATCCCTGTTTGAATTTCTGCATAAGTTCTGCTTAGTATCAATTTCGGCACACTAGCTTTTATTGTCTGTGTATCAAGTTTGCTGCCATTTCTGTGTGTAATTTTCCAGTTAAATTTAAGCATTGAGTCGGATTAAGATTGAACATACCTAGAAGTGACTTTATGTACTTGAACTCAGCTTCATTTTGCAAGTGGATGTGCTTGAATTGCGATCTCTATTGCTGCAATTAGTTCAGTCCTAAATTCTTGCTTCAATTTTGGTTGTTTCTGATTTTACTGTTCTATTCATGCGTATCAAGTTGTAGATCTGCCCTTGTATCAAGCAACCAATCAAAATTGCACTTCGTTTTAGTTTTCGGCACATGAGTTCCCTTCATTTGGTATCAAGTTGTTTTGATTTAATTACTTCCATTTTGGAATCAAGTGAAGATTCGGTTTAGGTGGGAATTCCTGAAGTTCAATACAATTCGTAGTTTGCTTTTGCATTGGAATTTAGATTTGTTTCCAAAAATTGCTTAAGTGCTTTAGATGAGTAAGTGGTCGTTTTGGTTGAATGATAACTTGCTATCATTTGTTAAGTTACATGGTTAAGTTTCCTTTTTTCTATTGAGTTTTCATTTCTGAATTGCAAACCAAACACCAAATCACATTCGAAACCCAAATTCACAAATGACACATAAATACAAGCTCGAATCACACAACATCAACTAGTCCCGAGGAAAAATACGACCTGTGGCCCCTTTACTACATTTTCATTCTTTGATTGCAAAAAGGGTTTCCATCTTTTTATAAATATTCTAAATCTGATGGACCCACACATTCGTGACAACTTAACCTAGTATTTCGGGTTCATCACACAACAAATCGATGCTCCAAGCTTAAGGCTGACCCATTAATCAAGAAATAGTTTTAATATGGTTGGAGCTCATTCAACCGTTTAGTCAGGCTTGGATGTGTCCAACAACCAAAATTAAGGATTGACCTCTGACTCCAACTATATTAATCATAAACTAATTCCATGGTTTAAACATATTGAGGTTCAAGCCGAGCATGAATGTGTCCATCAACCCAAACGAGAAATAAAACTCCGGTTCTAACCATATTAATGGAAGGTGTTGGTCTTAATATTTTATAAGGGGTTTTGGGTCTCATCCTTTTCTTTTATGCACATTCATGACATATAATTATGTCATGTTCTAACGATTTCCTTAATAAAGTATGTATGTGACTTAATTTATCAAGTCTCATTAATTGAATTAGGAACCGGATTTCCTAATTTTAATTTCATACATTATTCAAGGAATTATTTTGGGAAACAATTTCCTGAATTATCATAATCAATTTCGGAAATAATATGTTTAAGACTTTGATTTCTCTAAATCAAATCTTAGTAAATTAAGAGACAGATTCCCTTATTTCAACCACATATTATTTTCATGAAAATCTTATTTAAGGAAATATACTCTATAGGAAATAATTTTCCTAATTAATTTTGGAGACAATAATATGTAAGAGCATCACCTCATAAATCAAATAAGGAAATTATCATTTGAGAATCACCTCAAAAATTTCCAAGATTTGATCACATATTATATTTATGAAAAATTAATATCAATAACTTAATTTGGACGGCTCCCCGAGGCTCAATCCAAAATAAGAATTTGACAATTTAAATTCAATTTAGGAAATTTAATTATAACAACTAACTTTAAATTAGACGGCTCCCCGAGGCTCAATCCAAAATAAAGAATTTTGAAATAATTTAATTTCCAATTATAAATTTAAATGCCAATTAATATTTCCATAATTTGTCTAGACTTTCTTGAAAGAAAGTGACCAAAATTGCGAGCTTTCCATAAATGGAAAGTTTCCAAAAATAAAAGATTTTCAGAATAATTGTAAATTTCTGGTACAAAGAAAACTTACGTTTTTCCAAAATTAGAAAATTTCCAAAATAGGAAATTTCTAAAATTGGAAAGTTTTCAAAAATGGAAAGTTTTCACAATTATCATAAAATTTCAGAAACAGAGATATTTCAAAAGTTTGCGAAATTTCATGAGGATTTCCAAACTTTAAAATTCCTAAATCGAAAATTTACCATAATTGGAAAGTTTCCATAATTGAAAATTTTCCAAAATTGAGATCATGATAAAGCTTTCTGCAAAACAATTATATGATTATGTCAAACACAAACCTCTGCTCTGATACCACTGTTGGGACCGGGTGCATGTTGACATGGATGCGGGTTCGTAATTTTAAAATTAATTACATGCAGCGGAAGGTTTAGCATAAATAATTTCTCTAAATCATTTAACGACACATCTAAGTATGCAATTTTATCTTGTGTAGACATGATCATATATTTGAAATTTTGCAGAAACGTAAACTAATTTACGTATTACCTCGCGTAACTCGAAGGAAGGGACGAGATCCAACCGTAAGCGTCCCTTGGAAGCTCCGCCTCTATTCGCGTCCACGCCGAGTATCTTCGGGATGACTTCGCAAAGCCACGAGTTTCATGTTCTCAAGAACTACTAGATTCTCCGAGAACGCGACAAGAAAAACCAAGAGAGAAGTCGAAAGACTAACCACAAAAGGATGGCCGGAATCAAAATTCCGGCGAAGCAAAAGAAGAGGCTTGTGGCAAAAGATCCTTGCGGCAAACTCTAATTCCGGCAATACCTTCTTAGGCAGGGACGGCCGGCTGGTGCTCCTTCTTGGGGCTGGTTGGCGCACGACAAGAAGGGGAGAAGAGAAGGAGAGAAAGAGAGGGAGAGAGTCTATGCCTTGATCACTTCGATTATTACCCAAGCCTTGCCTTGGGTCCTTTATATAGTGGTCTCTCAACCATCAAGCCTCTCAAATATGGAATAACTTATTCCATCATGCCAAGTTTGATTTTATATCATGGTTAAAATCATATTTTAATTCATGATAAAAAATCAATCAAGTCTCTTCTCTCCTATGGAATAAATTTCCTTATCATGGTAAATCAATCCATGATTGATTTTATAAAATAAACCAATCCATAGTTCATTTTAATTTCCATGAAAAATAAACCAAACCTTGGTTTATTATATAAAAATTTATATCATCCATAATTTTTATAAAACAAACCACACTTGGTTTATTTTATAAATTGAACCAAAAACTTGGTTCTCTCCCTTTGTTGTGGCCGGCCAAGCAAAGAGGATGGAGGCCCTCTTTGGCCGGCCCATCCAAGCCAAGCCCCAATGAATTAAACTTATTTAATTCATCTATTAAGTCTTCAAAAAACTTAGCCATTTTACGCTTCCGATGCGTCTCTGAAAAATTCAGATTCGACTTATCGTTTGGCTCAACCAAACTTAATCTCTCTTGATTGGAAAATCAAATTTTTAACTCGTTTTAAATCCCTCGGATTACTCGTAGTGCGTGTGACTAAATAGGCTTTCGATTTATGTTGGCCGTCTATAATTAATCAATTATAGAACGATCATGAGTGGCACCTAGTAGTACATCATGATCCCCAATTAATCGAAAGATCAACGGTTGACCTCAGAAACAATTCTGAAACCCTTCAGCAGCTATAATGAATCGTGTCTCATTCCCTTCACCATCTTATACCCACTTAGTTCAGGACATGGTCTATGTGTGTCAGTCCCCAATAGGCTGACTACGTCACACCTAGCACAAGTAACGTTTTCTCGTCCTACGGATTCTAATTACTCTCATGTATTTAAGAGATTCATACTCTGAACATGTCATGCTCTGGCCAGAGGCTTCGAGTAACAATCCGACGATAGGCCTCGGGTATACATCTCCTCGCAAGGAGTGGTGAATCCTTTGTAGGTTGTTCAAACATCTTCGGGCACTTCGGCTTATACCCAATCATCCTGGGTCCACACCTCCTTGGAGATGCTTGCTTAAGATGTCAAAGTATAAGCCTCCATGACCAAGATGACTTGAACACCGCAAGTCAAAGGAACATCGCACTTAAGCTGCAGTAAGAACTTCACTGACATATCTATATGTAGACTACCATATGAAGCTTTACAGCCAGTCACTCCAATGAACTAGTTCCCTTAACTACCATTCATGTTTATCTCCGGACATCTCAATGTCACCAGCCAGTGAGAATCAGCTGATTAGAGAATAACCCATGCTAGTCTCAACAGAATTGATAGTGTCCGTATTTATCAATTCATCGACTAGGGACAATTTCAATACTTCACAATTGCACATATAGAGATAATCACTAGTTGTGAATTCATCACAAATTCTCTCATGCTGTGAATTGTATTCTGGACATTCAGTAAATAAGTTTAAGATCTCAATCAAATACACAAACATGTATACTCAAATAGTGAATATTCATTTATTAGAATAAATGATTACAATCATAAGGCGATTGTCTTAGGACACTTATCTCATATCACTAACACTTCTATGTCGAGGACTTCGCTGCCGAGATCGAGGAAGAGTTGGAGCATATACTACCATCCCCTCCTCCTTTGACTATGGAATAGCGCCTTACACAGATTGAGCAGGAGATCCATAGCCTTCGGTAGGAGATGGATGCCTATCATGTGGAGAGGATAGATGTCAATCAGGCCCGCCACACAGAGATGATGGCTATGTTTCAATCGTGGCATCTGGGCTCATCTTCTTCGTAGTCTTGCTTTGTATTTTGATTATGGGTGGATGTGGACTTGTCTTAGTCGTTGACCTTCTTATATGACTTAGTTGGTTCTGTTTGACCTCTATTGACTTGCCTTAATTATTTTACTGTGCTAAGTAGAATAGGTTTATTTATTCATTTATTTGTTTTTGATTAATTAGAATAATTTTTTTTATCTGTTCAAAAATCATTTTCTTTAGCTATTTTTCAAAAATCATTAACTATTTTTCAAAAATTTACATTTTTAAAATCATGTTTTTCTAATTTTTTTTACTTAATTTTTTGTTTAGTTTTTTAAAAACTTAGCCCCCTCAAAACTAGAGATTTCTTCATTATATACTTGGCTTGGGACTTAACCCTAGTTTGCATGCTCCTATAGACTTAGAAGTCAGCATCTCACAAACATGTTAGGATACTTTGATTGACAACTTAGACTAGGTTGAGATGCTTAGGTCTATACCTTAACTCAAAATTCTTTAAGTCAGTGCATAAAAAATAGTTGGGGCAATAAATACAGTTGAACATCAATCAAGTTAAGTAATCAAGCATAGAAAGTCTAACTTGATCAGACTACTTAACTTAACTAATCCAAGTGAAAGCTATTATTTTATAATAGTTAGTAAGCAATAAACTAGGTTAGACAGGGACCCAAGGATTTGTATTTTTTGTTTTCCAAATTATTTTTTCAAAATTATTGTATGATTTACTTTTGTATGCTTAGACTTAAATCATGTTTGGACTCAAATGGGTATATTAACTTGGTTCAAATTCTCTTCTTCGGCATTAGTTCTTTGTTATTGCTTAACTATTTCAAAATTATCACTTAGAACATATTATTTTCTTCCTTAAAAGATAATTCTTGACATTTTTTTACTTAGAATTAGTTTTCAAAAATTTTTCTGTACTATGTTTTCAAAATTCACGGGCTCTGATACCTAATTATTTTAAGGTCCTTTTCCTCTCCTTAATCAATTGTTTTTTTAAAAAAGGGGAGAGTAGAGAAAAATAAATTTTTTTCAAAGATTTAACTCTTTTTCTGGCAAATTTGTTTTGATATGTAGCAAAGAGGGAGAGTAGGAAAAGAGAAGTTAAAAAGTTTTTTAAAATTTTTTTACTATTTTTACTTTAACTTTTTTTCAAAACGTTATTTTTCAGGTTTTCAAAAAGGATGTTCTTATTTAAAACTCTATTTTTTCGAAAGGAAGAAATTTCAGTTTACTCTATTTTTCAAAGTGAGAAATTTAAAAGTTAAACTTAACTTTGAATTTTTCAAAGTTATACTTGGATTTTTTTTTCAAAGTAATGAACTTTTCAAAGTGATACTTAGTATTTTTTAAAGAAATTGGAGAAATCTTTCAAGTTAAAAATTGCATGTTGTTCTAAAATTTCAGGGGGAGAATTTTAAATTAAGGGAGAGCTTTATGCACTATTTCAACTTTGCAAGATTTTTTCCAAATTACAAATGTTTTAAAACCTAAAGGGGAGATTACTTATCAAGAGGGAGACTTTAAAGTTATTTTCTAAATTTTTCCAACCTTGAAAAATGTGCTTTAATATTGCATCTATTTTTTAACTCTATTTCATTCCTTGCTTATATGTATTTTTAACTTAACTTTTGAACTGGGTTGTCATAAATCAAAAAGAGGGAAATTGTTGGTGCCGGAAGCACCAGATTGAACCTGGTTTTGATAATGACAAAAGGTTCAAAGTTAAGTTTATGTTGTGATCTAACATATTTGCTAAGTGTGCAGGAAAGTCCTAGTTTGTCTAGGCATGAAGTCGTGACCTGCAGGGTTGAGCACGAAGTCCTGGTTGAGGACTAGGCATGAAGACCTGATCCGAAAGATTGGACAAAAGACTTAGTCGAGCCAGGACTACGGACAGAAGTAGAGACGGATCGAGGTACGGACGTCTCGAGATCCGGGAGCTTGGAAGACGAGCAAAAGTCCAACCGGAGGTGCCAGTTAGTAAAAGGTAACTTCTCTAGAGTGAAGTAGGTGAGGACACGTTCCCTAGAAGAGGGAACAGTAGGCGTCGGTCCGACCTAGGATTTCATTTGAAATCCAAAGTCAGGACCTGATAGCTCTGGTTGTCAAATATTCATGCATTCTATATATATTATTATTTTCCTAGACTAACCCTGATTGTAGGCTAAGATTAGCAATTGGCCGTATTAGGGGCGCCCGAGAGGACTCAGGCGCCCGAGAATCCAGGCGCCCGAGAGGTCTCGGGTGCCCCAGATGGTTTTCCTCAGCGTTGGCGAAGCTGAATTGGTGGCTATTGATTGGACATGCCACGTCAGCACTCAGGTACCCCAGTACACTTAGGCGCCCGAGAGTGGATAGAATTTGGCCGAGTCAGCGGATAATGACGCGGTCGAATTGGCGACGTGGAGGCGTCCCCATGCGCACTCGGGCGCCCAAGTGCCTCAGTTTAGAACATCAATTCAAGCATTCAGAATCATTGCGATTATGTTTTCGAGCTCAAGCTCTCCGTGCCAAAGTAGTCCAAAATCAACGACACACCGCTTCTACGACGGAACACATTCTTCTTCCTTATGCAAGTGTTGTTGTTATAAAATTTGAGTTTTATTTTGATATTTAATCTTCATACTCTGTAACTCATTTTGCGGATTGTATAATTGCCCAACGAAAATGGTCAAGGACCATGGGCTTTGGAGTAGGAGCCGTCACAGACTCCGAATCAAGTAAAACAAAGCTTGTTGGCGTTGTTATTGCTTGTCATTTTGATTATTTGGCTGCATTTACTTTTGGCCAAGCAAGGAGAGAAATAAGAAGCACCACTCTTCTCACCAACTTTCTCTTTTATATTCATCTAATGAATACAAAGAGTTTTTACCTCTTAGTCTTCCATTGATTAATTCTCAATTAATCTTGTATGAATGCAAGATTAATACTCCATTAATCTTGGATGAATACATTTTACATCTTGGTATTCCTCTATAATAATGTTTCATTAAACTCTTTTAATGAACATTAACCCTTCTTAAGTGGGTGAGTCTAATCCAAATGAGTCTAACTCGAATTAGAATCAATCATATGGTCCAATTGAATTTATTTGAGTCTAACTCAATTAATCCAATTTCATATTAGATTTTATTACATTTTAGTCAAACTAAAATAAATGCATCTCCAAAACAACATGTTCTTTATGTGTGACCTAATAGGCTCTCGTAACGTTGGCAATGTATCTAAAATCATTTTAGATACATAAGCAAGGAGTGACATCTAGCAATGCATCATTGCTACCCAAGTGATGAAAATATCGAGATCCAAAAGATTTCCAAGTCAATTATCTCATAATTGGCTCTAAGGCTATTACTAATAACATAATCTCCCGATGATGTTATCCAAAAGTCTAAACCCAAATTATAAGTCACTTACCATCTCTAATAGGTCATCATCTTCTAAATCTTCCTTAAGCATAGCTTTACATTGCTCAAGAGTCCACTTCCCATTAGGTCCTTTGTCCTTCAGATGCATCAAACACTCTAGGTTTGTCCAACATGTCATCCTTTGCTTGTTGAGCTATTCTCTAGTCCTCGTCAACATCAAGTCCTCAGTTCTTTGTATGCATCCAAATTTGATCCTTCACTAGGTCAACTACAAAACTCTCCTTCTTCGACACCATCAATGCTCTTAACTCAACAATAACCCCAAGCTCATTATTCTAGAGTCCACCTCATTAGGATTTGTTTTTATCCCTTGAATGCCCCATACTATCCTTTGTTGCTCAACTTGAAGTCCACTTTGTACCAAACCTTCGATCCATCAATCCAAATGAAAGCAACACGAGAGATTGTGATAGAGGGCGTGGATAGTGAACTTTACCAAATAAGGCTTAAACAATTCTTGCTAATTGATTAACAAGATAAGAACATAATAAATTGCAATAGACAATAAATAAGAATAATACATAGACAATCGAACTAGGTGGCACAATATTTATTATGGTTCTCATCTTCCCACGAACTGCTACATCCTGGGCTTAAGTTATTGAATTGTCACTATTCTTTCTCCTTCTTGATTAAGTTTTCGGCAATTTACCAAAAGGCGCATCCAAAAATGGGTATTTACCAAAAGGCGTCCCATGGTTTCATTTTCACCAAAGGGCGCACTAATTTTAGTGAACTTCCTCTTATACCCCTCCTGCTATACACTGCCTTTCTCTTTCTCTCTCAATAACAAATTCCGAGACGCCAGCACGTGATGTTTCATACTTTTATTTTAAAATAATATATTTGGAATCGGCGCTAAAAAAAACATATAAATAAATAATTTTTATCCTAATGTGCACGCATGCAAATAGAAATTCCTAATGTAAGGTCTATAGTAATTGAAAAAAAAAAGTAAGGTCTATAGTAATTAAATCATCTAACTTATTTAAAAATTAAATAAATAATTTTTATAATTAATTAAATGAAATTAATATATTAAATAATATTTAATAAATTCATTAATGTAAAAAAAATTGAAAAAAAAATTGAAAAAAAAAAGAAAAGAAAGAGCGTGGGCCTGAAATGTTGATTTCAGGCCCACGCTGGGCCTGAAATCAACATATTTCAGGCCCACACTGGGCCTGAAATAAATTATTTCAGGCCCACGCTGGACCTGAAATAAAAATATTTCAGGCCCAGCGTGGGCCTGAAATTTTTTATTTCAGGCCCACGTTGGGCCTGAAATCTTATGATTCAGGCCCGACGTGGACTCAATTTTTTTTCTATTTTAAAAATATAATAATATATACAAAAACGTATCAAAACACTTAATTTCAGATTCAAACACAGGGCCTGAAGTCATCCCAAGAGGGTCTGAAGTCAAATAACTTCAGATCCTATAAATAATTAATTTAATAAATAACAATTAAATATAAAAAAATATTATTAAAATTAAAAAATTTTCAGTGCCCTGGGGCCTGAAGTCATCAGACTTCAGGCCCTCCATCATTGATATAAAAATTTTTTTTATAAAAATGTTTAATATATAATTACATATTATATAGGAGTAGTTTAGGTATATCAGTGAGTTTAGGTGCCGAAACATCTAATAGGAGTGGTCTAGGAGATGAGATTTTGGATACCGAAACATCTAATCTTGTTGTATCACCAATGCTATAGGAGTGGTTTAGGTATATCAGTGAGTTTTGAGCAAAACTCACTGATGGACCTACCATATTAGGAATTCTGAAAACCCTATATCAGTAGACAGGGTTGAGATAGGAGATGAGATTTTGGGTGCCGAAACGTCTAATCTTGTTGTATCACCAATGCTACAGGAGTGGTTTAGGTATATCAGTGAGTTTTGAGCAAAACTCACTGATGGACCTACCATATTTGGAATTTTGAAAACTCTATATCATTAGACAGGGTTGAGCTAGGAGATGAGATTTTGGGTGCCCAAACCTCTAATCTTGCTGTATCACCAATGCTATAGGAGTGGTTTAGGTATATCAGTGAGTTTTGAGCAAAACTCACTGATGGACCTACCATATTTGGAATTCTGAAAACTCTATATCAGTAGACAGGGTTGAGCTAGGAGATGAGATTTTGGGTGTCGAAACCTCTAATCTTGCTGTATCACCAATGCTATAGGAGTGGTTTAGGTATATCAGTGAGTTTTGAGCAAAACTCACTGATGGACCTACCATATTTGGAATTCTGAAAACTCTATATCAGTAGACAGGGTTGCGCTAGGAGATGAGATTTTGGGTGCCCAAACCTCTAATCTTGCTGTATCACCAAAGCTATAGGATTGATTTAGGTATATCGGTGAGTTTTGAGCAAAACTCACTGATGGACCTACCATATTTGGAATTCTGAAAACTCTATATCAGTAGACAGGGTTGAGCTAGGAGATGAGATTTTGGGTGCCGAAACCTCTAATCTTGCTGTATCACCAATGCTATAGGAGTGGTTTAGGTATATCAGTGAGTTTTGAGCAAAACTCACTGATGGACCTACCATATTTGGAATTCTGAAAACTCTATATCAGTAGACAGGGTTGAGCTAGGAGATGAGATTTTGGGTGCCCAAACCTCTAATCTTGCTGTATCACCAAAGCTATAGGAGTGGTTTAGGTATATCAGTGAGTTTTGAGCAAAACTCACTGATGGACCTACCATATTTGGAATTCTGAAAACTCTATATCTGTAGACAGGGTTGAGCTAGGAGATGAAATTTTGGGTGCCGAAACCTCTAATCTTGCTGTATCACCAATGCTATAGGAGTGGTTTAGGTATATCAGTGAGTTTTGAGCAAAACTCATTGATGGACCTACCATATTTGGAATTCTGAAAACTCTATATCAGTAGACAGGGTTGAGCTAGGAGATGAGATTTTGGGTGCCCAAACCTCTAATCTTGCTGTATCACCAAAGCTATAAGAGTGGTTTAAGTATATCAGTGAGTTTTGAGCAAAACTCACTGATGGACCTACCATATTTGAAATTCTGAAAACTCTATATCAGTAGACAGGGTTGAGTTAGGAGATGAGATTTTGGGTGTCGAAACCTCTAATCTTGTTGTATCACTAATGTTATAGGAGTGGTTTAGGTATATCAGTAAGTTTTGAGCAAAACTCACTGATAGACCTACCATATTTGGAATTCTGAAAACTCTATATCAGTAGACAGGGTTGAGCTAGGAGATGAGATTTTGGGTGCCGAAACCTCTAATCTTGCTGTATCACCAAAGCTATAGGAGTGGTTTAAGTATATCAGTGAGTTTTGAGCAAAACTCACTGATGGACCTACCATATTTGGAATTCTGAAAACTCTATATCAGTAGACAGGGTTGAGTTAGGAGATGAGATTTTGGGTGCCGAAACCTCTAATCTTGTTGTATCACCAATGCTATAGGAGTGGTTTAGGTATATCAGTGAGTTTTGAGCAAAACTCGCTGATAGACCTACCATATTTGGAATTCTGAAAACTCTATATCATTGGTGATACAACAAGATTAGATGTTTCGGCACCCAAAATCTCATCTCCTAGACCACTCCTATTAGATGTTTCGGCACCTAAACTCACTGATATACCTAAATTACTCCTATATAATATGTAATTATATATTAAACATTTTTATAAAAAAATTTTTTATATCAATGATGGAGGGCCTGAAGTCTGATGACTTCAGGCCCTCCTTGGGCCTGAAGTTGGATGACTTCAGGCCCTAGGGCACTGAAATTTTTTTAATTTTAACAATATTTTTTTATATTTAATTGTTATTTATTAAATTAATTATTTATAGGATCTGAAGTTATTTGACTTCAGACCCTCTTGGGATGACTTCAGGCCCTGTGTTTGAATCTGAAATTAAGTGTTTTGATACGTTTTTGTATATATTATTATATTTTTAAAATAGAAAAAAAATTGAGTCTACGCCGGGCCTGAATCATAAGATTTCAGGCCCAACGTGGGCCTGAAATAAAAAATTTCAGGCCCACGCTGGGTCTGAAATATTTTTATTTCAGATCCAGCGTGGACCTGAAATAATTTATTTCAGGCCCACGCTGGGCCTAAAATAATTTATTTCAGGCCCAGCGTGGGCCTGAAATATGTTGATTTCAGGCCCAGCGTGGGCCTGAAATCAACATTTCAGGCCCACGCTCTTTCTTTTTTTTCATTTTTTTTTCAATTTTTTTTACATTAATGAATTTATTAAATATTATTTAATATATTAATTTCATTTAATTAATTATAAAAATTATTTATTTAATTTTTAAATAAGTTAGATGAATTAATTACTATAGACCTTACGTTTTTTTTTCAATTACTATAGACCTTACATTAGGAATTTCTATTTGCATGCGTGCACATTAGGATAAAAATTATTTATTTATATATTTTTTTTAGCGTCGATTCCAAATATATTATTTTAAAATAAAAGTATGAAACATCACGTGCTGGCGTCTCGGAATTTGTTATTGAGAGAGAAAGTGAAAGACAGTGTATAGCAGGAGGGGTATAAGAGGAAGTTCACTAAAATTAGTGCGCCCTTTGGTGAAAATGAAACCATGGGACGCCTTTTGGTAAATACCAATTTTTGGGTGCGCCTTTTGGTAAATTGCCGTTAAGTTTTAGATGTGGGAAAGCCTCTAACACTTGAGAAAAATTAGAAGTAAAAGCGCTCTCAAATGTTAGTTCTTCAAACTCTTCATTGAGCTGCTTTTATAACCTTTATTCAACATCTTTACCAATGTTGCCTAATGCAATCAGTCAACTGAGATTCTTCATTAGCTGACTAGTCAACAATTGTTGTTAGTCAATCCTATCATAGCTTCATTAACAACTTTTGATGGTTTGGATCTTGTAGTCAATCCTACTATAAATTTTTTCTCAAACGGTATATTAAGGTCAATCGACTCAACAATTAACTTAACCATAAATAGTAAAATTCTATTTGCTGGACATCCAACACCAATCAACTGTATTGGTGCAATCAACTTCTAGTCAAGGTTGATCAGGTTGACCAAACTCGAATTGACTCAAGTTAAGTTTCAATATTTGATCAATATGTTTGTTGACTAAAGCGAAAAATTAAATAGGTCAAAGTTGATCTGATATTTAACGGTGAAGAAGTCCAAGTAAGTCCTCGTTAATTAGATACTTGGTAGTCTAAAGTTCAATCGAGAATTGACAAATGAAAGTCCAAGCTAAATGAGTCGCGATTGAGTGGATACTTTGTGGTCGAAAGTCCAATAGGGAATTGACATAGGACATGAAGTTTAAGTGAGTTAAGGTTGATAGGATTCTTAGCGATGAAAGAATCGCGACAGGTTAAGGATGACTAGATGCTAAGAAAAAAAATCCTTACAAGAGTGATTAGATGCTAATCTATAAGAAGATTTAACAAATCAAGATTGATTGAATGCTAAGAAAAGAAAATTTTAGTAGATTGAAGTGAATTAAATATTAGATAAGGATGAGGCCCTAATAATTTAGGATTGACTTGTATTAATGAGATAAGTACATTTTAGAGATATATACCAGGGTTCCTTGATATCAATGTATTCAATGTGAATAGTATTTTTAACATTATAAATAAAATTTCAGGTCTACTATAATATTTAGGATTTCTAGTATAATGTTTAGGGCTTAGTGTTTCTGCAACAATAATAATCGTTTGATGAACAATAACAATCAACTATAACAAACAAAAAGTTTAAAACTTGATTGATCATCTTGATTGATATTGATCATTCTAGTTGAGTAGTTGACTATTGTTACTATAACAAATAGAAAGTTTGAAACTCAATGATTAACTCGATTGATGGGGATCAGTCGAGTTGATTAGTCAATTGATGCCACTTTTCAAGAGATTAGAAAGTTTATGAAACGAAATTACGACGAAAAACGGCAACTCTCATATAATAAAGTAAAAAGAAGTAGAGAGAGAAGAGAGGTAGAGAGAAAGAGAGAAGAGAGGTAGAGAGAAAGAAAGAATAGATAACCAAATAACTTTCTTCATTGATTGATCCAACTTGTCTATGAGATACACAATTTATAGGACCTTAGAATACTTAGTCAAATAAAAAATTAATAACGAAACTGTTAATTAACAGATTTATAATGAATCTGTTAATTAACATATTAATAAGAAAAAATCTAATAAATATTAACGGATTAAACAGAATTTGGGTCACCAAACTATAACAATCTCCACCTTGACGCGAATTCCATAAATCTTCAAAAGAACATTCTCCACCTCTTATACAAAACCCCCACAGGTAAATCTCAGCATCTAGCACCAACCAAGTTCAAGCAATGCTTAAACTTGTCTATAGGGAGTGCCTTAGTCATCATATCAGCAGGATTATCATGAGTACTGACTTTCCTAACAATAATATCACCACGAGCAATAACATCACGTATAAAATGATACCTCACATCAATGTGTTTTGTCCTCTCATTAAACATCTGATCCTTCGTGAGGAAAATGACACTCTAACTATCACAAAAGACTGTAGTAATCTGCAAGTCTTCGCTAAGCTCACTGAAGAGTCCTTTCAACCAAATAGCTTCCTTACAAGCTTCCGTAATAGTCATATACTCAGCCTCTGTAGTGGACAATGCAACTATATTTTGCAAAGTAGCTTTCCAACTGATAGCACAACCACCAACAGTGAATACGTATCCCATAAGTGATCTTCTTTTATCAAGGTCACCTGCAAAGTCAAAATCAACATATCCAATAACTGCATCTCTATTTCTTCCAAAATGCAAACAAATATCAGAAGTCCCTCGTAAGTATCTGAAAATCCACTGAACTGTCTTCCAATGCTCTTTACCAGGATTTGTCATGTATCTACTAACTGTACTCATTGCATATGATAAATCTGGGCGTGTACAAACCATAGCATACATGAGAGATCCCACTACACTAGAATATGGAACCCGTGACATATAATCAACCTCATCATCTGAGTGCGGACATAAATCAGCTGAAAGTCTAAAGTGTGCAGCTAACGGAATACTAACAGACTTGGCAGAATGTATGTTAAACCGATGAAGTACTTTCTCAATATACCCTTTTTGACTTAGGTATAATTTACCTGCCTTTCTGTCTCTCAGAATCTCCATCCCAAGTATTTTCTTTGCAGCTCCCAAATCTTTCATCTCGAATTCTTTACTTAGTTGGGCTTTGACCTTTTTTATCTCTTCTTTATTATTGGCTGCAATCAACATATCATCAACATATAAGAGCAGATAAATAAATGATCCATCATCAGTTTTCTTAAAGTAGACACAACTGTCATAGCTGCTTCTTCTGAAATCATGAGTAATCATAAACGAATCAAACCTTTGCCTAGGTGACTGCTTCAAACCATAAAGGGACTTTTTCAGCAAGCATACATAATCCTCTTTTCCTGAGACTTCAAAACCTTCTGGTTGTTGCATATATATTTCTTCCTCAAGTAACCCATGTAAGAATGTTGTCTTCACATCCAGCTGCTGCAACTCTAAGTCATGCATGGCCACAATACCAAGGAAAGTTCAAATCGTACTATGTTTTACAACTGGGGAAAATACATCAGTGAAGTCTACTCCTGGAATCTGACTGAAACCTTTAGCAACTAGTCTGGCTTTGTACCTGGCTTCTTCAACTTCCAGTATTCCCTCCTTTCTTTTAAATATCCACTTGCAGCGAACAACTTTCTTACCCTTAGGTAATTTCACCAAGTCTCATGTGTCGTTCTTACCAAGTAACTCCATCTCCTCCTGCATAGGAATTATCCACTTACCAGAATTATTGCAGCTAATTGCTTCTGAATACGTCTCAGGTTCTTCACCAGAATCAATCTCTTCAGCCACGTTTAAAGTATAAGCGACTAAATCAGCCTCTGCATATCTCTGAGGGCGTCTAATTTCTCTCCGAGGCCTATCTTTTGCAATGGAATATTGTGAAGGTGCTTGTGATGAGCTCGTTCCATCCACAACATCTAGAATAGGCTCTGGAGTAGTCTCTGTAGATATCTGCTCAATCCCAATCTCCACATGTGTGCTTGTCTTCTACTTATCTTCCTCAGAAAGAGTTTTAGATGGAGACCCCTGAAGCATGCTAGTCTCATCAAAAATAACATCTCTGCTGATGATGACTTTTTCGGTCTCTGGACACCAAAGTTTGTATCCCTTCACTCCTTGTCTAAAGCCTATAAATATGCACTTCACCAAACGAGGCTCCAACTTTCCATTATCAACATGAGCATACACAGGACATCCAAAAATTCTCAAATTAGAATAACTAGCGGAGTATCAGACCATACCTCTTGTGCAGTTTTCCTTTCAATAGCAATTGATGGAGAGCGATTTACAAGATAACAGGCATATGCAGCGGCTTCTGCCCAGAAAAACTTCGGTAGCCCAGCATTAAGAAGCATACAACACACCTTCTCCATTAAAGTCATATTCATCCTCTCTGCTACACCATTTTGTTGAGGAGTATACCGAACTGTATAATGCCTCACAATACCTTCAGCTCTGCATAAGACATTAAACTCATCAGAACAAAACTCCAATCCGTTATCAGTTCGAAGATGCTTTAATTTCCTCCCTATCTGCTTCTCAATCATGACCTTCCACTCCTTAAAGGTAGTAAAAACATTACTCTTATGTCTTAAAAAGAATGCCCAAACTTTTCTTGAGAAATCATCAATAATAGTTAACATATAGAGAGCACCACCTTAGATGGTACTTTAGAAGGCCCCCACAAATCAGAATGAATGTAGTCTAATATACCCTTTGTGTTATGAATACCAACTGAGAACTTGACTCTTTTCTGTTTGCCAAAAACACAGTGCTCGCAGAACTTTAGGTTTGTAATACTTTGACCATCAAGAAGTCCTCTCTTGCTCAATTCAACCATGCCATTCTCACTCATATGACCCAAACGCATATGCCAAAGTCTTGTAACATCAGAATCAGACATAGGCGACCTTGCGACGGCAACATCACCTATTACTGTGGATCCCTGCAGAACATATAAATCGGCGGTTCTTCTTTGTCCCTTCATCACAACAAGAGACCCTTTACTGATCTTCACAGCTCCACCTTCACCAGTGTACTTGTACCCTTTAGAATCAAGAATACTCAAAGATATCAGATTTCTTTTCAAATCAGGGATGTGCCTTACATCACCAAGTGTCCGAATAATGCCATCAAACATCTTAATTCTGACCGTACCAATACCAGCAATTCTGCAGGATGCATTATTGCCCATCAAAACGGTACCACTCGAAACCGTTTCATATGTTGAAAACCAATCCCGATTGGGACACATATGAAATGTACAGCCAGAATCAAGAATCCATTCCTCACTCTGCTTCAAATCAGCATCAGAGGCAATGAGAAGTTCACCATTACTGTGATTTTCGGCAACATCAATCACCAGACTTCTCTGTCATGCACAACTGCTCCAATTTTAGCCCTAGTGCAGCAGCGGATTTTTCCTTCATACTTGCCGTTGTCATTAATCCCGGTTGACATCCAACCTAGCTCTGATACCACTTGAAACGAAATTACGACGAAAAACGGCAACTCTCATATAATAAAGTAAAGAGAAGTAGAGAGAGAAGAGAGGTAGAGAGAAATAGAGAAGAGAGGTAAAGAGAAAGAAAGAATAGATAACCAAATAACTTTCTTCATTGATTGATCCAACTTATCTATGAGATACACAATTTATAGTGACCTTAGAATACTTAATCAAATAAAAAATTAATAATGAAACTGTTAATTAACAGATTTATAAAGAATCTGTTAATTAACATATTAATAAAAAATATCTAATAAATATTAACGGATTAAACAGAATTTGGGTCACCAAACTATAACAGTTTAGAACTTGACTGGTTACCCATAATCGATTGATGAGTTTGATCAGTTGATTGATGAACTATATGAACAAACAGATGAATTATAAGTCAGCTGTGACACTCGATTGTTTGAGAATAAATTGACTAATAAACAGTAATAATTGATTGTTCAAGGTCAAATTAGAGTTGGTAAGAGCTATTTTACAGGTGTAATGATCAAATTCAATGGAGCAATTGACTGATGATAATGAACAATTGACTGATAGGCAAAAATCAACATTGACTTGAAGGCTATAAAAGAATGATTTCGAGAAGATTTTCACAATCTATTCTTGGTGATTTTGGAAGATAATGTTGCTGTATTTCCAGACGTCAAAAGGCATTCTAAAGCAATCACAATGCTCAAAACAAAATTCTTTTCTTGTAAATTATTTCATTTACATTGTTCATTTGTATCTTTATTTTATTTTTGTATTGCTTGTATAACAACAACTGTTGTAAGAGAATTCTCTGCTTCCATAAGTAGCATGAAGGAGAGAGTTAGTGGTGATTTCGCTAAGATGGTAGGTCGTGGAGTAGGAACCGAGGGTTCTGAACCATGTTAAATTAGTGTGTTGTGCATGTGTTTTTCCTTATGTACGCATTGTAGATGAGTATAATGATCAAGAATGAATGCAAAATTGGTAAATGCTATTCACTTCTCTCTAGCGGTGTCAACGGTCCCAACAAACTGGTCTAGTAATCGCCTAGACCAATAGTTATCTAGATCAATTGATTAACGGAATACCATAAACTAGTCTAAAATCTCAACTCTCCTCATTTGGAGTTTGAGATTTCACCAGCCGACCAGTTTAGTCCATTAGTTAATTAACCAGATTAAAATCACTAAAAACCCCTATTTTGTTTAAACAACTAAGTCCTCGTTTTTAATTTACTAATAGATCCATATTCCTTATTCCTTACTTTAGACTTCACCTCGATAGGAATTTTCTAAGCTTTGGATTTTTATAGAATTATCTTTTATAAGGGATAGAGAACCCAAGACAAAGTGAGAGAATATCCTTTTTGTAAGGAGTACCCTATGTCTACACCATATTTAAATAGAATCGAAACAAAAAATATAAGTGGGATTTTCTATTCTTCTCCAATCACCTCAACTCCACCTTGTTATAAACCTTTAACCATCAGGCCACCTTTGGGGCTATATTGCAGTGGAAGGGCAACTAATTGTTATCCCAACATCCGTGATTCGATCTCCAACTATGATGTATTTTGTAAGAATTTTTCTTCAAATGGGGCATGAACCTTGGGACGCTGAGATTTTGGACTGCCTACCGCGACCGCTTCCCAATTTACCCTGGCGGTTGATGGGAAACATCCATGGGGTTGGGTCAATCGTCTCAAGTTCGTCTGTTATTTGGTTCATCTCTTAGTATGTGACTGCTAAATTTTAAATCCTAAATCCGCCCCTGCCTATGTAAACTTTGTCAACCGCCTACACGTCTATGCATACATCAATAATATGGGTAAACATAACTTAAATCATATATCAACACATTAAAGACATTTAATTGCACTAACCCAATTAAGACAATAATTTCTCCTTAACAACTTTAAAGTATTACTATACCAACATTATCTCTTATTTTGATGTTTGATGAACCATTTATATTATAGTAAAAAAATTGAGATAATGCATTTAAATAATTGACAATTTTAAATCTCTCCCTCAACTTAACCTACTTGATCAGTAATATCTTTTTTACAAAGTCTAAGATAGCAAGAATTATATGCTTGGGGATAATAGTGCAGTGGTAGTTTTCAATTTCTAAGTCATCTAAGGATCGAGCCTCAATTTGGTGAATTAACAGATGCATTTTTTTAAATAGGTGGTTGACCTAAAAATGTTGGGCACGTTTCCCAATTTATCCTAGTGGCGGATGAAAACTTTCATGGGGCTAAACTAGTAATCCAAGATTAGTCAGCGTAAGTTGAATACTTGATGCTAAATTTTTAACTTATCGATATCATTGTAAGTGCAATTATGTGACAAAAAAATGGCTTACTCACCCAGTGCCCCTCGCTTCAGGTTCCACGGCAACATGAAGGAAGTAAATCACAGTATTGACCTCTTTAATTAGGTCTCAAAGGATTATTTCTGTGGAGATTCGATCCCTGCTATCATGTGATAATCTACCATCTAAGTAGCAACTTTGGTTATGCTTGTGGGGGCATTATAAGTGCAATCATTGGAGTAAAAGGTGATATTGCTTACTCTAAGCGATCCAATATCATCGATTTCACGATAAAAATATAGACAGATAAATCAAAGAAACATTTTACTTGTCACAATGATTCTTTGTAAGAGGAATATTAGATATCTAATAAAATATTTTATGTTAACATTGATTCAAATTTATTGAGATAAATATCCATACATACCAAGTGTATCCACTATGTGACTGTGTTCAAATGTATTATTTTGATATGATAAAGAGTTTAAATTACGTTTGCATGCGTCTGTGTTCATTGAGTTGTGCAAGGTCTTTGGCAGTATAGACATTGAGTTTGGTTGGCGTGATGGTTCGAGTCGGTTATAAATTGAAAGCGATTCGAATCATTGATTAGTGACCATCAAATATCTTTGATAAAAATGTTTGATGGTGCCTCAAAGTAATGGTATAATGGTTAGATTTTTTAATAAATAATTAAGAGATTTAAGATTTGAATCCCAATTACAATACACTATACATACTAACCGATAAACTTTCATGAGCGTTTACAAAAAGACTTGGAGAAACTTAAGAGTACAACGAATGCTCATTTGTCATTCATCAATTTTTGTCAAAAGTGCATGCTAGTCTTATACAACTCCAAATAGGAAAAAAAAAAATGAAAACAACCACTCGGGGATCTCCAAGAGTACAAAGATTTCAATTTAGTAAGAATTTAATGTTTTAAAGATCATAGACACTTTCCTAGTTAAAGACATTTAACAAGAATTGGTCGATTGAAATTATATCATGTCAACTATAATTACGATAATTTAGATGGTAATAAATTGGTAAAAGTGAATGCGAAGAAGAATACTTTTAAAATTAAATATATTTTTTGATAAAATTTAAATAATTTAAATTTAATTAAAATAGTTATAATAATACATGGGAAATAGTTTGATTAACATGGTTATAATAAAATTAAAATTAAAATAAAATGAGAGAGATATCTTGATAAAGAAAAATTAAGGATGCACTGTTAAGTTTTGCCTTATTTATTTTTGGATGGGCCTTGACGGGGGGAGGAGGCCGAATCTTACCATACGCTGCACCAGAAACATCCATCCTCTCGTACTCGACTCGTACCCGCGCCGCGTTAATTTTCCTATACCCGATACTGCAAAGCGGGTCCAGCAGCAATAATGCCAGGAGGCGAGTGGCTCGGGTTCATTTCCCCGCATGAAAAACTCACCGCGCTACCACAATAAGCACTGCTTACCCGCTTACAAGTTTGCCGGGACCACTACATTCCCCACGGCCAAATGGGTAGACGATAGAGGGAGAGCACCAACTTTGGCAGCGATGGGGACGAAGAACGGGTTGGTCGTGGGTCGGTGAAATCCGACCCGAAACCTTCCTGCCGCTTTCGCGTGGCCTCCTTTTGGGCCTTCTTTCCGCCGTCGCGCGGGTGGTACGGACCACAACCCGCTGCGCACCGCCACGTCAGCTCTCGCCGTTTCCCACCTTGCTCACCCCTCTCTTTCTCTCCCCCACACGCTCTCGATCCGTCCGCTTCCTCTTTCGTCATCTTGTCCGCATCTTCGGTTTTACGCCCTCTCTCTGCTTCTTTTGAAACGGCAGTCAACGGGGGTGAGAGGCGGGCGAAGGGAGGGCGATCGGGGGAGGATGGGGAGGAACGGGAGCGTGAGGCGGAGCTACTCGGTGTCGCCGAACGACTACAAACTGCTGGAGGAGGTCGGATACGGGGCCAGCGCAACTGTCTACAGGGCGAATCACCTTCCCACCAACGAGTTCGTTGCGGTCAAGCGTCTGGATCTCGATCGCTGCAACAGTAACCTCGTGAGTTAGCCCCTCCCTCTCTTTGTTTACCAGGATCAACCTTTGTTTCTCACTGAGGTCCAGTTCCAGGAATTGGTTCTCGAGAGCAAATTGGATCGAGGCAATCGGGAAGGTGGCCTTAGGCAATCTGACATCCTTTTGGAACTTTATGCTTTGTTGCTAGTCAAAGTTCATTCTTGATTTTTTAGATGGTATTGTAGCCGAACCATGAACACGTTTATGCTCTTTCTAAAGAGTGCACCTTGCTCTTCTTAGACGGTTCGGAAGGAATTTTACTGCCAGGGTTTCGAAAAGGGTCAATAGAGTTTTGGCAGTTGGAAATTTAAGGATATTTTGTGCAGTAGTGACGAGTTTCCATATTCAGAATTCATTTTGGTCTATGTTTCCTTTCTCAGTTTGACTATTGACCATATACTTTAGGAAGCATTTTAGAGCCTCTTTATCTGAGTACGCATAGATCTATTCAACATTTTCTTCATGTTTGTTTCTGTTTGGAATTCAATTTTGAGAGATGGATCTCAACTATTTATCATTTCACAACTATTGTGTGTCCTTGATACAATATTTCCAACTTCTGGAATTATTGTTTCCAGTGAGTTGGGTGGTGTTTAAGATGCATATTTACGATTCAAATTGCAAAATTGTGTTTTCCACTTTTCTTGATTACCATGTCTTATCTTATTCGCCTAGTGATTGAATGAATAGCTGTCACACTCCACACGAGTTACGCTTGTTGCGCCTATATTGCAATAATGTGTAAAATATAAATAAAAGCTAACTAAACAAACTAAATGCATACTTTTGAAGAAATTCCACTAGTGCTAAGTACTCATCACAACAATATAACCTGAAGGTTAAAAACTCCAAAAGTGAGCATAAAATGCAAAATGGGTATACGAAAGAAGTGCATGATATAAAATATCTCATAAAAGAATTCAACAAATAACAAATAATTAAGGTTATTATTCTCTACCAATTTAACCTCATCAATCTCTTAGCACAAATTTTTTTCTTAGTCGGCTTTATCATTTCTCATGTTTCCTCTTTTACACTCTTTCAAATATTTCCTTTTATCAGGGAATCAAACACACACACATTATATAAGGACAAATAACTCGCAATCTGTTGCATCATTTATAATAAATATATAAAGTGAACAACCTGCAATCCATCCATTAAAAGATGCGTCGTATATGTAAATATGAACGACCTTCAATCTAAGATAAGTGTGAACTACCCACAATCTACTTTATATAAGGATGCATTGTATATAAGAGTAAATAATCCACAATTCACTCTTAATAAAATGCATCATATGTATGCACATATACACATGTGTAGGGTGAACGACCAACAATTTACTTGAAATGCACCTCATAGAAGAATATGATGAATGATTTGCAATCCATCTGGTGAATAATACATCTCTTGTAATATGACTGAAGCATACAAACACACAAAAAGACTAAACAATCCTTTTTAGGCGTGGAGCATATGCTCTATAATGTAAGTAATTCATTTGTTTTATTAATTCAAATAAGTCATCATGCAACTCCTTCAAAGCGTAGCCGAATCTATAATACTACAAATAGTCATGCAACTCTCTCAGAAGCCGGAGAGCTAAAGTTCTATACCACAAGTAGTCACGTAACTCTTCCAGAGGGCGGAGTTGCAACTCTATGGTGTAAGTGTTGATTTATTATAAATGATTTTGCAATTTCTTGAGAGTAAAGAGCCGAAGCTTTCTTATATAATTTATTTATTATTTGATATGTTTTGCATAATTTGTGTAATTTAGCTCATCATAATTCTCATGGTATTTTAAATTCTTTTAAGGGGAATACTCTAGGTTTCCCTACTTTTCTTTTAGTTTATAGTTATTTGTTGATAACCTAATCAATAAGTATCAATAAAGAATTAACAGGATAGCTAAACAATCAGAATATAAAAAGGTCAAGATGTTAATGAAAGTAGGGACGAGATTATAAATAATCCTATTTCAAACATTGCATAACTATACCATCTACTTTCATAAGTTAAATCATGCTCAAGATAAATGTTCTAAAACAAGTAAGAACACCACCTCAAATAAAGAAATCCCACTGCATGTAATTTACTTTAAACACCTTGAGTTTCCATAGCCACCAGATACACATGTTGTGAGTGAGAATAAATAACAATTAAAATTCTATACTAAGAATGAATTATGACAACAAATCAACTTACTTTCCAACTCATATCAAGAGCAATACTATTCGAAACCACATCCTTGGGAATCATAAGTCCCAACCTTGTAAATTCAAGCATTTGGCGCTAAAAAGGGCCTTAGGAAATGACTATAATTGCTGCCCAAAATGAAGATCCATTAGGAAACTCCTCAAACACAATTCATTAGATCAATCACTAGTGTGGAAACCTCAAGGATCCAATACACAACAAAATACATGACAATGGTCAAAGACACCTTATTATGAAGAGATTAATTAGTTCCTATTTAGAGCTAGGTGGGGAGGCGCAACGTCGTTGGTGGTGACCTACATGATTGCAGGTGCTTCCAGCAAGGGCGTTAGTTGATTCCAGCACGTGGCAACCCTAGCAAAATAGGCAAACCATGGAGACCATGGCAACATGAGGTTGCCCATGAAGGTGATGGCAACAATGAGCATCGTTGTCGCATGTGGTGGCTTTGTGGGGCTGCAATAATGATAGCGTCGTGGAGAGATGGTGTTGCGAGGCAATAACATCGCTTTACGATGTCGTAAGATCACTACGATGTCGTAAGATCACCGCAACGATGACATCGCAAGGCTATGATAGTAGTGGCGGTGCGAGGCCATTACATTGATGGTGTGGAGCGGCGATGGTATGGGGCCATGACAAAGACAACGTCACATGGAGAAAAAAATTAGGATTTGGGGTGTGAAGATGACACGCAGGGTGAGAAAGAAAATAGGGGTTGGGTTATTAAGTTGCACTTTTGCAAAAGATCCCAACATTTCTAAAAGCTACAAAATGGGTCCTTTGACATTTTCAATGATATAACAATAACTCTATGAATTTAAACAATTTAGCTTTAACAAATACTAGGTGCCAAGTAGGATGGTGCCAGAGGCATCTATACTCGACTAGGAGAACATAATGGAGTAATAGACATTTATAAAGTTTCAAAGTTAATCCTGTTTGGCTATTTAGACCTACATTACTTTCTTTCATCAAATTATATATGACCTACTGTACTGTATTATGATATTCTCTTTATTCAATCCTTTGCTATGTGGCCCTTGGATTTAGCTTCTTTGATCATTATTTGGCTATTCACGATAAAGTTGCTGTTATATGACTTTGAGTTCATTGGTTTGAGTCGCTGAAATAGCCTCATAAAATGCAAGGCAAGGTTATGAACATTAGACCCAATGTGGTCCAACCCTTCCCTGAGATCCGCACTAATTGGAGTTTCGTGTACCGGGTTGCCCTTTTTTTATTATTTGACTATTCAAATTCTATATTGAATTGCCAACTTTCCACTAAATTGTGAAGAATAGCAGAAATCAATTCTTTTACTCACATATATATTGTTACAATTAACAAAATAATATGACAGTTAATAATCTGATGACATTCTTTGAAGCATGCATCTTATTTGTAGGTGTGTCTGGCAATACTGATATTATCATTCTTGATACATATTTTTAGGGACAACATTTGAAGTTGCAATTTAGAATATCCAAACTGAGATGAGTGAGAGAAATGGAGGAAGAAGGGCGGTGTTCCTCCAATGTGGATATTATGAGATGCCTTTAACAGCTCCTATGTGAATTCAGATAATTATTATCTCCATACCATAAATTTTAAATATGCCAAGTAACACCTAGATTATGTCACAATTAGTAGTATATTTATACCCAACACTAGTCTATAAGTTGTAAGTGCATGGTTTCTAGGTTAAATGTTGCTTAAATAGACTCTTTGCTATCCTAAGATGCAGTTACATTATTTGATAGTGATAAAAAACATTATGTGCTATGAGTCACACCTCTTTCTCCATATGAGAAGATGCTAAATATCTTTAGATTATCTTTTATTTATTTCAAAAATAAATCCGCTTGCACTATGCTACTTGGGTTTGGATATGAGTATCCGATGCAAGGATGAATGGAAGAGTACCCTTGTTGTGTTGCCATGGGTATGAGAAGATGAATGGAAGAGTCAGAGCATCAAAGCTCAAACATACTCTTTTTATCTCCTCTAATAGATTAATTCTCATTCTGATGGTCTTGCATTTGGTCAATCTCTTTCCCTAAGGATAAATATAAATTTGTTACTGAATGTTACGTTCACAGAATTGTAAGTTTTTTTCTAGCTAAATTACCAGCAAAATCCTTTATTTTTTCCTATGTTTGAAGTGATATTCTAAAATTGGCGCAACATACTAGCATTCACGTTATCCATCCATCATCATGTTTTCTAGACAATCCTCACCATCTATGTGATGTTAGAGAAAGAGATGAAAGGGCAATGCTCTTCTGGTATAGAAGATAGTTGTTTTGTCTATAACAAGCTACTCAATCTAACACATCTACGATATTGATCATATGTTACCATCAGTGTAGTTATGATTTTTGAAGGTACAAATGCTAAAATATCTATTTTTTCTCTGTGAAATGCCTTTTACTTTGTCATTACTGAATTTGAAGGAGGCTTGTTGTTTATATTAGGAATTTATCATGTAAATCTGTTATTTTTTTCTTGTTATATTGTTGTGATCAAGTTAATTTATATAGGATGACATACGAAGGGAAGCCCAAATAATGAGCTTAATCGATCATCCAAATGTTATAAGAGCATATTGTTCGTTTGTTGTTGAGCGATACCTTTGGGTGGTTATGCCATTTATGGCTGGAGGCTCGTGCTTGCACCTGATGAAGATTGCATATCCAGATGGATTTGAAGAGCCTGTCATATGTTCAATTCTTAAGGAAACACTAAGGGCTTTAGAATACCTTCATCAACATGGGCATATACATCGTGATGTCAAGGTTCCTTTGTGTTGTAATTCTTTTTAGAAATTATACATGAAACTTTTTCTTGCTTAAAAAAATAATTTGGCTACAGGCTGGGAATATCCTTCTTGATAGTTCTGGCGTGGTGAAACTTGGAGACTTTGGTGTTTCAGCCTGTTTGTTTGATAAAGGTGACAGACAACGTTCAAGAAATACTTTTGTAG
The DNA here is from genome assembly GCA_024364735.1 of Boesenbergia rotunda. NCBI lineage: Eukaryota > Viridiplantae > Streptophyta > Magnoliopsida > Zingiberales > Zingiberaceae > Boesenbergia > Boesenbergia rotunda. The sequence continues at coordinate 246,996 of JAGFNQ010000284.1, read as the reverse complement.
GAACACCATGCTGGTGAGATATTAAATTTCATTTTAGCATATACATGTAATATTGTTAATTATTTCTGGGTATTGCTTAGATAATAACAAAAGTTTTGATGGGAATTTTTGTTTAGGATGGCTCCAGAAGTGTTACAGCCTGGAAGTGGGTATGATTTCAAGTAAGTTCTATATCCAATAATCAAGCATTAGGCATTGCATATAACTATTCATGCCTATTTGTAAATCATTAGGGACCTACTTAAAATTAGGTAAATACACAGAGATGTATATGCAAAATTAAAATTGTATGACATGTATGGAAGAGCTAAAAATTGGTGTTCTCTGGTCTTCTAAGAACCTGTGTGCTAAAATTAATTATAAAGATTTTACTAAATTTTTTCAATTGAGTCAATGTGTCCAATAAGGATAAAAAAGGCATTGATATGCAATTCAATTAGAAGAAGCGCCATTTTTTGTGGCAACCAGACTTAATATAATAATAGTGATCACTTATTTTATGAGATAAAATAGTAATATTCAATACTCAGCCTGAAAAGTTACAGCCACACTTAGTTTTATAAACTTTTACATAGAATTCCAAGTCTAGATTAATGCCATGTTATTCCATGAATGAAGATAACTAAACACAAGGGTTTATGATTTCCTATGAAAGATGGAAAGAGAACTCCTGTACCAAACTAAACCTTGTTGATATAGGCAACTATAAAACTGGATTTGTCTTGTAACTTTTATTTTAGTTTCTGCTCTCATGACTGATAACATTTTCTGTCTGCAGAGCTGACATTTGGTCCTTTGGAATAACTGCACTAGAATTGGCTCATGGTCATGCTCCATTTTCAAAATACCCTCCAATGAAGGTCTAATTAGTCCCTGACGAAGGCTTTCTATATGCTTATACCTATTTGTTTCTGTTGCTTGATGCTCACTGAATAAGAGGAAGCATATGTATTTTTTGTCCTTGGCTAACTATGCTAACCACATAGTTGTGACTAACATGTGAGTTGTCACCATGATCATTTCCAATTTATTACTCAATCCATCCTTGGTGAACTAATATTGACAAATTATTTTGTCTGTGATTTGCTAGCCTATAATTTCCACTTCCATCCATGGTGAACTATGCTGAAACATCATTTTGGTTGTGACTTGCTAGTCTACTATTTTCATTGATTACTTAGAAGATAATCAAGAATATAACATTGAAGAAATAATAGGAGTTTGTATAAAGGTGGATATTTTGATGTGATAATTAGTTGGCTTACATGCAACTTAACTAACTACAAATGTTTAGGTTCGAATTTTAGCTCCGGCGCACTGTAGAGGATTTTCTCTCCAATGAGAAGCAGACGTAAGAATGTTGGCTATTTGGATGGGCCTCTATGAGCACTTTCCGATATTTACTTTGGTGGCATATGAGAAACTTCCGTGGGGCTTGGTCGGTTATTAGTCAGTTCGAAGAGCTAGATACTTGGTGCCAACTAAAAAAACAAATAAAATATAAAAAAAACTACAAAGGTTAAAATTTCGATAGGAAGAAAATTTCAAGTATGCTAGTTTAGAATCTCGCTTGTACATGACATTAAACTTGGGTTGGTAGGCTGTAAAACGTTATGACAAACTAAATTTTGCTTTGGTCTATTGTGAACATTGGGTCAAGTGGTCCCTTGTGCACTGATATAAGGTAGTGTTCTTGCCCCCATTGGCTTGTCATTTTGGGTTGGTCTAGAGGACAGCCTAAATTTGCTTCTATTATGAGCACCAAAGAAGGTAGTTCTTTGAGTGGTTTCTCTCTCACCCGTTTGACCAATTATTTTGCGTTTGATTGAGCTCTACTACATGATTTCGAAGCCAACTCACACCTCTGCACTGCGTAGGCATGTTGCAATAGTTGAGTGCTTGTGGGAGGGTTTTCCCTTGCCAATTAGCTAGTTATGTTAAACTAGATTAGTTTCCACCCCTTCAAACATCTTTTACCATGACGACAAATCTCAACTCTTCACATGAAATTTCAGTGTCATGATGAATCCATGACAACAATGAACATGCTACTAGGTTTTGATTGTACGACATAATGGATTAATATTTATCTGTGATAGTAGTTGCTTATTTACAATTTATGTGGATTTATATGTTTCTTGTACAATACTGATCAAGTATGCTAAGAATTATTGACAACTCAGTGCAATCATGAAATCTTTCATGCTAGTTAATTTTTCAAGTGCCTCTAAAATATGAACAAGCTAGAAGTGTAGTATTAGTCTTTTAGATAAATTTCTGATTTATACATACCTGCACGCTGTAGGTTCTCTTGATGACTCTTCAAAATGCACCTCCAGGACTTGATTATGATCGTGATAAAAAGTTCTCAAAGGTATTAAAGGTCCCTTTTGATAATGGATACCTGTGTATGTTTCAATCACTTGAACTTTTGATGGAATAGTTTTACAATTTGTTTTGGCAAATCTTCTAACAAACAATAATCAGTTGTAATCAGTCCTTTAAAGAGATGATAGCAATGTGCTTGGTGAAAGATCAAACAAAGAGACCTACTGCAGAAAAATTATTAAAGCACTCTTTTTTCAAGCATGCAAAGCCTCCTGAGACAACATTGAAGAGCATTTTATTTGATTTGCCTCCACTTTGGGATCGTGTGAAGGCACTTCAGGTTAGCTGTTAATGCTCTTTTACACCGTGCCTACTCCTTTGCTCCCTTGGGCAATATGATATGACCATAAATCCATTCATATGTTTAGTTAGATGATGCTGCACAGTTAGCTCTTAAGAAAATGCCGTCGTCCGAACAGGAAGCATTATCACAGGTTGGTTCTACTTTTGGTGTTATAATTATGTTTCTACTGAATTTCAAAATTATCGCTATTAATTCCTTTCTATTTTTGAGAAATCTCCATGTTTAAAATTCAATGGGTATGTGCAAAATTAGGTCAAATGCACATATTCAACTTAATTTATCCACAGTAGAAGAAAAGTGTAGAAGGAAAACTCCGACAGATACTTTAAGATGGTATGGGCATATACTTTGATGGCCAATAAATGCTTTAGTTAGGTGATATAAAATTATGATAAATATGCACATCAAACGAGGAAGAGGAAATTCAAAAAAGACTTGGTTAGTAACAATAAAATAAGATAAAATTTATTTAATATAAATGATGATATAGTAGGGGATAGAGGTGGCAAAAGGCGATTTGCTCGCCCACAATGCCCTCGCCGACCTGTCCCAAGGCCGACACAGAGGAGGTACATCATAGAGACTACTAGCCCGGAAACTATGGCTAGCGCGTGGGGAGGGCGGGCACACTGGCTTTGTCAGGTTTTGACTCCCTGATCTCAAGGTGACAACTACGCATTAACCATTAGTTCATCCCGTGGGGACGATATAGTAGAGGATAGAGCTCAATGGCGTAGAGGATCCATATAACCGACCTTATCTAGTGGGATAAGATTTAGTTGTTGCTGTTGGTTGTTATTGTCGTTGTACACAGAAGAGTGCAAGTTCAATTCATAAATGTGACTGATAGGTTGCTAATTCCATGGTTTGAAAGCTTCTTCTATGTTGAATGACAGTTAAAATGTGCCATCCCATTAAATTAACAAAATCCACTATCAGACTATCAACATTGATAATTATCTCATGCTGCTTGTATCATGCCAATAATTATGACTCTGTGTCGACATTCAGCAAATAGTGACACACATCAATTTGAATTAAATTAATGTTTGACATATTTTATAACTAGTTTCTCCAAACTTTATTCAATTTATTATCTAGTTGTCATAATCTTATTTTGAAAAATTGACAAGTGAAAGAAGATTATAGGGTTAAAGCTTATCTGACACATATTTAAGTAATAAAGAGTAAAATAATTTCATTTTAAATTAAAAAATCTAATTAATATTGTATTGTTACAAGTAAAAAATCTAAGTAAAAGAACAAGATATCTAAATTCATTTCAAGATACTGTAATACATGACAAATTATGTCAAATATTAATGTGGTCTACAACAAAAACAACTAAAGCCTTGTTCCACTAAGTGGGGTTGGCTTAGTGTGGTCTAATACAACAAAATTTTAATTCAACGAACTATTTAATTACTATGTCTTTTTAGAAGGAAATAAACTAAGGGAAGGGTGTTAAAGGTGTAAAACTCATCTAAATTCATCTTGGCACGCTTTTTATGCCTACTAATGCAATACTTGTTTGTACAACATGGTGCCAGAACCATCTTAATTTGACCTGGACCTAAACCTTGAAACGGAATGATACTTTAGTCCTTGGCTAATGCTTCTGTTTATATATTTTCTTAAGCACAATATGATGGATTCAATTAACCATTATCAAACATCTTAATTTCGACTAGGAATGTGGCTGCAATCTGCATTTTTCAGTATTATTCTTGATTTTTTTTTGTTTTCCCTAGTATATAAATTAATATTTTCGAATTATAATACACATACTACCTAGCCGATGCCACCTAGTGGGATAAAGTTTGGTTGTTGTTGTTGTAATACACATATAGCCAATACTATTTCTTTTGTAGCAAGGATCATCATGTAGGATATCAAATAGAAAATTAAAAGATGGATGCCTTCCTTTTTAAAGGCATATGAATGGTATTATTAAAAAGTCTCAAGTATAATATTCAGTCTTTATCAAATTTTGATCATCTTCTGCTGTATTCTATGTTTACAGAGTGAGTATCAGCGAGGTGTCAGTGCATGGAACTTCGACATTGAGGATCTCAAGGCTCAAGCATCACTGGTATCTTGTCTGTTCTGTTTGATAAGAATGTTTCTTCTTTTAATTGCTGGCAAACCATCATGCTTTCTTCCCCTATGAAGCTGCAACTGCTTTAAAATCGATCTTAATATGTCTGTAAACTGCTATTTTGCTGTCACAGATTCTAGACGATGATGACCTTTATGAAATGAAGGGAGAAGAAGAAACTATCAAAAATTTTGTTGCCAGCAAGGTTGACCTAACTCCCTTTATTGGCTAGTAATACCTTTCATTTCTTCTAATCGATTGTCAGAATGGATAAATGTGCTGCTCCACTTGATCCTAAATATAAATAACTCCAAGGATTTAGTATTTTCAGGATCCCTTGATATTGAGATCCAGTTGTGAAAAGTTGGTAATTAATGATAAAAGAAGCACAAGGTGAGTCTTATTATCCTATGTAGGTAAATGTTTTTTTTTTAAATTTTGTATATGTAATTCTCTATAATGTTAATGATTAATTTGGGCTCCAAGGCACCAGTGAAGAGGAGTGACAATTGAATTTTGTTTAGTCTTGATTGTACTAGTCTCATTTTCTCTGAGTTTCATCTTACAACGATGAAACAGTATTACTAGTGTCATTTTACAACCATGAAGCAGTTCTTTTCTCTTTTCTCCTCTCTTCTATCTATCTGATTCTATGAAAATTTGGTCTTATCCCAAGTAACCTAAAGATGATTGGTGTTCTCTTTTTCTCTCAACAACTATATGAGATCTTATGATCCTTCAACTCAACAAACACGAATGATCCTCACCTATTGATTTGACCAGTGTCTACATCTCTAACACGTGTTAAAGCCATTCCATGGGTGACACTTCAATGCCCCAAAGTACCTCATAGAGGCTTGTTACAACTTCCCAAAGAACTTTATCTTGATCTAGGAGAGCAAGGGACCAAAACCTGCAACTTTGGTACTATCTGAAATTTAAGTAATTGCTTCCCCTACTTGTAGCAAAATTTTCTTGTATTTTCATCTGTCTAAACCCTTCAAATATGAAAGTATCATACTCATCAATACCTAAATTAAATGTGTCTAATATGCAAGTACTCTCACGTAACTACCATTAAAAAGTACGAGAACTTGATTTGTTTATATAATTTCAAAACCTAAACTTGATTATTAGGCAAACTAATTCGATGTAGGCAAGTTAGAAGGTGTTGATACTCTGTAACACACTATTTCTCTTCATCCTTAATTGAGATTATGTGGCTTAGTAGAAGTCACATATGAATCACAACATGATAAAAACTTGCCCGACATAGGCATTCTTGTATATCCTCTTTTGTCAAGCAACCACCTCTGATTCTCCTGTCGTAGAACCCCTGCTCTTGTGAAGTCTCACTTAATGATCCTTATCGTTATAAAAGTGCAATAGCAATGAGCCTTATCATCCCCAAAGTGTAATTGCAATAGCAATGAACCCCTATTTCTCTATTATAGGGGATCTACCACACCTCACAGAATGGTAGCACCACATGAGATAAACTTGTTTTAGACTTTCCCCTCTATTATCTTCTATTGCAAGCATCCCCTCCAACCCTTGTTGTGGAACCACTACTTTGTGAAGTCTTACTTAACAACCTTGTTGTAGAAGTGTAGCAGCAGCAAGCCTCATTGTCGCAAAAGTGTTATCATAGTGGATCAATCCTCACCTCCCAGATTGGAGGCGTGTCTCCTTTCAAATTTGAAGGCTTCTTCCACTCCTCCCTTGATCCTCTCAACCAATCCGCTTCTCATACTAACCATCCTCCAAAGGCAGATGTGATATGCTGCTGCATTAGACCTCTCGGGAGCAAATACATTTGTATTATTGCTCCTTTGCTTTCCCACATAAGATTAAACCAATACCCTACCCTTTCCAAAATGATTCTTTTTTCTGCCACCAAAGCATTATTTCTCTCCCAAGTGTCTTTCCACCGCTTCCTGGTCCCCTAAAAAATCCAATTACGAATTGCTCCTTTTCCTGTGGACCGCACCAATCCTCCTTCAATGAACCAGGTGATCCTCCCTTCAGAGAACATCGTTTCTTCCTCTACACTACAATTTTAAGACACTATTACTCCTTCCTTCAAAGACGGGTGTTTGCCACTCCTTCCATGCACAGGATGACTACTAGCTAAGCACTTCTCTTCTATGCATTGCTTTTATCCCAAACTGAAGGTGACCAATCACTACCTTTGAGTCTCCTCCTCCTCTCTTTTGAAGACATGTTGTTCTCATACCCTCTAGCAATGAGTTCTATTCCAACCATGAAGTGCAAACTGGATGAAATATTTCCCCTTGTTTGCACAAACGAGATTTCAAACCCCGTTGTAATCAAATCATCCCTCTTCTACATCAGTGAGATTTAGTCCACACCCATTGTAGCTCTATTCTTGTAAGGTTTGTTCATGCCCAAGAACGAATTAGGGAATTTTGAAAAAAGAGTTCTACAAATTTATGCTTGAGGATAAAACATACTTCCCTAAAGTAAAGTGATGATATGTGCTTATTTGTCTTGTTGATGAACAACTTAGACTCTATGTCAGTAGGAAGAAGATGGAAATTGTTGTATTTGATTTACTCTTTATTACATGTTGATGGTCCTATGTTAGTAGGAAGAAGATAGAAATTGTTGTATTTGATTTACTCTTTATTACATGTTGATTTATTAGTTTGAATTTATTTTAGTTAAACTTATCATAGTCAATCTTCCATACTCTAAGGTATTACGTGAGTTTAATTTGTAATGGATTATTTTTGTTGGGAATGGTCTACGGATCTTTTAGGTTATTTTATAGGAGTAACTATACCTATTATGTGTTCTTTTATCCTCTTCTCCCCCAAGAAATTGGTGAAGGTTGTTCTCTTCTCTCAATTGACACCTGCCATCTATACGCCCCTCTCAGCATAATGAACTTTATTTAGATCGTAGTCTGTGTGGTTGTAAAAGTAATGTTTTGTTTATATTTGATTAGGTTAAATCTTAGTTTAAGTGACTTATATATATATATATATATATATATATATATGAGCAATGTTATGCTGCGGACTACTGGCCAGGTGCCTATATGAATATAAACTCTTGGATTATTTTTTTTTAAAATTTTTTTAATAAACAATTTCTTAAATAATTCCTTAATCTTATAATATACTCCGTTAGCATTTAAAAATTATTATCTTGAATGCTATAACTCAAGAGGGAAGCCTGAATCCTAGGAGAAAATTTTATTGACTTAAACCTACTATAATCTAATTCCTAAATCCTAAAATTTTAAACCTAAAATACATATAATATACCCTGTTAACATCTAAAATTTGTTATTTTGAATACTATAACCCAAGAGGGAAGCTTAAACCCTAGGAAAAAAATCTTAGGGGGCGTTTGGTTTGCTCCATTTTCTATTTTCATTTTCCAGAAAATCGTATTTTCTCATTTTCTGGAAATGATTTTCTTTCATTCTCTAGTTTTCCAGAAAACGCTATATCTTTTTCTGGAAAACAAGGCTGGAAAATGCAAACCAAACACGTTTTCCAGAAAATCGCATTTTCTATAGAAAATGAAAATGGAAAACAAGCCTACCAATTGCCCCCTTAATAACTAAACCCACTATAACTCAATTCCTAAATCTTAAAATTTTAAATGCTATATATACCCAAAAAATTAAAAAAAAACAAAAAAAAATCATGCACTACTTTCAAATTCATGCTCTTGGGTTCAAACCCAGGCACCTGTATAGACTTGAGGCTCCTATATTTAATAGGCGCCCCGAGTCCACACAAGTGACACCCTGAAGTCTGCAGTATATATATATATATATATATATATATATATATATATATATATATATATATATATATATCAAGAAAGCATGTAAATATGCAAGTTATTTTCTTTATTTATGTGAACAAGGATCGTGGAATGTCTTGGTTGTCACATGTGACTGGGGCCCATGTCTTTTTCAGTCAGCATATTCCATCCTTTCCAATAATAGTTGGCAAAGTAAAGTCATGATTATGCATCTATATATAAAAAAAATTAGGAGGCAAATACCTAGCGAACAAAAGTCAAATCATCCACTTGTGATTTTGAATCAAGTGGGATTATATTAATACACCCCAAGTTGGTCTCCATGTTCATTGACATGCCATAAAACCTACAATTACAATGTAATAATTCCTTTGGTGCTTGCTTAGTTGGAAATAACTTTACAACAATTTCCAACACAATGACTATAAAAGTATCATGTATTATTTCTTGATGGATCCATTCATTGAACATTTGTTTGATAGTCAACGCCGACCATTGACAATGCAATGCGCAATCGTTACCCTTTTCATCCGGGCTTGGGATCGGCATCGACGGGCTTATAAAAGTATTACTTCTCTCACAAGTATTATTGTTATTATTTTGGATTGTATCCATACTTAATGGAAGAAGACATGTAGAGTGGCATTATGGGTTTTTTACATAATAATATAATAAACAAATGTAAAGAAATAAGATAAATAAATTCCTAATACATCAATAGAAAGAGAATAGTTGAACCCACAAATTAACCCACAAATTAAAATCTTGTACTACCGTGCCAAGTAGCATGACCGCAATTTTTTGTTCCACTCTCATACCGAGATGCAGAACAGTAAATACGGGCATAAAGGCGCTGAAGGAGTAGTGATGGAGCAGATTGAGTGAGATAAAAAATGAGAGTTACTTGATAGAGTCAATGTTGCGAGAGAGACATTATGCACATGTGAGTGCCTTCATGTGTGTGAGAGAGGCCGTTGTGTCGGGCTTAGAGAAAGCCATTTGTGCAAGAGAGGAAAATTCGAGAGGTTTAGGTCAGAAAAAATTAGGATTTTACTTTAGAAATTTTCTAATTGGGCTAAAAAATACAATTAAATCAGGTCTAAACCAAAATAAATCTGGTTTGATCTTTGATTGATCAAATAGAGTTCAAAGGTCAAAGAGTCCAAACTAATTCAATTTGAACCCACTTGACCTAAATCACAAAAACCCTACCAAAATGATTCAACCACACCCCACGTATACTTTGACTTCTAAAACCTAATAATCAATTTGGCTTAGGCCTATATAACTATAAAATTTAAAATTAAATAGTAATGAAAATTTGAATTGAAAGAAATATAGTAATACTTTTTTTTATACACACTGAGCTTTGATGTTTTTAATTGGTTTATTCTTGAATCAATGTTTTATTGGTGTTCCTAATTATAAGTTCTGTTAAATGAAATTTTATGGATGCTATGTTTCTGACACAAAGATTATATATTACGAATAATAAATGTAAACTATATAATTGTGCTCTATGATATCTTTTACCTTTCAATGCTGTTTATGTAAAAGTTTGGACCAAAGATTTAATTGTTGTTTTTCCTTATAAAGCTTATACATAGAGTATATCTAAGATCACATTATTGCTTTTCAAAGATGTTATAGTTGAATTTAGCTTTATTTTGATATAAAATTGATGAGAAAAATTAAAATATTAATATTTGTACCGAATGACAACAACAATTAGATGGATAGATAAAACAGGTGATAATATATTTTTTACATAAATTTTGAAAAGGAAATATATATATATATATATATATATATATATAATTTTGGATGAAAAATATTACAATAAGAGGTTTTGGTTCATTTTGACAATTCTCAACTAGCAAAAAATAATATTTCTGTTAATGCAAATATTAATTAACATGAATATATTTCTGAATGTTAAATGCATATTTATACACAAACGAAGCTCTTTCTTCAGATAGCTATTGAAGTCCTACTTCCTACAAAGGAACCAAGTACAAACAATTGTCAATTTGCATAAAAAAAAAAAAGTAAAAGAAAACAACTAAAAAGGAAAACTACAAAAAATATAATTTGTTTAAAGAAACCTTTAGATAATATAAGCTTGATACTGATAAATTATAAACAAAGTGGTCAAAATTATTGTAATAATACATAACCTATTACTCTCAAATATTAATGGAAATAATTCTTTTAATTGATAAGGGTGGCCCGATGAACGAAGCTCTTGCTAATGCGTGGTTTTAGTGAAGGATCTATTCTTTAATTGATTTCTTCTTATATTTAAAAGTAAATAAATTTTGAAATCGTATTGACACAATATATTATGATACTGAAACTGTTTGAAATTTGTATCGTGTTGGGAGAAACAATTGAAACATATTATTCGATAAATTATCAAAACTTGATACTATTCAGCAATGAGACAATCAAGGAACGAAGTTTCGTTCCGTGCCGGGCGGCACGGGCGGATTTTACTATTCCACCGACGTACCGAAATTGGCACAGTAAGCCCCGTGATTTCGTGCGTCGTCACGTGGAGTGGGACGCTTCGCGGGACAGCTCTGGCACCAACAGAAGAGTCGCGACGTCTCGGAGGCGCCTCCGACGTCTGACCATCTAGCAAAAACACCACGGCGCGCAGTCGCGACGTTGCAGGCGGCATCGAAGGCGTCGCGGAACTCTTTCGACTCCGTCGGAAGCGTCGCTGGATGACGCCGGAGCCGTCGGACGCCTTGCGACACCTCCGCCTCCGGCGCTGTACGCTAGGGCTTGCGGCGGGTATAAAATTCAAATATTTTATTTAAATCAAACATTTCCTCATTTAAATGTTTTGTCCATATAAAATATATTTAAAATTAAAAAATTAAATAAATTGTATTAATTAATATTCTGAAAGTTATTTTTTTTCTATTTTAAATATTATTTAAAAATTCCTTTTTTAAAAAAATCTAATAAATCAAATTTATATTGTGAATTTTTTTTATTATTTTGTTTTTTATAGTTTTATTATTTAATTAATATTCTGATATTTTTTATCATTTTAAATATATATTATTTAAATTGATAATTAATTATATGAATAAATAATTATTTTATATAATTATTATATATAAGTAGCATTTTGTATTAATTTATATATTTACTATAGATAATATTATATATAAATTAGGATTAATTTATATAATTATTATTGATTTTTTTTTTATCTTAGAATCAAAATTGATTTGAGATTTGGAAGCATGACTAATATCATATTTAAATCTCTATTTTATATTATTAATACATATTTTTATTGAAAGTTTTGAGAAAACTATATTGTAAATTACACTACATTAACATACAATTCATTTTTAAATTATATATATATATATATATATATATATATATAATATATATATATATATATCGAAACTGTATCGGCACGGCACGATACGATACCGAAATTGTATCGTTCCGGTCTGAGACCGAAACTTTGGCACGGGTCGAAATTTTAAACCTTGGAGACAATATCTTTTGTGTTTTTTTGCGGATCATATGGATGAGTATTTCATATCAACACTCAACTCCCTTTTGATACTTATTTACTCTTAAACATAATGTTGAGATAACATTGTTATTTTTTTAAGTTTGTCTTTGTTGTGGGTTGCAAGGGTAGATAGGTATTTTCCTTATTTTGTATCCTTAGGGTTATGAAAGTTATATAAGCCCTGTAGATGTTCTTGTTTTTATTAAATGAGAAGTTCAACATGGTATCAGAGAAGTTTTCCAAAACCCTAATTTTTTGTTCTTCTTCTTCTTGCGCCGTTTTTTTTTCTTCTTTTTGCGCTGCGGTTTTTTTTCTTCTTCTTCTTCTTCTTGCGCCGAAGCTCTTTCGCGTGTCCTCTTCACGCGAGCAAGCACTGCCGCGATTTCTCTTTTCCTTCTTCTTGCGCCGCAGTTTTTTTTTCTTTCCTTCTTCTTGCGTCGAAGCTCTTCGTGCAAGGTACTCCTCTTCGCCCGAGCAAGCACTGCCGCGATATCACTTCTGAGAGCAGTTTTTTCGGATCTTGGTGCGCATGCAGTAAGTTTTGCCTCTCGTTGCAAGTTACCAAGCCCCATCGCCATCTGGTTATCGGCAGCTCGATCTTCAGGCCTGTACCTCAAAAGTTAGGTTCAGAGCCGGAGGGACCTTCAGTCGCTGCTTCAGTATCCTTTTGTGCCTCTGGATCCTGACAACCTTCGGCCATTTCACGAACTTGCGCACGTCCCTTTTTCTTCTTCCTTGCGCAATTTTTGGCGACAGCTACGATCCATCTCTTCTTATGGGTTGTTATGGCGGGCACCTCTGAAAAACTTCTAGGATTTCTACAGATTCTTTGACTTTTTTTTTGGACAGGTACAACCATTTTTCACAATGACAGGGGCTGGAGGATTTGGTCTTCAAATAACCTCTGAGAAATTAACCGAGATAAATTATGCATCGTGGGCAGTTGCTGTTGAACTTTATGTTGAAGGTCATGATAAAATTGATGTTCTTCATGGCACTAAAGTTAAACTAGATGAGAAGGACCCTAGTTTTCGTACTTGGAGGCGTGACAATATTCAATTAATGACTTGAATACTCAATTCTGTTAGTTCTGGCATCAAATAGGTCATTTTTCATACCAGAACAGCCGTGGATATATGAAAGACACTTGAGCAGATGTATGGACGCAAATATGATATGCTACGCACTTATCAGCTAAGTAGTTAAATTTTTAAACTTGAGCAAGGTTCTATGTCGGTCACAAATTATTTTGCTACTCTAAAGGGATTATGGGATGAGTTTGACTACTACAGGATGGAAAGTTGGAGTTCTACTGATGATCATCAGAGATATCTAAAGCTTCTGGAGAAGGACAAAATCATTAAGTTTCTTGATGGGCTTCATGCAGAGTTTGAGAGTTTAAGAGGACATATCCTTAGTCTTGATCCTACTCCCTCACTAGAACAAGTTTACTACAAAATTCTTAGTGAGGAAGGTAGGAGAAAGACCATGAGCAACAAGGGGAGTATTTCTACAACAAGCAATCCAATTGGGGAGTCTTCTGTTTTTATCAGTTCTGTAAACAAGTGCAAGCCTGGGGGAACAAAAGGAAAAGGTGGACAGTTTTGTCGACACTGCAAGAGGACTAATTATGATTCAGATTTTTGTTGGGAGAAATATCCAGAGAAGAAACCTGAAAATTTCAAATCTAGTGACAAGAAGGCTCTTAATCGTGGAAATCTTGCTGTCCAAAAATTAGTGGATGAGGGGACTACTGATTCCGTTGTACCTTCTACTATTAAATTGTCATCTACTGACATTGCCAACCTTCAACACCTTTTCTCGCAGCTTCAGGCTTCATCCTTTGTCTCTACCATTTCGTCTCAAGCGCACATAGGTATCCGTGGCCTGGGATTAAGTGTTGCCGGTTCAAGATCTTATAGCCCCTGGTTATTGACTCAGGAGCTACGGATCACATGACAAATGTTGCTAATTCTTTTATTTCCTACTCTTTGTCCTCTGGGCAGGATAAAGTGACCATTGCAGATGGGACCAAAGCCAGTGTTGCTGGAAAAGGTTCCATACAACTGGTTGATCACTTTATTCTATCATCTGCGCTTCATGTCCCTTCTATTTCTCTTAATTTATTTTCTGTCAGCAGTATTACAAAACAACTACACTGCTCAGTAACTTTTTTTCCTGATCATTGTGTCTTTCAGGATCTCGAGACCAAGCAAATGATTGAGACTGGCCGTGAAGCAGGAGGTCTTTATTACTATCAGCTTGGAACAACATCTGCTTTGAAGTCTACAACCCAGTGTCTGGAAAATAAACATCAAGAAATTTTTTTATGGCATTCCCGGTTGGGTCATTTATCTTTCCGGTCCTTGAAAGTCCTATTTCCTAGCCTCTTCTCTTATATTTCTCTTGAGTCACTCCAGTGTGAAGTTTGTCAGTTATCCAAACATTGTAGAACTCATTTTTCTAAGTCCATTAATAAAAGTTTGTCTTCGTTCGATCTCGTTCATTCAGATGTGTGGGGGTCTTCTCCTGTGCCTTCTTTAGATGGCTATCGATACTTTCTCTCCTTTATTGATGATTACACCCACTGTATATGGCTTTACTTGATGAAGAGTAGGGATGAAGTACCTCGACTCCTTCAACATTATTGTCGAATGGTCGAAACTCAATTTCACACAAAAGTGAAGACTCTTCGTTCTGATAACGCATGCGAGTACTTTGCACAATTTCTAAATATTTTTCTAGAGGATTTAGGAATTCTTTATGAGTCATCTTGTCCCTACACACCACAATAGAATGGAGTAGCTGAAAGAAAAAATCGTTATATCCTTGAAACAACCCGTGCACTATTATTTCAGCGCCACTTACCCAAATATTTCTGGGCTGACGCTGTCCTTGCAGCTGCCTATATCATCAATCGTTTGCCATCTAAGGGTCTCGGGTACCGGTGCCCTCTCACTCTTCTTCATCCTAACACAACCTTGTTTTCCCTTACACCTCGGGTTTTTGGCTCCCTTTGTTTTATTCATGTTCTAGGTCCCAAGTCCACTAAGCTTGATCCTCGTTCTATACGAGGAGTTTTTCTAAGGTATTCCACTTGCCAGAAAGGCTACAAGTGCTTTGATCCTACTATTAGAACGAGATATGTCTTGAAGGATGTTACCTTTTTTAGTCAGAGTCCTATTATTCTTCTCAGCTTCGTCCTCAGGGGGAGAATCTTACCTCTTCCCTTGTACCTCAGGTGGTCCCTTCTCTTGTACCTCAAGTGGTCCCTTCCCCTATTTCACTGGATGTCATGGAAAATAGAAAAGATGCTCCACTACTAGATGCTTCATTACTGGGCTCGCAGTCTTCACAAGAAATTATTACTTACAAGCGACGAAGCCATCAGCAAGGACCTACTACTAATCGGCTAGCTGAATCGGATGTTCTGGCTCCTGATCCTATGGAGCAGTTTTCCTCATTTGTTGAACCAACCGCACCCCTAAATATAAATGAGTTGAACCTTCTAGTGGCTGTTAGGAAGGGGGGCAGGTCATGTACTCATAACTCAACATCCTATCTCTAACCACGTTTCTTATTCTCGTTTATCTTCTTATCATGCTATTGTTTCACAGTTATCAAATCATGTTATACCTTCTTATTATGAAGTTGTACGGGATTCAAGGTGGCGGGAAGCAATGAATGAAGAAATGGGGCTCTTAATAGAAATGGTACTTGGGAATTAGTTGATCCTCCAAAGGGGAAGAACTTGGTTGGTTCTAAATGAGTCTATGCTATCAAGTATAACTCAGGGGGTGAAGTGGTTAGACATAAGGCCAGACTTGTTGCCAAGGGATTCACTCAAACATATGGAGTGGATTACTTGGACCTTTGCTCCAGTTGCAAAGCTGAAATCGATCAGAGTGATCCTTTCTCTTGCTGCTCAATATGATTGACCTCTATTTCAGCTAGATGTGAAAAACACCTTTTTGAATGGTGATCTTCACGAAGAGGTCTACATGTTGCCACCTCCTGGAATCGAAACAAAAGGAAAGGTTTACAGGCTAATAAAAGCTTTGTATGACCTTAAACAATCTCCTAGAGCATGGTTTGATAGGTTCTACAGAGCCATGATATTATTTGGCTTTAAACAAGGGAATGCTGATTATACACTCTTTGTGAAAAAGAAAGAGGGCAGAACTACCATTCTCTTAGTTTACGTTGATGATATGATAGTTATGGGTGATGACGAGGTTGAAATCCAGACTCTTAAATCCAAGTTAACATCAGAATTTGAAATTAAAGACCTTGGACTATTGAGGTACTTCCTTGGTATTGAAGTTGCTCGATCTCAAGAGGGAATTTATATATGTCAGAGAAAATATGTGTTGGATTTACTCAAGGAGACAGGGAAGTTGAGTTGTCGGCCATCATCTACTCCTATAGAAATAAATCATGATCTTACTAGTTCTAATGGGGAGGATCTTACAAGTAGTCTGGAAAAAGGAACGTATCAAAGGTTGGTTGGAAAATTACTCTATTTGTCTATGACTAGACCTGACATCACCTATGCTGTTAGCGTAGTGAGCCAGTACATACATGGTCCTAAAACTGTACACATGAAGGTCGTTGACAGGATTTTAAGGTACTTAAGTCATGCCCTGAAAAAAGCTTGTTGTTTAAGGGAGGTGGTAATCTGAAAGTGGAATGTTATTTTGATGTAGATTGGGCTGGTTCTAGAGACGATAGAAGATCCACTTCTGGGTATTGCACCTTTTTAGGGGGAAACTTGGTAACTTGGAGAAGTAAGAAACAAAGTGTTTGTGCACGGTCCAGTGCGGAAGCAGAATATCGGGCCATGACACATGGTCTTACAGAAATGTTGTGGTTGAGTTTTTTATTGGAAGGCATGGGATTAAAGGCTGAATCACCACTCAGGCTGTATTGCGACAACAAGGCTGCAATCAATATTGCAAATAATCCAGTACCACATGATCGGACTAAGTGCATCGAGATTGATCGCCACTTTATTCGGGAGAGGCTTGATTCCGGAGAACTATGTTTGCCTTATGTCAAATCTAAGAACCAACTTGCTGATATGTTTACAAAAGTTGTACCCCAAGCTGTGTTTAATTTTGCTCTTAGCAAGTTAAACATGTTTGATATATATGTTCAACTTGAGGGGGAGTGTTGTGAGTTGCAAGGGTAGATAGGTCTTTTCCTTATTTTCTATCCTTAGGGTTATGAAAGTTATATAAGTCCTGTAGATGTTCTTGTTTTTATTAAATGAGAAGTTCAACAGTCTTCATACAAGATAATGTCAAAATAGTAACATTCTAAATGAGATGCAAACATTTTATTTTTTATTTTTTTTCTTCTTTATCTTGTGGTTCTTGAGGTTTAAAATCTCGACCCATGTCGATGTTTCGGTCCTAGATCGGAACGATACAATTTCAGTACCGTATCGTGTCGTGGCGATACGGTTTCGATATATATATATATATATATATTATATATATAAGATAAATATGTTTATTATATATTTATCTAATATATATAATGAGGTTTGGTTCTTGTTGTATTAGATTTTATGTAATTTGATAGTATATCTTTCTCAAAATTTATAAAATAAGAATATGTGTCAGTTTATATTTTATGTAAAGTATATTTTATGTAACTTGACAATTAATTTTTAGAATTATTTTATTATTTATAATTTTAAAATTATTTATATTAGAATATTGTAATACTTAAATATTATTATTAAGACATTTATGTTATATAAAAATTTATATATAAAATAAAATAAAGAATATGTGTCAGTTTATATTTTATGTAAAGTATATTTTATGTAACTTGACAATTAATTTTTTTAGAATTATTTATAAAATTTTAAAATTATTTATAAATTTTAAATATTATATTAAATATTTTTAGCACATCGATGTGTGGGTGGAACAGTACGTTCTGCTCGGCACGGAACGGTATCTGAAACACTGGTGGTTCCTTCCGCCTCTAATTCACCACCGACAGCAACATTGGTATGTCGGTATCATATCAAAACTGAAACAATATAGTTCAGGTTAAAAACCGAAACATCAGCAAGGTTCATGATTTCGAACCTTGGCTCTACCTTGAGCTTTCTTCCCTGATTATCCCTTTTTACCCAGCCAGTCCAACAATATTGTAGCATGTCGCAATTCAAAACTTCTATATTTTGTAGCAGTGTAGACCAAAACTGCTACAATATTATTGGACTGACTAGAAAACAGAACTTAGAGTGGGTGTTCTTTTGAAAAATTTTCAACATGGGGTGCGCTTTTGACAATAATGAGAGAAAATGTGCCTTTTGATTTTTGCCCTATTTTTTTCTCCTCTTTGCTAAGGATGCCAAAAAGAATCCTTAGCACTTCATAAATCAAATATATCACAAGCTTTTGCATTCTAATAAAAACTACTTAAATTAATAATAAAATCTTCTTTTAATGCACATGTTCCTTTTTTTTCTGCAGAGGAAGTACTCATGGAGCAGAATTTTCTGAGACAAAATGCTCAAATACAAGAGATGAGATATTGCAAACAGATTATTCAGATGCTAGTAATCAGGAAAGGTTAGATCAATATGATAGCTGCAGAGTGAAAGGTGATTCAGCACCATCAACATCAAATCCAGATACACTTCCCAATCATACGAAAGTTGAAATTGGAAAGAAACGTCAAACTTATAGTGGTCCACTTGTATCTTCACGCATACCTGCCACCTCAGTGTTGGAAAGAGGACATTCCTCAGAAAGGTTAATCATTGGCTTTCTTTATTCAGTTGATTATGAATAAGAATCAATGACAGTCTTTCCAAATGTTCTTTTCTTCTTATGTTATATAAGGTAGATGCTTGACAGAAGTTTCTCATTCCTATTTACTGTTTTAAATGGAACTATAACCTTTTCCGTGTTGCTTGTTGTTTTGTGATGATTTGCTAATAATCAGATTTCTTTTCGGTTGACCTGATTGAAATGAGCATGTCGGTTTACAAGTTTTATACCCATTTTATACTCATGCAAAAATGTGAATAGTTCTGCCTCAATCTTTCTAGGTTTGATAATGACAATCAGCAAGGAGCTGAGAGATACATACGTGATACATGCAAAGTGGCAAATCTCAGTGGTCCATTAATGCTTCCTAATCGTGCTTCGGCTAACAGCTTGTCTGCTCCCATGCGTTCATCAACAGGTTTGTAATAGTTGGTGTACATTTAACTTTACATGACTGACATTTGTTATGTAGTCAATTATGTGTTTCTTATGCTTTCTCATTAGGGAACCTTGCAGTATTTCTAGAAGCCAATCTTTTAGGTCTAACTATTGAAATTTCCCAAAATGTACTACCATATTCTTCCTTTTGTTTTCACATGTACAGGATGTGGAGACTTATTGGAGGACAAAACCAAGCCTAATGTTGTTCAAATAAAAGGACGATTTTCAGTAACATCAGAAAATGTGGATCTTGTGAAGGTGAGATGCTCCAAACTATTCATTCTTATTTTCATGGTTTTACTACATATTGAACTCTCTGTACATTTAGGACTTGCCATTATGTAACATTTCACGGTCAACCCAGGTACATAAAAATTTTAGATCACTTCCATGAAATAATGCAATTTTGTAGTCATCTACATTGAACCTTGACAAATCATTTGTTGTTTCTCCTTCCCTTCTTTAAGGAATCCCCCTTGAGAAAATCTGCCAGCATGGACGATTGGTTAACTAATCAAAAGCCAATGGTATGCCATCAGTGTTGTATTTGTTCTTTTTTGTTTCTTTTCCTGTTGGCATCTCAGTTTATGGTAGTTTCATATTCCATGGAGATGCTATTTACTCATTATATTTTTCCTTATAAATTCCTCATGGCATCTCTTGAAACGTTTTTTTTACTAAGCAAAACTGCAATTTATGTGGCATTAAAGAAAAGTTCAACTATTCTTAGTAGTAACATCATATCTTTCAACATTAGCATCAAAAGGTTATATATTAGACAATTCTATCAACATAATGGGACATATATTAAAGAGAGTATCCAGATAGTTTAGTATTTCCTTGAACCCATTGTAGAATGATTAAGAAGCAGATGCCCTATGGTGAGTATGGCTGAGTAGTGAGCTATAGATGCACAACAAAAAGAATAGCCTTAGAGATGGTGCTAAAAGAATAATGTGGCTAACATTAAATGATCTTGATCCAAATAAAATAAACCAGCTCTAAGCCCCAAATAATATCTGTGTTAGGACTCAGGTATAAATATTTAACACAGATCATAGATGTCTGGCATAAGTGAGTCTGGCCTGATTATTTCTAATATTTTTTACATGTGAACAATACAAAGGGCCAATGCTCAAGTGTCTCTAGGGAAAGCTCAACAAGAGGTGGACTATATAAGTCGACCTAGCGAAGGGTGAAATGCGAAACAAGCTTGGAGAGTTTGATGCATCTAAAGGATTGAGAAGGTGACGGAAGGTGCACTCTTGGACAACAGAAAAATATAACAAATGGAATACCTAAAAGGAGTGAGCTGTGAGAGATTATGTGAATTGTAATCTATGTTTTTGGGTAATATTGTTAGTGGACAATGAGGGTAAGCTAGGTAGGAGTTATCTACTTTGTCTTATAAAAGATTTTTCGACTAAAGAACAAGAAGTTCTTATTTATAGTCTATGGTCAAGCTTGATTGCAAAGCTTTGAGTGGCTTACATGGCAGGAATCAGTCAAAGTCATGAGCTCCAAGTAGATTGAATCGACGATCCAATCGACTAAAGTGTTGAGTCGACTATCAAGTTAACTAAAATTCTCTTTAGGAACAAAATGCCTTGTGTTAGGTTTTGAGTTGACCAATGATTGAAGTGTCGAGCTGTGCCATCCGAAACCGACGGTATTTACTGTTTTGATGAAGAAGCGAAACCAGCACGCCGCCGGTATAGGACGCACGCTTCCGCTGGTGCAGGAAGCATTGCGCGACGCTTCCGCCGGCACCGGAAGCGTCGTGCGACGCTTCCTCCGTCGAAATTGGCAGCGTCGTGCGATTTTTAGGAGAAAAAAATAATTAATTGAGACAATTCCTTTTATAAATCCTAATTAAATTATTTTAATAAAATATATTTAAAATTTAAAAATAATAATAAATTTTATTCATTGATATTATGTAAATTCTTTTTTTATTGTTTTAAATTTTATTTAAAAATTCTTAAAATTTTTTTATAAATTTTAAAAAATTCTAATAAATTATATTTATATTCTGATAATTTGTTTTATTATTTTATATTATTTTATAGTTTAATTGATATTCTGAATTTTTTATTATTTTAAATATATATTATTT
The DNA here is from genome assembly GCA_024364735.1 of Boesenbergia rotunda. NCBI lineage: Eukaryota > Viridiplantae > Streptophyta > Magnoliopsida > Zingiberales > Zingiberaceae > Boesenbergia > Boesenbergia rotunda. The sequence goes on along the minus strand of JAGFNQ010000284.1, from coordinate 225,504 downwards.
AAATAAATAAATAAATAAATATTTTATATAATTATGATATATCAATTTTAATTCAAAATATTGATATAGTATTTTTCTTTAAAGAAAATTATATTTAATTTTTTTTCTAAAGTTCAATAATTGAAAACTTATACAAAATTAATATACAACTTATTTTTAAATTATACACAATAAACATATATATCTATTAAGTACTATATATAAAAAATACCGAAACTATATCGGCATAGCACGATACAATATCGAAATCATATCGTTCCGATCTGAGACCGAAACCTCGGTACCGGTCGAGATTTTAAATCTTTGAGTCGACTAAATTAGAGTTCCAATCAACTATGCAATATTTTAGTGACTAGAGATTTTGTTGAGTTAATTGAAATGTCGATCGTTAAAATAAATTCTAATAAATGTCAGGTTCCCCGTTCAAAAATGAGTTGTTGGCTAGCTGTTGGGAGCCCCTTTATATAAGCATTGACCATATTTTTCTTGGTCACTATGCATGAAATAATAATGGCCATGAAAAACAATGATCAAGGACTTTTTGAAAGGCTTCTTCTATGAGCCGCTAGTATCGTCTTCTTTTGTGTGTTAGTTTTACATATTTGCAAGATAACATATTTTACAAGAGGTTTCTTGGCCTTGAAAAGGGGATTCTTATTGGTGGGATTTATGGATTGATTTGTCTTATAAATCATTGTGTTGTGGAGTAGGACAGAGGCTCTAAATCACATAATCACTTTTTGTTAGTTGTGTTTTATTTTGTGTTTGTTTATTTTTGTTGTGCTTGCATCGCAATCACACAGGAGCACCACTCTAACATTAATGAAATTTGATTTGGAAAGATGAAACCTCTCTACAAAATGGTAGTCATATTTATGATGGTTCAAACTAATAAATAATGAAATGCATGTTAGATAATATGGATGATTATTTTGTATAAATAATGAAATGCATGCTAGTCATATTTACAATGGTTCAAGTTAATAAAGACAAGTACTGAAACATAACATAACTTAAATGTCTAAAGTCAATGGTGGTTGCATCTCATAAGCTCTAATGCAGTGACTCAACACGTCTAGTAGCCACTGATTAATCGAAAGGGGGAAAAAAAGAGATTTTCTAGGAAAACAAGTAGGACAGCCTCCTAGAAGGCTAAACAAAATACCATCAAGATAATGTAAGAGAAAGACTATGCATGTACTACAATTTCTAATATGAAATATAGATCTTCAATCATAATCATCAAGAGGGCCAGCTCAAAATATCTCTATTGAAATAGTGATCATATCGGCTATCAGACTTAGAAAACTCTGTTGACCCTAAGGGGTTAAGGGGTTGTATCAAGTATCAACATAAAATCAACACTTTAAAAGCTTGACTCTTTAGTTAAGCGAGATAATACTTAACTGGCACAAATTATTATAAGATTTCATGTCATACTCAATTAGGTTTAGTAGAAAGGTTGTACAAGTGTTTCCCCTAACAAACTATTATTTTATTCATTGCACAAATATTACCATGTTTTTAGAGTGTACTCTCTCTCTTTGCTACACATCTATCATCATTTTTTGTACAATACGTAAATTCATGATTAATATCAACCATACAGTAATAAAATAGGCATGTGATAGTAAATATGATCTTATGAAAGTGGATAATGAAGGGAATTTGTACATGAAGTGTGGAGAATGACATGTGATTAATTGCATAGTAGATAGATAGTAAGAAGTGCATAACCCTAGAAGGAAGGAGAGATATGCATGTGTAGAGTAAATGATTTGGGAATTTCAACTCAAAGTGGGTTCATCTTTTCTGCTATACCATTTGTTTGAGGTATGTGGGGACATAAAGATTGATGAATATTGTTACTCGAAAAAAATGACTAGAAGATGAGAAAAGTATTCCTAGCATTCTCGTATTAAGATCAGGTAAAAGCTTTATACTAGTATCAAATTGGATTTTAATTTCTGCATAGAGGAAAAGATACATAGACAAGATTGCCGTTTCATTAGAAAACAACGTCATTTGAGATTTTAACATTTTTAGGAAAATAAGGCCTAATGCGCTTAGGGGTGGTTCTGTAAGGTATATCGAAACTGAAATCTAAACTCTCCAAGGTTTAAAATCTCGACCCGTGCTGAGGTTTTGGTCCCAGACTGGAACGATACGGTTTCGGTATTTTTTTATTTATATATAGTAATTATTAGATAAATATGTTTATTGTGTATAATTTAAAAATAAGGTGTTATTGATTTTATATAAGTTCTCAATTGTTGAACAATTTAATAGTGTTAAGTAATAAAAAAATTGTATAATAAATTAATTGTGTTAAGTTCTCAAATTGATTTATTGTGTTAAGTTCTCAAATCGATTCTAGATTAAAAAAAACTTATCTATAATAAATATATAAATTAATACAAAATGCTACTTATATATAATAATTATATAAAGTAATTATTTATTCATTTAATTAATTATTAATTTAAATAATATATATTTAAAATGATAAAATATCAGAATATTAATTAAATTATAAAACTGTAAAAAACAAAATAATAAAAAAATTATCACAATATAAATTTGATTTATTATAATTTTTTTGGATTTTAAAATAATATTTAAAATAGAAAACATAATTTTCAGAATATTAATTAATAAAATTTATTTAATTTTTTTAATTTTAAATATTTTTTAATATATTTTATAAGGATAAAACATTTAACTGAGGAAATGTTTTATTTAAAAAAAAACAATTGATTTAATTTTATCGCCACACCCGCAGCGAAGCCCTAGTGCACGGGGCGGAGGTGTCGCGAGGTGTCCGACGGCTCCGGTGGCGCTTTAGGCGAAGCCAGAGGCTTCCGGCATTGCTTTCGGCGTCTCGCGATGCCTCCGACGCCACCTGCGATGCCACGACTGCGCATTGTGGTGTTTTTGCGAGATGGTCGGAGGCGCCTCCGGGACGCTCGCGACTCTTCCACCAGTGCTAGAGGTGTCCTGCGAAGCATCCCGCGTCACGATGCACGAAATCATGAAACTTACGATGTCGGTTTTGGTGCGCCGGTGGAACGGTAAAATCTGCTCGTGCCGCCCGGCACGGAACGACACTTTATTCCTTGAAACCCTCTACCACATCATGTATCAAAAAACTCGATATAACAAAAATCCATACCGATATTATTATGATACAAATTTCATATCGCATATATTTAAATTTCAATATCGGTATGGTATACCAAAAATTTTGATATAAATCTTATACCGATACGATACAGTATTGAAAATTTCGGTATACTGTAAAATCGGTATGATTCAGTATATTTCGGTATGATTCCGTATATTTTCTCCACCCCTAAATACTGTTACCTAACTAGCAGAACTCACGTTCAAGAGATTGAATACTAGAATAATTAGGAACCGTCTGCTTCAAAATGTTGATGAGTAGTGTGACCAAGTTGTTTGTATCTAGGGAGGAGTGTAGCCAAAAGAGCTAAAGGTAGTTGATACACATCCAGCTAGTAAAGCTCACACGATTCCTGTCCTATGTCAATCACCATACTCATTCTCAAATCTTATACCGATACGATACAGTACTGAAAATTTCGGTATACTGTAAAATCGGTATGATTCAGTATATTTCGGTATGGTGTGTGCGATATATCGAAATTTTGGTATTTTTCGCCACCCCTAAATACTGTTACCTAACTAGCAGAACTCACGTTCAAGAGATTGAAGACTAGAATAATTAGGAACCGTCTGCTTCAAAATGTTGATGAGTAGTGTGACCAAGTTGTTTGTATCTAGGGAGGAGTGTAGCCAAAAGAGCTAAAGGTAGTTGATACGCATCCAGCTAGTAAAGCTCACATGATTCCTGTCCTATGTCAATCACCATACTCATTCTCAAATCTTGAATAAAAAAAATGTGTCATCAAATATGCTAAAACAAATCAAAGTTGTGTTATTAATCAACAATAATCTCAATAGAAATCCAGGAATATAAAACATAGAGGCTAGATGCAGAATTGGTGAAAGAGAAACATTTCCAGTGTCCTTAACTGATAAATGAGGCCAATTGGAATATAAAACATAGAGGCTAGATGCAGAATTGGTGAAAGGGGAATGTTTCCAATGCCCTTAACAAATAAATGAGACCAACTGACTCTTGTGACACGAGTAGGACCTGTTAGGGGACAACAAAGAGATATGAAATAGATAAATAGCAAGGGTACCTCCATAGGCAAATAAGATAATTTTTTGAAATAAAGCACTAAAAACAGTCTAAGACAAGCATTTGGGTCTGCCTTGCCTACTAGCACGACTATGTCAGCCTTGCAATTGACCCTGTGGTCCCTTAGAGAATGAGTCAACTTCCAATGTGGAGCAATCAGTTGTAGAATCAATGGTGGAGCCATAATCGAGGCACATAGCATCTGCATATAATAGGGAAGGAATGAAGGAGCCACTAAGGATTTGAATTTCATTGACTCCAACTCAGGACAGGCAATTTGAAGAAACAAGATGATGAATAGTCTGTCAAAGAGGTTCTGCATGGCTTTCACAAATGACATACTTGGTGGCCATCTAGGTATCAAACTTGTGTAATTGGAATATATTACCAATGATCGGCTCGAGAAATGTCATCCTTATAGGTCTTGAGCATGTGTCCAAGTCTACTGGCATGATAAGAAACAACAGAAGATACTTATGAGGCTGTGAACAATGGGCTCCCATAAGAGTGCAAGAAATTATCCATCAATCTACCCTCATCAAACCCTGGTAACTCACAAATCTCAACATCTCAGATTGTGAGGTAGCTTACCTCGGCCTATTAACCATATGCAAATGGCTACAATCCAGGAGGCATAGTTCCTTTTAGTTTCTATATGGTATTTGTCAGGGGCCTCAAGAAGTTAGGAAAGCCCACAATGTGTGGCATTGAAGATATGTAAGATGAGTCTGACATTGTAAGATTTGAAGTTTCTCATCACACTGAATTGTTGTTTGGGCTTGGAAATTTGATGATTGGCTTGAAATTATCCGCTAGCTCAAAAGAAGGGATGACTTGGATTGGGCCTGAAGAGGGATGGTACAGCTGGATTAGGCCTAAAATGATCTATTGGCAAAAAAAAGTCTTAGTTGGAGGTCTCAGTTTGATTAGGTCTCGATGCTTGGAGAGTTGCTTGATGATCGTGGATTAAGAATGCAGCAATGGCAGATGGGTATGCAGGATAAGCCAACGAATGAAGCCACTCACACCTAAGAAGTGGCTACAATAATGAATTGAGCTTGGGAGTCTCATCCAAAAAGAACTGTCTGTCAATGCAGAATGATTCCGCTCATGTTGGAGTAGCTGTCAATGATGGAAAAGTGGGTGGCCACTGACATTGCGGAGTGGCAAGTGACAAACAACAACAAAGCTACTCCTGTAAGGTCATCATGAAGGTAAAGGCTGTGCACTTCGTGTAAGGATCAGTGTATTTTTGTGAACATGGGGATATGGCAGTCATAGAAAGAGGGACAACACATTAATTGTGTGAGGATAAGTGGACTTAGCTAAAGGGAGGGCTTTGATGGCAAACACCACGAAAGGAATTCATGTGGATCACGCTTTGTTGTGAAGAAGAATCCACATCATGGATTACACGGGAAGGTTGAAGATGGTATAGATGGCTAGCTCTCATACCATGTTAAGGTTTCTTATGCAACCCTATATATGTATTATTAATCAATTAAGGGATATTATTGATACTCACTTACAAAATATGAATATTTGTAGATTGCTCCAGACTTACACAACAAATAATAAATTTAAGAGAGGTGTTAGAATAATATATATTGAACTAATTAATGATATGTATGAGGATGTAATGACAAAAGTAAAGACATCAGGCCGATTAACAAAAGCATTTCCCATAAAGATACGGTTGATTAGTTCTAAGTCCCTATCTTTTTATACTAATCATGGATATACCTATTATTCAAGATACAGTACTGTGATACATATTGTGTGTAGATGATATTGTTTTGGTAGATAAGACACGTGAAGGAGTAAATGCTAAACTCGAATCTTTACGGGAAAAGTGAAAGGTTTTAGACTTAGTAGTCTAAAGATATAATACATTGAATTTAAGTTTAGTAATATTAGACGTAATTAGATAATTGTTAGAATAGGAGATGATGAGTTGTCAATAAGTGAAAGTTTTAAATATTTAAGATCTTTTTTGCAAAAAGATAGAGGAATTAAGAGAGTTGTCTTACATAAAATACAAACAAGATGGTTGAAATGGAGGAGAGCGTCGGTTGATCTTTGTGGTTGTAAAATTCTTCTAACACATAAAGGAAAGTTTCACAAAATGATAGTTAAATCAGCTATGTTATATGGAGTTGAATGTTGGGCTATGACGCGAGCACATGAGCAGAATATGAGAGTTACAGAGATAAGGATGTTAAGGTAGATGTGCAGACATACGAGGATGGACAAGATAAGAAGTAAAAATATTAGAGAGAAAGTCGGGGTTGTACCTGTATAGGTAAAACTCCAGGAGATACGTTTAAGATGGTTTGAACATGTACGATGGTATGAACTTGTACTTAGATGATCAATAAATGCTCTAATTAGGTAATATGAAAATGTGATAAATGCCCATATCAAACGAGGTAGAGGAAGAATAAAAAAAAGCTTGGTTAACAACAATAAAACAAGATAAAATTTATTTAAATATAAATGATGATATAGTACGGGATAGAGCCAATGGCGTAGAAGAATTTATATAGCCGACTCACCTAGTGGGATAATGTTTGGTTGTTGTTGCTGTATAAGGATTCATGTTTGTGAAGGGGAGCCTTGGCGCAGCGGTAAATTTGCTACCGTGTGATGGAGGTCACGAGTTCGAGTCTCGGAAGTAGCCCCTCTTGTAAAGTAGGATAAGGTTGCGTACAATAGACCCTTTTCCGAGATCCCGCATTGGCAAGAGCTTCGTACATTGGGCTGCCTCATATAAGGATTTCATCCATCTTTAGTATTCTCTCATTTGTTTTCCTTATTTTCTAATTTCTCTGAAGGCAAACAACATGAGTTCTTTACTGCTTGGTTGTTGTCTGTCGTCAAAATTCCTCCTCAACCTCATTGAGAACAATTCCTTTAATATAAGTTGACAGGAGGATTAATTATTAAGCAGGGTTTGTAAGTTCAGGAATCACCATTATTGGTATCTGGAAATAATTCAAGAGGATAAATGACATTAGTTGAGAAGTTATCAGCTATTCAACGTGTTAAGCTAGTGGATGACAATCTAACTGTTACTGGACAAGATAGATCTGCTAGAAAGAAAAATACTATGTTATCAAGATTTTGGTTTCTTAATGTCCTGAAGTTCCAGGAAAGATACAGTATGTTTAAATCATTTCTAATTCCTTGGTTCAAGATTCTCATTTATCAAGGATGATCTAATTATTTAATGACAATTAGTCAGCACTTGTGTTTTATTCATGGTTGTGAAAGTATGCTTCATTTTGGTAAATATTGACTTCTCCTCTTACATGTTCAGTATGATTCATTAGTCAAAGAAAAGTCATAAGCTTGGATTAGCTTCAAACATTTTTAGTGAACATGTCAGTATGTACATTATTTTCATTATTGAAAATCATAAATTTTTTGCATGCATAAAACTGTATACATTATTTCTTCTTCCCTATTAATGTTTTTAGTTGTTTAAATATAGCTTTTGATCCATCTCCATAGTTGAATTTCCTTCCTGTGGTGCCATATTTTTATTGGAGTATGCATTGACAATTCCTTCCAATTTTCCTATTATGTTTTTCTGTATGGAAACCAAGTTTTAATGCTTTCTGTTACTCAAATTATATGTCTATTACTGTCTGGAGCAATCACAGGGTAGATGCTCAAGTCTCATGATGCAATTATTGTCGGCCTTTTTTTTGTTGAAACTAACTATAGATGCATCAATATGTTCCTATATTTCTGTCTATTCCATCTCTCCATTAGTTAGCTGCTTTAGGTACTTGTATTTATCTACTTTCAGTCACTGGGCCAACCTCCAAATGAAGACCGCAACAACAATCCGAAGGAAGTTAGCAGCAGGGCAGTACCTGCATGCATTATCAAGCCCCACCTTGAAAATATTTTTCAGCAAGCATCTTTTCAACAGGTATCATCCATTCCTTACAAATTCATGCATGCCTGACTGAAATCTAACAACAAATTTTTTAGTTTGTTTAGAACACTGATGTGCCTAAACTTAGTGGTTTTAATTGCCAGGATCTCATTATGAATCTGTTACATAGCTTGCAGCAAAGCGAGATAATTGATTGTGAGTTTAAAGATATTCCTGTTGTTTTTGAATGATCAAAATAGAAAATTCTGTTGAGCTAATCTTTTTCTTTTTCTTTTTTTTGCCTGCAGTTCCCTCCCAAGCTCAAAATGTGAAGAACGAGAAGTTGGTAAGCATGCTATACTTTATACTCTTTGATCTTCCTGATTATATGCCGTTGGTAGTATTATGCTGATTAGTTCTGTGTTCATCAGATTTCCATAGAAACATTTGGGTTAGGCCAACTCTGGTATTATGCCAATTAGTTGTGTTTCTTAGATTCCAAGAGAAACATTTGGGTTTTCCTCCTGTTCCAACTATGTTAATCTTGCAGCACATGGTTGTTGAGTGAATAATTACTATTTCACTAATATCTTGCATTTGATTTTTCATTGCAAATGGAGTTGCTATAGCATTGGTATTGCGGTTAATTTGTATAAAATGTAGAACCAATACATCCTATCAATTTATGTCCTACTCACCGCCTTACCACTTTTGGCGTCGGAATCACAAGAAAGATTGAAAGAGTAAAGAAAGAGAAATTATATGGTGACTTATTGTGGTAGTCAAGGTTTTAGGTGCCGAACCGTTTCGCCCGAAACAGGCGAAACGGTTTCGTTCCGCCTGAGCGCCGAAACCGGCTCGACGAGGCCTCGCGTTTCGGCGGCAGCAGAGGAGGAATTGCTTGAGTCTCGCGACCACTGCGAACTCATCACGCGAGCTCGGCGGCGGCGGCAGACTCGTCGCACGAGCCCTACGGCCGCGGCGGACTCGTTGCGCGAGCCTTGCGGCTGCGGCGGACTCGTTGCGCGAGCCCTGTGGCTGCAGCGGACTTGTCGTTCGAGTCCTGTGGCGGTGGCGAGGCGTCGGTGAGGTGCGATGGCGAGGCGTCGCGGCTGATGGTGAGGAAAATTTAGGGTTTATTAAATATTTTAATTAAAATCATTATATTATATATATAATTTCTAATTTCTAATTAAGTATTATATAAATTAATAATTAATTAAATAAACTGTTAATTAATTAATATAATTATAATATATAATTCTATAATTTTACTAATTTTGTTAAAAATATAAAAAATAAAGTAAAAAATAGGTAATTTATAGAATATATAGTTATATGATTTTAAATAATTTTATAAACAAACATTGAATTATTTTTATAAATTAAAATAGATTAAAATCTTCTAAAAATATTTAAAATAATTTTAAAACTTTATAAATAATTCTAAAAAAATATAAAAAAGTTTTAAAATATATAAATTATTTAAATAATTTGATTTTATAATTCAATATATATATATATATAATATTTCATATATATTATTTAGAATATTTATAAACTATAATTATATATCATATAAATAAATAAATAGTTTGAAAACATGAATATTAACATAGCTTTCTACTTTTTTAGATTATTTATTTTTAAGCGTATAAAATACATTTTATTGTTATGAATGATATTTATATTTTAGAAATATTTTAAATTACCTATTTCTTTTCAGAAATTTTGAGAAAAGATATGCTGTCAGATTTCATAAAGTAATAAATCTCAACCAAACCTTTATATATATATATATATATATATATCGAAACCGTATCGATACGGCACGATACGATACCGAAACCTCGGCACGGGTCGAGATTTTAAACCTTGGTGGTAGTCATAACTTTATTCCACTACTGGCAGCATATCTTCATTTTTCTTGACTTATATCACGGAATAAATCATTCAAAATGGAGATTGAGAGATATAATAAATATGTAATTGACTACTATATGCAGGTAAACAATTATTAATTCTGGTTGCTAAATGGATGCTTTTGCACCATACGATTCTTTTTTTGCTAAATTAGTACTTGTTCATCCTTTCTTTCAGTTTAAAGTGAGTGGAAATGATGTAAAGTATGGTTTATTGCTGATTAAGATTTATTTTTAATAGCTGGATGGCGTGAACAGCGAAAGGGAGCGCATACTACTGAGTAAAATCTCAGAGCTACAAACCAGGTAGTTTTTCTTGGCTGTGCAGGTTATTCTAAATTAAAGGCATTTATAACAGACCAACTTTAGACTTACAGAATCATAATCAAAGTCTCCAAGTCTCCAATATGAATGATAAATTATGATCTCATTTTGAGCTGAAATTAAATGTTAGTGATTCTCAAAATCATATTTTCATGCCTGCAACTGAATCCAATATTTTATTATGGACCCTATGAATACTCCATCCGTGTACCATTTTTTTCTTGTTAGCTATAATAATAATTTAAAAAAAAAACAAACAGGAGTCCCCTTAACAAGCACTAATTTTCTGATAATAATGGCACCCTATATAAATTTTTGCATTCTAGCTTAATGATGCAAAAATTTTCTTTTCCTTAAATATTTTATTTTTTTATTATAAACTTAATAATTAAACAATAACAACAACCAACAACAACCACCAAGCTTTATCCCACTAGGTGGCTCACAAGTTTAATAGATCTATTCATTTAACATTTATCATAGTTTAACGCCAACTCTCCCCCTTTATCCGGGCTTGGGACCGGCCATGAATGGGTTGTCACAGGCGGAGTTAATAATTAAAAAGGATAAAAATTTTAAACTTAGGAATGCGATATTATATTTGCGTTTTAAATCATGATTTCTCTAAAAAATAGCATGAATCATTATTTCTCTAACTTAATAGCATGTAAGTTGAACAAGTAATTTTGTTTAGGATAATAAAATAATCACTTTTCAATTTTTTTACTCACAATTTTTGTTCTTTTACCATGAATGTTTATTAGCCACTATATTATTGACTATAGAATAAGTCTCTTAATCTTATATAATATTTTTTTTATCACCTATATCAGGCTCTGTCATCTATATTGAACTTTGTATCATATGTATCTAGCTCAGTATTGCTCCATGATTCGTAACTAACAAAAATGTCACATATCACCTGTGCCTCCCTTGTACAAGTTTCCAAATATTGTAGGTACTGTACATTAAGACCATATCAGCAATAAAGAGCAAATTTTACTCTAAATAATTCATTTATCTAGAAGCATAACAAATTTATTTCCACTGGCAGGATTTTTTGCTTGTAGTTTAAGTGAGAAGGTGGCCTGTAAAGCTGGATTATCATAATCATTTTGATTGATTAGATGACCAAATTATTCATTATCAAACACACAGGACCAAGTGAAATAAATATTTTATGATGCATCTCTCTTCAGCTAACATGGACTCGTACCCTGCATTATACTAAACTGAACCTTACCACTATGCCTATTGTTTTGGTTTCCAATTCAGGCTTTATTGAAAGGGACACATGACTGAAAAAAAAAGCAGTTCCATATAGATTTATAATCTTTTGAATGCTAAGTTTATATGTATTACATAATTAAAGTTTCTTCTATAATCAGATAGTGATGTTGTGCTCCTAGGGCACCTGATATCCAGTTTATTTATCTCTTCTTGCTGCAGGATGATTTCCTTAACTGATGAGCTTACTGTAGCAAAGTTGCTACATATTCAGGCAAGCAAAACTCTTTGATACCACTATAAGTTAGGAATGGGTTGATCATTTATGATGGATATCTTATCATTTTTATCTTTGCCTAAGTGATGTTCTCACAATTTCTACCAATATATGTTGGCTATGTGGGTATCTAGTATTAGTTATTGCAATCCCTTATTACTGGAAAAAGTAGCTGAAAGTAGATAATAGTTATGTTAGTGGTTTTATATTCTTTTCATTTGTTTCCGCTAACAAGAGAAGCCGATGCTTAGGAACTTGATAGTAAAAGTTAGTTTCATTTATATTAATACTCTTTCTACCTTCTAGAAAAGGGAATTATAGGTTATACCAGTTACATTTCTAGACAAACGGCCATTTCTGTTTATACCAATTAAATTTACCAATATTAGTGGTCCAGGTTTGGTTATAAGGCAGTTCTATGATTTGCTTATCCTGCTTGTGCATGTATAGTATTTTTTAATGAACAAACGGCGAACATATTTTAAGGATTGTAACATAACAAGTAAAGAGAAAAGCAGAGCCATTAAATGGGATGTTTATATGTTTTCCCTTTTATTTATCACTTGGTTTATCCAATTGATTTCCTGCATTTTTCAGTTACAACAAGAGTTAAATGCATTGTATAACCAAGAAGAGAACAAGAGGAATGAAGAGAGAGAAGAATCTTGATCAAGTTCCTACATCCTGGAGGTTTTGGATCTTTTTGTCATGCCAGAAATATAGATAGATATTCCTGGCTGAGATCTCTTCCACGTACTTTCTTGTTACCTATCTTAAGAAGATCTAATAGAAAGGAACTAACGAAGATATCAATTTCTTGGCTGTCAGTGGCATATGGCTTGGTTTGTTGGAGATCATATTGTCCAACGCTACAAAATGTTCAGGATCATGATGTACAATGTAAGCTGTTAGGTTTTCCGTGGTTCCAATTTTGGGAAAATTCCGTTTGTTTAAATTTGGTAGTAAGCACTGTGTTGCTGAAACGGGTGGCATCAAGTGGTATTTGTACAGTGCTGCAAAGTCTCCCCTTGTCTTTTCCGGTGGTGTCAAGTTGTATTTGTACAGTGCAACGAGTCTCTCGTTTCTCTCTTTTTCAGCTTCTTTGTTGCTTTGGATTTGAAGTTAAAGAAGTTTGAAGATCAAGCGGTCGAAGCTGCATTTGCAAGTCCTATTTATTGTATCCAAACTTCATGGTATTATAATAATCATATTCATTTGCTTGTCTTTCAATTTATGAATTGTGATTGTAGGACTGGCCTGCTTTTTCTCATTTGAGCATGTGAACACTAACCAGATGGTAAACTACATCCTGACTTCCTTTCATTGTTCTAGCATGTGTCGGACACTAATCAGGTGTTTCGACTGGCTTTTCTCGTCTGAGTTTCATTCACCATGCAGCGCCACTATTTTAAGTCATATTTATGAGAAGCCATACGAAAGGAAGATAGCTCTAACATGATCTTCGTTGACTATAGATTGGTTAACATCAAGTATACAGCGGACACGATATGTTGGCATCTAAAATGAACGGTAAGCTATAGACAAGTTTCCAATTGTAAATTTCTCTTTGGGTACACTTCCTACGGTTGATGTAGTTCAGGCATTGAAAGCTCAATTAACTGTTGGATGTTTGGGAGTTCTGTATTATCATTCTAAGTATTTATTATTATATAGATAGAGAGAGAGAGAGAGCGGCCCCGCTTAAGTCAATTAACTTTGGAGTCGATATTTGGTCCTATAAAAAATTTTTAGGGGTTATTAGGGTAAATTGAGAAATATTTATAGCGGACTTATTAGTCTAGTATTTTTAGGTCAATTGCATGTTAAGAGAAATTTATCTATTAATTTGTTGAAATTGAATAGTTTATATCGATTAATTTGAGTGATCAATTCGGTCTCTTATAAATTTTTCATTAATCATTAGAGTAAAATGAAAAATGCTCGTAGTGAATGGTCTATTAGTCGAGTATTCTTATACCAACTGTCTAATAAAGAAATTTTATTTATTAATTTATCAAAATTGAGATTCGATTAGTAAATATTTAAGAAATTAGAAGGTGCGTCATTGCCCCAGGCGCATCATTCTAAGTAATTCAGCAACTGAAATTAGCATAAATTTGGTCACGCTTAAAGACAATAATCTAAGCCACTATTTATCCCAAAGGAACGACACTCGGTTGAAATCTTCAGGACCATCATATTAAACGGCACTCTTGATGGAAAGGGATTTAAAAATAAAAATAAATAAAAAGATACTCTATATTATTTTTTCGATAAATTGTAGAAAACTCCCTAATACTTATTTGATCTTTACTCCCACTCCCCATTCGATAAATTCTTTGCATTTACTCTCTGATGAATTGAGTATAAAAAAGTGAAAATTGAGTATACATAAGTGAAAAATGAGTATAAAAGAGTGAAAAGTGAGTATAAAAAGAGTGAAAATTGAGTACACAGTTTCTTGATATGGTGGATGCGACCTTACATACTCAAATTTCTAACTTTTATACTTAACTTTCTTCAAATAATACTCACAGAACTGTCTTGTCAATCCCATCAGGGACTGCATGCAAAGAAAATATTGAATGAGGACTGCATGCAAAATTGAGTTTGAGCTTGGGGAGTTTAAGAAAATTTTCCCTTATTTTTTTCGAAATATCTCTTATAATAGTAGTTACTATAGTATATAAAAATAAATTGATTTAATTTAATTAAAAACATTTATACATAGAATATCATTATATAAAAAACTTTTTTAAACATTTAAACTTAATTAAAATTACTTTAGCATAGTCATTTAAACTAAATTAAAATTAATTAATTAAACATTTTAATATTATTGTAGTATATAGTCATTTACAATTATAGCAGTTAATTAGCCAAGATCAATTAAATAATTGATATAAGTTCATTTAATTAGATATTATAATATTATAGCAGTCCTTGAGCTAAGCAGCCATTTGATGAGTTTGGTTATGTCAAGTCAGCTGCTTCTCATTCTTCGATTGGCTTGTCATGTCCACAAGCTACCCACTTCCATTGCATGTTCACCAGTTTGAGCAGTCAGATGTCAATCACCAACTGATTATCACAATCAAAAACTTAAAAAAAAAATTAAAACGAAAAATTAAAAAAAAAGTTATTGTTGCGCAGGCTCTCCATGGCGCAGTGTCCATAACAAAAATATTTTCTATATATATAATTGATATTCTGTGCATCTCAATCCTGTGAGTCTATATGCGATCGGGTACCTGGATCGAATCAGCAATTTTTTTTCCAAGTTAAACTAATTAAATTTTATTTTTAAATTTTAAGGATTAGGTTATAATGTTAAAGTTAAAAATAAATTAATACTAAATATATATTTAGGATGTTTAATAATATTTTTTATATTTTTATTTTTTAATTTTGAAATTAAACTAATTAGATTTTATTCTAGAATATAGAGGTTGAATTATAATGATTAAATTAAAAAAAATTAATATTAATTTTTTTAATATTCATCCAATATATTATATATTTAAAATTTATGATTTAAATAAATATTAATTTTTTTAAAAAATTAAAAATTTAAATCCGGACGTGAAATCACGTAGACGATTAGCCATATATACTCTCTTGCCTTACTAATGTCTTCGGGGTTATGATGTAGCGAAAGGACGATTAGTTATTATCTTAGATATCTGCGGTTTACTCCCTAGTTACAGTATATTTTATAGGAATTTTTTTTCTAAATGGGACGCGAATCTTGGGATGATGGAGTTTTGGATCGTCCGTCGTGAATATTTCTCAATTTATCTTAATGGCCGGTGGGAAATTTTCGTGAGGCCGGATCGGTCGTCCAAAGTTGAAAAAATCTCGTTAATCATTTTTAAGCCTCTGGAACTATGCTGCAGCGGAAGGACGACTAGTTGTCATATCAGATATTTACGGTTCGATATCTAGCTACGAGGTATTTTGCAAATTTTTTTTAAATGGGATGTAAATTCTGTAATGTTGGACTTCTGGACTGCCTTTCGTGAATACTTTCTGATTTATCCTAACGGTCGATGAAAAATTTTCGTGAAATCAAATAATTATCCGAAATTGAAAAGAATATCGTTAATTTTTTTTTTTTACTTTTTACTGTTGTCTCACTTCTCAATTAATTAATGATCTCGTAAAAATCATACAAATATATATTTCATAGAAAAAACAAAAAAAACGAAATTCAATATCCCATCGAAAGAGACGGCCATAATCATTAATTTCAAGTACCATGCACGTTTGTCGATGGAAACCTATGCGTACGTGAACAAATGACTACGCTGTCGATGGCAAAGACATCCGTACAAAATACGATGCCCGCTTATCTATGAAATGCACGGATGACTTAATACATATAATATTATATTTTAAATTTTAAAGATGAAAATCGAATGTCAGTGTTCACCTGAAATGAATTAACGAAGATATTAAAAATAAATAATCATTTTTTATCATCTTAATTAGAACTGCAACAATATCTTCAGATGTCTGGAACCAGATTCGAGGGCTGAATTAAAGACATTGATAATCAAGCAACAGCATCGCCACTAAACACGTACGCCGCATGGAATCCATATTTGATCTCATGAAGTGTTTGATTTAATCAGCAAGTCATCGTCACTCTGAATGCATCTCATGAAAGTAAAGTATTGAGAATCGATTCTTATTTTAGTGGATGCAGCTAGCTAACCTTTTGTTATTTTTTATTTGTTGTCATCGATGTTGTTTTCGATTTGATTATTTTACTTTTCACTAGAGCACAGGCCCCAAATAGAAGGGCTGATAGAAGAGAAGAGATCAGCACTTCTCACAAATTAATTATTTTACTTTGACTGAATATTGAAGTATTATAGCTCTTGATCCGAGCTAAAGTAAAGCTCATATATACATAGATCATCCTCACAAGATGGACTAATAGTTAGTATGTGAATATTATCATCTTGAAATATGAGGATCAAAACTTAGCAAAGTTAATGTGTCTGTCATTCTCACGTGTTAGTCATAACATCTGGATTAATATCTCCCGTGATTTACTTCCTCTGTGTTAGCCCTGATATGAATTGATGGAGACGCTGAGATGAGCGAATCGTCTTTTACCATCTCATATATCCAAAGATTCTTTGAAGAGAATGCTTGCAAGAGCCAAGAGGTGACACAAACAAAAGCTATACGTCCTCAAATCGTAAGTAAAGGCAAAGAGTGCATAAGAAATTTTTCAGCAGAAAGATCGAAGTTGGTGAGTGGTGACTTGAAATGTTTTTTTTAATTGAATCCTTACTTCCAAAGTAGGGTAGAAAAGTTACAAGAGACGTCCTATATAAAATAAGCCTTTCGATCATATTAATAGTCGAAGGATTACGTGAGTTGTTCTAAAAAAGTCATAACTCCTAAATTCTAGTAATAATTGAAGATCCACCACAAGAAAAATGCTTATTAACAACGGTCGTTCATCGTTGTCTTAGACTGAATATTGAGATGGCAATTTACCAAAGGACGTACCTAAAAAATCGTAATTACCAAATGACGTACTATGATTTTTATTTTACCAAAGGGCGCATCCCTATAAGTGAACTTCCTATTATACCCCTCCCGCCACAAAATACCTTTTTCTATTCTCATTTTCGAGACATCCGAACCACTTTAGCAGTAAATTAATATTTTGTGGTTCGGATGGCCAGGGAGTGGAAATTTTCTTAGCCTATATATATATTACTACTTTGCACAAGTCGAATCATCACGAGGGTACGTATATATTTCGACCTTGCACAACTGAATTCATCACCAAGGCAGCTGAGGAAGATAGGTGTTGAAGGAGAAAAAGCAAGCAACAGATTGGTAACAAGTACAAATAGTAATATATGTATGATTGTCATCTTTGATATGGTATCAGACCTAGTTTTATACTTGATAAACTCTTTCTACAATTTTTATGTTTGGAGGAGTCTAAGGGTAATATGCATTACATAATAAGGAATCTCTGAAATTTGTTAAACTTAAGATAAATAAATGCTTGAATTCGACCTACGGGTGATATCTTACCATATCAGGCCCTAGGAGGGCGTGAAATTAAAGGATTTCAGTTCTTGGGAGTGCATGATATCATTAGATTTCGGGCCCTAGGAGAGCCTGAAATATGTTGTTTTCAGGCACTGGGAGGGCTTGAAATAAAAGGAATTCAGGTCCTCCCAGGGCCTGAAATAAAAAGATTTCAGGCCCTCCCAGGGGCTGAAATCATTTGATTTGAGGGCCTGGGAGGGCCTGAATCAAAGAATTTCAGGCCCTCTAAGGGCCTGAAATCTAATGATTTTAGACCCTGTGAGGGCCTGAAATATAAATATTTCGGGCCCTGTGAGGGCCTGCAATATAAATATTTCGGGCCCTGTGAGGGCCTGAAATCAAAAGATTTCATGCCCTCGTAGGGCCTGAAATCAAAAGATTTCAGGCCCTCGTAGGGCTGAATTCATTTGATTTCAGACCCTCAAGCCCTCCTAGTGCCTTGATTATGATTTTTAAAGTTTGCAAAATGTAATTGTAATTTATTTTTCAGGGATGATAATATTGTCGACGAATTCTCTCCGAGATATGGAATACTCTTGATGATAATGCTGTCACAGGGAATGGACCAGAAATTACAAGGAATTTGACAATTGATCTAAATGAAGAAGCAACTAATCTAGAAGATGAGGGTTTGAATTCTTCTACAAGAGTTGTCAAATTTTTTGAGCCAACCTGGGATGGGGAGGAAGGAATTGAAATCCGGAATGCAGATGAATTACAACCCAGTACAAGTGTACTAGAATTCCAAGCCGATGATATGCAGATTGAGCAATATGAATTCCCCCCAGAACAATACAGTGACTTAGAGAAGAAGTTTTCATTAGCTGAAGATCCTTATATTTTGAATTCTCGATTGCTTGTTGGGCCAATTGGAGAGTTAGAGGCAAGAGATGAGCATGAATTTTTTGTGGGGCAGATATTTCCATCTAGAGAAGAATTCAAAAATGCACTTGTCAAACATGTCATGGTTAAGCATATGAGATATAACCCAGTTGACACCCGAAAAAATAAAGTTAAAGCAGTGTGCTTCAACCAACCATGTACATGAAGAGTAGTAGCAAGGGGGGTAGTAAAGTTCACTATTACAAAATATATAAAGGAACACCAATGTGGAACTGTTAGGGAAAGTATTGATCATCATGCATGCTCTTCATCATTTGTTGTTTCTTTTGTTGAAGAGCAATTTCTTCATAATGAACAATACAAACCAAGTATGATTATATCAGATATTAAAGCTAGATTTGGAGTGACCATATTATACAGAAAAACATACATAGCTAGTGAGAAAACATTGAAAAAGGTTGTTGGAGATTATGATGAGGCTTACAGAGATCTTCCACAATATTTGCGTGAGTTAAGAGCTAGAGATCCTGAAACATATGTGGCACTATGTAGAATGGTGACAATCAGTTCCAGCGGTGTTTTTGGGCTTTTGGTGCTTGCCGAAGGGTGTTCAGGTCTTATTTGCGTAGACTTATCAGAATTGATGCCACACACCTAAGTGGAAAGTATCCGGGAGTAATATTGATTGCAACGACGATTGATGGTAATGACAATGTTCTCCCAGTTGCCTTCGCAATAGCTGAAGTTGAATGTGGGTCTGCATGGGAGTGGTTTTTGGAGCATACAAAGAGGTTCTTTGCTGTCGATGATCACTCAATCACCATAGTATCAAATAGACATCGGGGCATTCTATCAGCAGTTAGAAAAGTCTACACAAACGCGCATCATGCCTTTTGTTGCCACCACATGTGTTGTAATATGGTAACTGATACTGGAAGTAGAGTTGCTGTAGGTTTGTTTTGGGCAGCAGCACGAGCCAACACAATACTCCAATATGATATGATAATGCAGATAATACTTGAAAAATATCCAGATGCCCATAAGTGGCTTCAGAACATTGACCCTAAAAGGTGGGCAAATGCACACTTTACTTGGAGAATTACAGAATGCTTACCACGAATTGTGTGGAGAGCTTAAATGCTTTGTTCAAGTCTACACGTGAGCTTCCCATAAACAAGTTAATTGATAATACAAGAAGAAAAGTTGCTCAATGGTTCTATAACCGTAGAGAGGAAGTCTTCAAATGGCATGTTGCTTTGGCATCTTATGCTACAAAAGAAATGGATTCAAGGAGAGAGAAAACAAGAGCTTATAAGGTTCACCCTTACTCTCAATCAGAAATGGAAGTAGAAACATGGGGCACTTCATACATTGTTGATTTGGAAAAAAAGTTTTGTTATTGTGGGGAGTTTCAAATTTCAGGACTTCCTTGCTCACATGCTATTGCCGTAATCATTCACAGGAACATGGATACACTCCCATATTGTGAGCATTATTTTTATTCTAAAATTGGAAGTGAGTTTACATGGATCGTATTTTTCCTTGTAGAAGCAAGCAGTTTTGGCCTATTGGAGTAAACGACATTACAGTTCTATGTCCCCGTAGCCTTGTACAGCCTGGTAGACGAAAGAAGGCACGGATTGAGTCCAGACATAATGGTAAGGTGAAACTAAAATGTAGCCAGTGCAAACAACTTGGTCATAATAAAAGGACATGTAGAATGCCGCCAGCCCCAAGGTCTTGAGTTAATTGGTATATTTTGTAAGGAGGAGAACTGAATGTATATATTTTGTATATTGTATAGCCATAGTATTATCAAAAAACTAGTTATTGTTAATGTTGTGACTTGAAGAAGTATTTCAATATTATGATATATTTCTCCTTGTGTAATTTTATGTAAGCAGAAAAGATCAGTCGTGAAGTCCTCTGATTTTTAAACCCACAATAATGTTATTTCAGGCCTTGTAGTCCTGAAGTCCTATGGTTTGTGAATATGTCATTTGAGGCCCTCTATTTGTTTGCTTTGTTGATTTATTGTTTTGTGCCAACTGATATTGTTTTAACATGTAATTGATAATCATTAGGACTATGTTTGGAGACCAAAAATATCATCTCCTAGCTAAACTCTAACTACTGGTAATGAGTTTTGAGAAATCAAAATATCATAGGTCCAAGATACAAACCTCCTGTCGTGCCAAATTCTTAAAATATGAGGTAATAATGTGCATGGAATTAAATTGTGGTATGCAATGTGTATTTAGGTACTCTCCCTTGTTTCATATTAAATTTTTTTTCACAACATGTATATTTATATAAAATATTTAATCATAATTGTATTAAATTATTTGCAATCTGATTTCAGACCGACGTTGGGTCTGAACAAGAGGATTTCAGGCCAATTATTTCAGGCCCACGCTGGGCCTGAAATAATCTCATTTCAGGCCCACGCTGGGCCTGAAAGGCGATCATTTCAGGCCCAGTGTGGGCCTGAAATAATATCGTTTCAGGCCCACGCTAGGCCTAAAATGATCTCATTTCAGGCCCAGCGTGGCCTGAATTCAAATTAGGGTAGAGGAAAAGTAAGGTTCAATATTACTGATAGTATCGACAAGAGGACAGATTATATATTAGAGATTACACAAAAACAAGGATCGAAAGCAATGCTCCATTGATTTCAAAAGGATTATATACATTATAACTACAAATATACATTGTTTGTCATTACACTTGCATTATACAACTGAATCATTTTGTTTCAGGCCTTGAGTGGGTTTCCTAAAATTTGATTGTTTCAGGCCCATCGTGGTCTTGAATTCAAATGATTCCAGCAAAAGCAAGGTTCAATATTACTGATGGGTTCGGCAACAATTACAGATTATAGATTATATATGAGACAAAAACAAGGATCGAAAGCAATGTTTCATTGATTTGAAAAGGATTACATAGATTGTATAATTACAAATATACAATGTTTGTCATGACACTTACATATCCATAGTATCAACAAAAATAATATTTACAGATTTAGCTTCCAGAACTTGTCTCTCATTATTTTATATCCTACCTGAAATCGATAATTTTTCATTTGCTTTTGGCTAACTGTGTAGATCTTTGAAAGACCAGACTTTCAGCATACCGCATAATGAAAAAAGCATAATCCAACCTGAAAAACCAATAATCACATTGTTGTCATCTTATAAATTCAACCATGAAATCAATTGTTATTTTTAACCACAAAAAACATCATCTTACGATCTGCTTTGGGTGGGTCCTTCTACTATAATTTTATTAAAGTCTGTCCCAGATATGGAAGGCAATTCTTTATTCCATATCTTGTAATATGACCAGTTTAAATTTTTAAAAAACTCCACCTACACAGTTATTACATTAGTAACAATTATATTGCATTAGTAAAGGTATATATATGAAATAGAAAACTTACAGTGTTTTCAAATTTGGCAGTGTACCCTTCTGTGACGCTGAGAGAATTATAATGATGCATACTACCTTGCTCGAGGTCAATAATCATTAGATGCCAATGATCATTTGCATTATTTAGAGGACAGATGATATATCTAATTGACTTATCCATATTAGTAGCAATTGTTTGTTCAAATGCCTAAGCGTGAATGACCGCAAAAAGTTCCTATGTTTATTAAAAAGGAAGTGTCAGTAGACTAAATCATAGAAAAAAATAACAAAATAAGTAGCTAATTTACTTACATCAAACCCCACCCCACAGAATATGGAGGGGTGGTATGGTGAGTTACACGCTTTTGCTTCATTTACAAGAATTGTCCAGTATATATTTATGCAATCCCCAGTGGTGTAGTCATTCCAATCAAATATTGTCAAAAATGATTGCATATCTAATGAAAAGGTCCCATTGGACCATACTGGATTTAACTCATACCTACATGCAAATAAGATAAGCAACTTAATAACAAGGTGAATGATTAAATTTTATTAATGAATGTCAATAATCATCATTGTTTTACAAAAGTTTTCCAATAGCAATAGCAACTAACTCACTTTAATTTACTAAGCTTTAATAATGTTTCAGCAATCTTTGCATCTTTATTCTTCTTAAAAAATGCCCTGACATTCTTCATGATTTTGCTTTTCACCTTTTGAAATTCTTTTGCTTTAGCTACCTGATGTTCAGATAAGTTTGTTTGGGTGGAGGTCGCAGATTTTGTTGTTTGCATTGTAGTATCAGACATTGATGGGGCAGGAGGCTGGTCATCTTCATCTTCATCCTCATCCTCATCCTGAACAACTTGTTTGCCCTTGCCTTTGGCCTGGTAGTCTGGTCTGAGCTGAGTTATTTTCTTTTTTTTGGGAAGTGGTTCACCTTCATCTGACCCTTTGCCTACCAATTGGTTATGCAGCTTCATGATTCTTTGGTTAGCCTGATGTATGATCATCTCTCTTACAGCTACCATTTTTTTATTTTGATCATCTTGTTCTTTAAGCTGGGAATCTTTGTCACTAATTATTTTATCCTTTTCAACAATGATTTGATCTTTTTGTTTAAGCT
Source organism: Boesenbergia rotunda (assembly GCA_024364735.1). Lineage (NCBI taxonomy): Eukaryota > Viridiplantae > Streptophyta > Magnoliopsida > Zingiberales > Zingiberaceae > Boesenbergia > Boesenbergia rotunda. The sequence continues at coordinate 202,173 of JAGFNQ010000284.1, read as the reverse complement.
GGGACTCCTTCTCCGCAATTATTGTATCCTTCTAAGCAATAATTTCATCCTTGGCACTGATGATTGTTGCCATCTCACTTTTGCCATCCTCCAAACTTTTAAGTGTTATACTTAATTGTTGTTGTAAGCTCTCAATTTGTTCTTGTTTTTCTATACATATATTACAGGCTTCCATTTGTAAGGCTGTAGCCTTCCTTGTGCTGCCTGACTTCCTTCTGGTGCCTGATGTAATACCTCACATTGTACCTCAAGTGGTTGAGTTGGAGGAGAGTACTCAGGTACCAAATCTGCTCTATATCAAACGGAATTAAATCAATAATAATTATATTTGTGATCACACGGTCTATCATCCTCTTGATACTCTCAACATGGGCTTTAGGCCAAGTCCAGCGAAGTATTCTTGACAATCTATGAGGATGTTTAGGAGCAGAAATACTAATATGTTCACTAACCCATACCTGCAACATGATTATAATCAGTAAATAATGTCCATCATCAAATTATATGAGCAGGTATATGTACTCTAACTTACAGCCAAAATATTTGGAAATCCCTTGAGCAAGGGAGCCTTGGCCGGTTGGGTTGAATCACCTACATGTCGTCTATGCCTCAATGTCACCTCCTTTCCAATGGCTTCCAACTAGGAGCCATGAAATTGTAGACGACATTGCACCAATTGTAGTTAGGTAGATTGTTAAAATTATCTACGCAATCAATTAGTGACAGGGCAGGAAGGGCAAGTATGCTGCTAGTACCACAAAATAGAACTGTACAAAAAAAATAGAGTATATACAACTGATAGTACAACTTGTCATTGGATGTAGATTTTATTAGCAGTTTCTCCAAATTTTATGTAGAACAACTGGAATCTTAAAAATACTCCTTGTACAGTGGGCTGGAGGCCTCATTCAAATCAAGTTGGATTATTTCTCCATTGTCAGGTAGCCCTAGAATAAGTGATATATCAACCTTTGTGAAATTGAGTTTTTTCCCACGGAATACAAAGCTCTGTTCTTCTTCATCCCAATTATCAAACATATTCTGAACCTGGGGTCTTACACAAGAACTAGTGGGGAGGTCGAGGACCCAAGAAAAGGGTGTTTCTCTAAGCAACTGTTCTTGTGTTGGTCTGGGTGGAACAGAATCAATAAATTTTTTGAAATGGCAAAGGCTACTTTTCCAGTTCATTCGTTTACTTCGACCTTTGTTGGCAAAACTTGTATACTCGGTAGGCAATTTGATTTTTCGTTGTGTCTGCTGTTTTTTCCTATGACTTCCCCCAGGGCCTTACTGTTTCTTCGATTTTGTAGGAGCAGCTTTCTTTGAAGATTATCTTTTGGAGCCATCCCGAACTTAGCAACCATCAAACAAAAATTATTTGACACAAACAAAAATGACACTTAGAATTCGTTCATAAAAGAGCCTCCTTATATTCGGTCTTTTACTGAAGTCTATCGCTAACCCTAGGTGACAAGCAAGAACTAAAATGACAAACTAAAATTTAGGGTACGTACAATTCGGCTAGTCCGATGACGAGGATGTCGGCCACAACTACTCCAATGAAGACAAGCACGCTACCTTCAAATCGCAACAAATCAGGAGCTAGAAGACGATTGCTTAACACTAGGCTCCCAGGGACGCTTTAAACCTGAGTCACTGCTGGGCCTGATATAAGAGGATTTCAGGCCCTACGCGAGCCTTTTTTCTTTGTATGTATTATAAATATTTCTGATTTATCATGTGCATTTTATTGATTATATATATATTTCTAAAACTAAAACTAAAACTAAATTTGTTATATATCATATATATTTCTGATTTATCATGTGCATTTTATTGATTATGTATTTATATTTAATTTTCAAGACTCTCAAATTTACATATATATGAACCACGCTAGGCTTGAAATAAGAGTTATTCAAGCCCACAATGGGCCTGAATATCTCTGATTTCAGGCCCAATGTGGGCCTGATATGTCAGATATTCAGGCCCACCAATAAATGAAATATTTTTTACATCTTATAAAAACAAATTATTAATTATTTATTATTTAATTAGGTATATCAGTGGGTTAGGTGTCGAAACCTCTATTGATTCTGTATCACCAATGCAATAGGAGTAGTTTAGGTATATCAGTGGGTTTTGACCAAAACCCACTGATGGACCAACCATATCTGGATTTCTGAAAACCCTATATCAATAGACAGCGTAGAGCTAGGAGATGATATTTTTGGTGTCCAAACCTCTATTGATTCTGTATCACCAATGCAATAGGAGTAGTTTAGGTATATCAGTGGGGTTTGATCAAAACCGATTGATGGACCTACCATATCTGGATTTCTGAAAACCCTATATCAATAGACACGGTAGAGCTAGGAGATGATATTTTTGGTGTCGAAATCTCTATTGATTCTGTATCACCAATGCAATAGGAGTAGTTTAGGAGTTTGGTATATTGGTGGTGTTCCTCTCCGGATTTTCAAGTGGTCGCCTAATTTCTCTTATGATGTAGAATCTTCAATAGCCCCGGTATGGATTCAACTTCTTGACTTTCCTATACACATGTTTAATAAGAAGAGTATATTTTCTGCCGCTCGAATTGTTGGAAAGCCAATTAAAATAGATGAAGCTACTGCTGATGGCTCAAGGCTATATATGGCGAGGATATGTGTTGAAATCGATTTGCTCAAGCCTAGAGTAAATGAATTCTGGATTGGAATTGGAGAAGAAATGAGATTGCAGAAAGTTTTATTTGAAAAATGCCCTAAATATTGCACTTCCTGTTTTCATTTAGGCCATTCGGTTGAAGAATGTTTTGTTAATGGAAACCAATCTCTCCCTACTTGGAAAAAGAATGATATGATTGTTATAGATGAAGAGGTTAAGTTGGGGAATGAGAATAGAAAGGAGGCTAATGAGACGGCAATTTTCACAAGAAAAGGGGAAAACCAGAAATATGGAAAGCATGCCTGGATACAAAAAGAAAAAATAAGAGACCAAATTGTTAATAACAACAAGTATCAAACTTTGGCTTCTACGGATGAGGAAGAAAAAGGGAAACTGGATGAGCTTCAAGAATTTAAAGAAAAGATGAATGAAGGAAAGGTTGTGCAGAATTTGGTTCAGGAAGAGACTGTGCAGTTTGTGCCGGTGGATCAAAACTCAGTTGATAATCCTTCCTCTGAAGGAATAATTTCAGGGAAAAGCACATCAGTTGAGGTGGCATTCTATAATTCATCAGGACCAGAGAATATTCAAAAGGTTATTTCTGGTGCAGAAAATATAGATACTGGAATGCATACTGTGGAGGACCTGGAATTAGCTGATCAAGATGAAGAATTTTTGGAAGACAATTTATATGATTCAATGGCAGTGGAAGTTGCAAAATCTATTATGGAAGAAGATGTAGCAGATCAAAAGGAAATGCGGCCGCTTCAAAGATCTTCCTCTTTTCCTTCTTCTCTAGAATTCCCTTTGAATAAAAGAATTAAAGTTCCCCCTGATTTGCCTCAAATGGTTACTAGAAGTAAGTTACAGGCTCAAAAGTGTTCTAACCCCCCTTTATTATAATGTCAGGCCTTATATGGAATATTAGGGGAATAGGGAATTGCTCTTCGGTTAGGAGATTGTCATACTTAAAGAAGCATTACCATCTAAATTTTGTGGGTATCTTGGAACCAATGATAGTTTTTAATGATGAAATAAAACGAAGACTTGGCTTTTCTTCGGCTTTTTCTAATTGTTCAGGGAAAATATGGTTCTTTCATGATTCAAATATTGTATGTACAATTTTAAAAGACCATGATCAGTTTTTTCATTTAAAGTTGAAATATACAATGCTTCATTTGAAAATTTTGGTTACAATAGTTTATGCCAAATGCTCTAGAGTGGACAGATATGACTTATGGGAGCAGTTGGAAGTTATCAGACCTTCAAATGAGGAGCCTTGGTTGGTAGGTGGTGATTTTAATGTAATTGCTAATGAGTTGGAAAGTTCAACCGGCCTCTTAACAGGGGTAAGTGCTATAGAAGACTTCAATAACTTTATGATGATAACAGGATTGATTGATGCAGGCTTTGTAGGCGATCGTTTTACTTGGACTAATAATAGAATATGGAAGAGGTTGGATAGAATTTTGATTTCTAATTCTTGGCAAAGTAATGGAATCTCAGTCAGAGTTGAACATTTGAGTAGAGCGGCCTCAGATCATTGCCCCCTGTACATCTCTTTCCCACCTGTTGAAAAAGTGGTATCTTCATTCAGATTTCAAAATATATGGTTAAGACACCATGGGTTTTCGCAAACTGTTAAGCTAAATTGGAATTTGCCGAGTACTTGCGGTGGAATGCTGAATATGCAAATTAAGCTAAAAAGATTGAAAAATCATTTGAAATGATGGAATAAGGAGGTTTTTGGAAATATACACGACAATGTACAAAGAGCAGAAGGGAAATATAAAGTGGCAGAAAAGCTATTTGATACTGAGCCTTCAGAGACAAATCGAGCTAACAAGAATCAATATCAAGCTCATCTCTTTAAAATTTTACAAATGGAGGAAGATTTCTGGAAGCAAAGAGCCGCTGTAAAATAGATGGGAGAAGGTGACAAGAACACTAAATTCTTTCATAATATGGTGCAATCAAAAAGGAAAGCGAACAGAATATTTCGAATATGGGACGATGGAAAATGTTTGGAAAGTTCAGAATTGATCAGAGAATCGGGTGTTAAATTTTTTGAACATTTATTAACAGGTAATTCCTTTAATGATCAGGCCGTAGACCTTGGTTGTATACCAGAATTGGTTAGCTCTGCAGATAATAAAGCTCTGATAACCCTACCTTCTAAAGAGGAAGTAAAACAGGTTGTATGGGAGATGAATCAAGAAAGTGTAGCTGGACCAGATGGTTTTTCTACAACTTTTTATAAGTCTTGCTGGGATATCATTCAAGATGATGTCTTTCAGGCAGTATTGGATTTTTTTAAGGGAGGAAGATTGCCAAAAGGTATGACTGCAACAACTATTACTTTAATACCAAAAGATGAGAATGCACAAACCTGGCAAGAATTTAGACCTATTAGTTTGTGTAATGTCTCTTACAAAATCATATCTAAATTGCTGGCAAATAGACTGCATCATATTTTGAATAAGATAATTTCTCCAGCACAAAGTGGCTTTGTAAAGGGCAGATTGATATCAGATAATATATTATTGGCACAAGAATTGATATGCAAATTAAATCATCATGTTAGAGGAGGTAATGTGATAATGAAACTGGATATGGCAAAAGCTTTTGATAGAATTCAGTGGAGCTTCCTATTCAGAATTATGGCAGCTTTTGGTTTTTCGAAAGATTTTACAGATATGATTGAAAGATGCATTTCTGAAGTTTGGTTTTCAATTCGCATCAATGGCCAGATGGCAGGTTTCTTTCAATCAAAGAGTGGGCTACGGCAAGGGGATCCTATTTCTCCTTTTCTGTTCATTATAGCTTCTGAATTCTTATCAAGAGGTTTAGAAAAACTTTACTATGATAATCCCAAATTGGTTTTTTTTATAGGCTGTAATATGAAGATTTCACATCTTGCATATGCGGATGATGTGATAATTTTCTTGAACGGTTCCATTGATTGTATAAAATTGGTAAAGAATTTCCTGAATATGTATGAAAGAATTTCGGGGCAAGCTGTAAATGCAATGAAGAGTTTGATTTACTTATCCAACAGAATATCAGATAAGCGTAAGGGCTTAATTCTAGCTGAGACAGGTTTTCTGGAAGGATCATGACCAATAAAATATTTGGGAATTCCTCTTTATATTGGACACCGAAAATCAGTTTACTTTCAACCCCTTTTAGAAAGGATAAGGAAAAAGCTAATGGGATGGAACTCGGCACGGTTGACATATGGAGGACGGCTATTATTAATTCAAAGTGTGCTAGCTTCTATGCCTCTATATCTGCTGCAAGTGATCCTACCTCCTTTATCTATTCTTCATAGATTGGAAATGATTTTTGCTAAGTTTTTTTGGGGTTCCACGGATATTAATAAAAAAGCTCATTGGGTGGCTTGGTCGGAGATTAGCAAGCATAAAACGGAAGGAGGTTTAGGATTAAGAAAGTTGTCAGATACTAGCCTTGCAATGGCGGTTAAATTATGGTTTAGATTTAGGGAACAAAACACTCTATGGGCTGCATATATCTTTAACTTCTACTGTGGATCTTTACATCCGACCATTGTGAGTTTAAAGAAAAATGCTTCCCCTTGTTGGCGTAGGCTCATCAAAGTACGTAATCTGGCTGAGCAAAATATTTGTTGGATTCTTGGAAATGGTAAGATAAATTTCTGGTTTGATAAGTGGTTAGATGAAGGCCCTCTTTTTAAACATGGCATACCGATTGCTGACAATGGATTAAGGGTGGAGCAACTTATAGATGGCACACATTGGAGAACGGATAAAGTTGTTAAATTGCTCCCGACAAATCTTGTTGAAATAGTTACAAATACTTCATGTCAATCAATAACAGATCAAATTATTTGGAAACCTGCTTCAAATGGTGAATTCTCCTTAAAATTAGCATGGATTAGCATCCGGCAAACACATGAAAGGCTCCCCATCTATTATGCAATTTGGAGTGGTCTACTTAAGCCGAGTGTTTCTATTTTTGCATGGAGATTCCTAAAGAAGAAACTTCCAATTGATACTATTTTACAACATCGAGGTATTAATTTAGTTTCTAAGTGCCAATGTTGTAGCTCTATAAAAACTTGGAATCATTTGTTTTTTGAAGGGCCAATTGCTAATGAAGTTTGGTCTTATTTTGCAAATTTGTTTTGTGTTAATCGGTTTCTATGTTTGGAGGAATGGAGGATTGGGCCTCAATGGTTGCAAGGAGGTCACATTAAGGAAGCAATGCCTTTTCTTATAGTTTGGTTCTTATGGTTAGCTAGGAATGAGGCTAAGCATGAAGGAACAAAGCAGGATGCCCAGAAAATTAAGAGAAACATAATTCATTATTGTTGTTTGGAAGAGGCTGCAGGATTAATCAAAAACAAACATTGGAAAGGCTTTTCTTCGGTAGCTAAAACATGGGGGAATGGATGTTAGAATAAAAGCTAAAACTTCCATTATTTTGGTGCGCTGGCTTCGACCAAAATTTGGAGGGTATAAGTTAAATACGGATGGATGTTCAAAAGGTAACCCGGGGGAGGCTTCATTTGGGGTTATAATTCGAGATCATGATGGACAATTCATAATAGCGAAACATGGTACTTTGGGAATTTCTTCAAATATTAAAGCTGAACTATTTGCTATTTTAATTGGGCTAGAACTATGTATTGCTAACAGTCTCCTCCCAATTTGGTTAGAATCAGATTCTTTGGTGGCTTTGCGGTTAATTTGTTCTTCAACAATTTGCTGGGAACATAGGAAGAATGTTCTAAAAATCAGATCTTTGGTGAAGCAGTACTCAGTGGTTTACTCTCATGTATATAGAGAAGCAAACGCGGCTGCAGATTATTTGGCCAATTTAGCTTTTAAGTTACAACAGGAAAAAGTGCTAACCAAGCAAGAGATTGATAAGAAGCTAAATGGAATTTGTAAGATAGACAGGATAGGTCTCCCTTATATCAAGTTGGTTCGGAAACTCTGTTAATAAAGTAAACTTTCCACAGACTGCTATCCAATTGTCATTTTCTGCACAAGATCTCTTTCTACAGAAAGTCTGCTGAATTATGGCTATAAACAGAGATTCTAAAGATGTCTCTATCAATATGGCTTGGATTTCTCTCAATATATCAGTTTTTGTTGGCTGATCATGTCTTTCTGAAGATAATATTAAAAATCAGAACTTTATGGATTTCCTGAAACTCCGAAATGGCAACATACTATAAGAACTTTATGGATCTTTTTTTACTGACTTTATACTAAATCATTTTTTCTGCTGGATTTTTCCAATGGCTGACAATGGATTTTCTGTACTTGCCCTGTTTTGGTTACACTGATATCTGTCTAAGCTGTGGATTTTCTGATTGTTGTTTATCGAAGTCGTAGCAACTTGGTGAACTGGAATCTCTCAATATCTGATACGCAGTAACAATTACCCACTTGGCTGAAGGATGTCACTCTAAAATTTTCATATTTATCAGATTTATGGATTTCTTTCAGCATATCAGTTTTGTTTGGTTGAATTTTCTTAGTGTATCAGCTAGCTTGGCTGATTATGGTTGGACTCCTCTCACTTGGCTCGAACACTTGTTTGCTTAGAATATGTTTATCTGAATGATTGGATGATAATATTTCTGAAATTTGATATGCTAGTTGAGAGAAAGCTAATGCAAAACTCTGTATATAGCAGACACAAGTCTTGATAATGATGCTTTGCCGAATGACTGTTAATTTTGCTTCTAAATGCAAATGTTGTGATGAATTCTATGCCAATTTCTGATACGTAGAAATATCAATTTCTGTTGCTAGATGATCCAGTGCTTGAGCTTTAAATGGTTCTCTTTTATATGGTTAAAAGGCTGGGTATCGTTGTATGGTTTTCTTTGTATGGCTTTTCTTATAGGTGATCTTCGGTGATAGGTGAAAAGTTCTATGGCTTCAAAAGGTTGTTATTCATTGAAATCATATCCATTTGGTTGGTTTGGATCCTCTCAATGTATCAGTTGTTGCTGATCATGTTTTTTGAAGATATATTAATCAGATTTTTCTATGGTTCTCTAGAGATGGTCATACTGAAATTGTCTATGCCCTTAGGAGGATTCTATTGTTGTTGCATATTGGTATATTCTGATGTATCCTGCTTCCATTCAGATACGCAGCAACAAATATATGGTGATAAACTGTGATACATAGACTGCTCAATATAAAGATGCTCTGTCGATAGGAACTATGATCAAGCTGAAACCAATGCAGATTTATTTCTGAAATCTGAATTCTATCAGAACTGAATTACTTCTGGTACGCAATACGGGAGGTCCCAAATTTGGGTTTGCTTCGAATGCATTTAGAGGCATCTCTTGCTGGTGATCGTTGATGATAGGTATTGTTTTTGAAAGTGAAGTGGCTTCAAAAGACAGTCAATTTTTTCAAAGTGAAGCACTACTATCAGTGAACGTACTCATCATATAAAGATGGCAATCTTGTATGGAAAATTTTCTAGCCAATCTTCTTTTAAGTTTCAAGTTGTAAATCAAATTGTTTTTTCCTTGTAATTCTATATTAGAAGGTCAGGTTTGGCCCCCCTTCTAATGTAGATTTTCATCCTTCTTGAAATAAAATTCCTTTTTTCAAAAAAAAAAAGGTATATCAGTGGGTTTTGACCAAAACCCACTGATGGACCAACCATATCTGGATTTCTGAAAACCCTGTATCAATAGACAACGTAGAGCTAGGAGATGATATTTTTGGTGTCCAAACCTCTATTGATTCTGTATCACCAATGCAATAGGAGTAGTTTAGGTATATCAGTGGGGTTTGACCAAAACCCATTGATGAACCTACCATATCTGGATTTCTGAAAACCCTATATCAATAGACAGGGTAGAGCTAGGAGATGATATTTTTGGTGTCGAAACCTCTATTGATTATGTATCACCAATGCAATAGAGTAGTTTAGGTATATTAGTGGGTTTTGACTAAAATCCACTGATGGACCAACCATATCTGGATTTCTGAAAACCCTATATCAATAGATAGGGTAGAGCTAGTAGATGATATTTTTGGTGTCTAAACCTCTATTGATTCTGTATCACCATTGCAATAGGAGTAGTTTAGGTATATCAGTGGGTTTTGACCAAAACACACTGAAGGACCTACCATATCTGGATTTCTGAAAACCCTATATCAATAGACAACGTAGAGCTAGGAGATGATATTTTTGGTGTCCAAACCTCTATTGATTCTGTATCACCAATGCAATAGGAGTAGTTTAGGTATATCAGTGGGGTTTGACCAAAACCCATTGATGGACCTACCATATCTGGATTTCTGAAAACCCTATATCAATAGACAGGGTAGAGCTAGGAGATGATATTTTTGGTGTCGAAACCTCTATTGATTATGTATCACCAATGCAATAGGAGTAGTTTAGGTATATTAGTGGGTTTTGACCAAAACCCACTGATGGACCTACCATATCTAGATTTCTGAAAACCTTATATCAATAGATAGGGTAGAGCTAGGAGATGATATTTTTGGTGTCCAAACATCTAATGATTCTATATCACCAATGTTATAGGAGTAGTTTAGGTATATCAGTGGGTTTTGACCAAAACCCACTGATGGACCTACCATATCTGGATTACTGAAAACTCTATATCAATAGACAGGGTAGAGCTAGGAGATGATATTTTTGGAGTCTAAACATCTAATGATTCTATATCACCATTGCTATCGGAGTAGTTTAGTTTTTTTATATCAGTGGGTTTTGACCAAAACCCACTGATGGACCTACTATATCTAGATTACTGAAAAACCCTATATTAATAGACAGGGTAGAGCTAGGAGATGATATTTTTGGTCTCCAAACCTCTAATAATTCTATATCACCAATGCTATATGAGTAGTTTAGGTATATCAGTGGATTTTGACCAAAATCCACTGATGGACCTACCATATCTGAATTACTAAAAACCCTATATCAATAGATAGGGTAGAGCTAGGAGATGATATTTTTGCTGTCCAAACCTCTAATAATTCTATATCACAATAGGAGTAGTTTGCAATAGGAGGTTTTTAGGTATATCAGTTATGAGTTATGTTCTATAAATGTATCAGTTAGAATAGAAAGATGCAGCCAGATTTATACACCTATACAACTACAAATTTATTATCCACTAAATTAAATCAGAAGGATTTTATGGTTAGCAGAGACCCTGAAATTTTCCCAGTTGAGGCCCACGGTGGGCCTGAAATAAATTTATTTCAGGCCCACGTTGGGCCTGAAATGAAGCTATTCAGACCCACACTCGCCCTGAATTTAAGTGATTTCAGGCCCATCGTGGGCCTGAAATCTTTTTATTTCAGACCCACCGTGGGCTTGAAGTTTATCAAAACAGTATTACAGTTTTTAAAACCTCTATTGAAATAAGTTAATTAAATTTATGGTAGACATAATCCATCTTACTAACTAAATACAGAATACATACCAAATTTCAATTCCTTCGAGACTATTAAGTCAAAATTTCAAATTATGTTGCAATAGGAGTGTTGTAAATCCATCAGTGGGTTTCTACCGAAACCAACTGATGGACCTTCGATACTTGGATATGTCCATACTCGATATCAGTAGTTAGAGTTAACGAATGAGATGTTATTTCTGGTGTGCAAACTTAGTCCCAATCATTATGAGTTATGTTATCTTACCGTATCAGTTGGTACACAACATTGCAGCGACTGGATGTGAATCACCATCACACAATTATTTTGTTTTTTTGACAATAAATTATATTCATATGACAACATCAACAAAATACAGAATTTGGATACAAATGGAGCTGATTCACTTGCAAAGGATTTTTTTTACAACAATTCTTCAAGTGATTGAGTCTCATGTTTTACAATACATGTCCCTCATAATATTAACTGTCAGATCAAATCTCATTTTCGTCATATCTCCTTGTTTGAAATCCATCTTCTCATCTTATAGGAGACATCGGACGTATTGCATCACAAAGAAGGCACAGTCCACGCTGAAAATAACAAACAGTATTTCTGATTTCAATAAGTGGGGTTATAAAATACTTTCATAATTTTAAAATTTTGAAACTCTTCCTCAGTTACTTACCTATGTTCTTGTTGGGGACATTTTTGTCTGACGGAGGGTCATTTGTCCAAGGGATGATGACTTTGTAGATATGGATGAATAGCCGTAAGTTCCTCGCCAGTATATTGTTTAAGTTCTTTTACCTGTAAAATATATCATGAATTTCAATGACATTTTAGACCAAATGATGAACAAATATATGAATAAAGGTAGGTAGCTCACCGCTGAGTCAAAATCATTCTTATATTTACGGCCACTAGCAAGAGAATTTAAATGATTGAAAGTCATTGCTTCTGTATCCACCGCCAACAAGTGAAAGTGTGTATTATCACTGCACAAAGGTATTAAAATATATCTAAACCCTTGTTCTATCATATCAGTCCTCATCACTTGTTGTCGGGAAAACTTTCTTGACGATCTTAGTGAAGCCTAAAAATTTGCATACTCAAAATTATTAATAACCACATCATAATATTACGTCTTCGACAATCTATTAATTGATACTAATTTACATCACTTACTGTGAAGAAGGTTGAACACTATATTGACTTGTTGTATGACCTACCACATGTGGATGCTCCCCTAAATATAATTTTCCAGAAGGCATCAATGACCTCGCCTTTTGTGAAAACCTCTCCATTGAGGATTTGTAAGAATGCAAATTCAAAGCAAAGGGTGCATCCTCCCAGATAAATTCATTAGCCAACCTGCCAAGTAAATTGATAAGATCATATATTAAAGATCAAAATATATTAACTAAACTATGTTTCATAACTTACTTTAGGTTCTCCAATTTATTTATCAGGTAGCCCACTACTTTATCTTGATTTTTCTTCTTCGAATTCATAAAATGCTTCTTCACAAACTACATCGATAAAATTTAGCCTAAACTAATTAATGACCAAATTCAATAAATTTGACTTAATTTATATGAAAATAACTCACATACATCAATGTCTTGTTGTCTCATTTTGTATAGTTCGGAGGTCCTTCTTTTTTCCTCCTCTATATCTTCTTCAGACATTACTTCCATTACAGTAATGGTTTCTCTTGCTTCATCCATATCCTCCTCACTAAGTTTCCTTTTTCCCTTGTCCATGACTTTTGATATTTGTTTCTTGCTCCTCTTCTCCTTAGGTAATAGCTGGTGCCATACTGGACTGTCAATTGGAGTATCCCTGTAATCATACGAGTTCGGTCCCGTCCTCTCCTTGCTCTACAAGATACTGGATCAGAAAGAGGAATGACTAAAGGATAGCTTTTTTGAGCCTCCATTCCTTTTTTTTTCAATAATTGAAAGTAATTCCTTAACCCTTTCATTCAAACATATATTCTCCTCTGTTAGCTCCTTGATTAGGTTGTCTTTAAGAATGCATTCACCACATAGCCTTACATCTTCTGTGTGATGTCCTTGTGATGTCTCTATTACCCGTGGAATGTCATCATCAATATTAAGGTTCTCAAACAATGTTTTTTGATGTAGGTTAGGAATTATTTCAACGATCACTTATCAATTACCAAGTACACAAATGTTACTGCCTCTATATCAAACTAACATAGATCACACTTTAGAATAATTACCTCATCGGACCTGATTCGGTTGACAAGGTCCCTCACCCTACTAATATGCGAAGGAATATTTCTCCACTTATTTATTCGGGGTCCTTCAACATTGTATGGTTTTGAATGGGTACATGCTCCAAAAACCATGCCTACACAAAGTTTTCCAGCCAAATACATTAATGACAGTAAAATATTATAAATTTATCAAGAAAATTCTACTCACTGCCAAAAGTCCAGCAAATCCCTTTAGGTAAGGGAAGTTGGTGGTGCTCTAGTATCCTTGAGTTGATGAAAATAAGTCCCCAATCTTAGGTAATTGTGGAGACAAAAAATTATGGATAGCTTCCACCCAGTTGATGTTGGTGCCGGAAGCACCATATCGAACCTTGTTTTGATATTGGCAAAGGGTTCAAATTTAAGTATTATTGGTGATCTAACGATGTTACTCAAGTTGTGCAGGAAAAGTCCTAGGTACACTAGGCACTAAGTCCTGGTTCTATGAATTAGGCACTAAGTCCTGGCCGCGGGCTGGGCAACTAAGTCCTGACGTAAGGTTGGGCACTAAGTCTTGGCTGAGGGCTGGGCACCGAAGACCTGGTTCGAGGAATTGGGCACTAAGTCCTGATCGCGGACTGGGCACAAAGACCTGGTGAGTAAAGCGGGGCAAAAGTCCAACCGGAGGAGCCGGTTAGCAAAAAGGTAAATTCTCCCGAGAGGAGTAGGTGAGGACACGTTCCCCATAGGAGGGAACATTAGGCGTCGGTTCAACCTAGGGTTCCATTTGGGAGACCCGAAGTCAGAACCAAGATAGCTACGACTATAACTAATGCTTGGTTTGTTTTGGAACTAACCTGAGTTGCATGATCGAAGGACTGATCGTCTGCAAGTAAGGTGCCTCACTGGGCCTAGGCGCCCGAATGGGCTCAGGCGCTCGTATGGATACGGGCGCCCAAGGGTGAAGGCAAAATCCAAAACACAACCGCGAAGCCTCTGGACCAAAGCAGTTCAGGCGCCCGTGATGTCACGGGCGCCCCCATCAGCTCAGGCGCCCAAGTGGAGATGGATAAGCGCTGACCGAGCCCGCGGATAAGGATTCGCGCAGGGAAGGCCACGTGTTAGGCGCCCCCATCGACACAGGCGCCCGTATGATCACTATAAAAGGGGTTGCACCTCCAAGGCTTCGATATAACTTGCTCTCAACTCTCCAGACACTTTCGCTCAAGCGCTGCGCCCCGGCAAAATTCGATCTCGAGATTCCAGCACCGACGACGACCCTCTACTCCAAAATTTGATCCACCTCGGGCGTCAGCAAAATTTCAATTTATGAAAGTGTTGTTATTTAATTTTCAAATTCTATATCTGTACTATCATCCTGTAAAAATCTTATCGAATATAGAATTACCCAAAGTGAACGGTCAAGGACCGTGGGCCTTGGAGTAGGAGCCGACCGCGACTCCGAACCATGTAAAAAATCGATTTGTGTTCATGTGTATTTTGTGATTTTCTGCTGCGCATTTACTCTTCTATTTCAAAAATTTTACAATGATATTCACACCCCCCCCTCTATCATTTTCTTCGATCCAACAGTTGAATCTACCAAGATTGTCATAATCATCTACTATATCTACAAGACCTAGAGGGACCTTATATGTACTAGACGAAAATAAAATACAAATAAATATATACAAAATATATAATTTACAAACTAATAACACATCATCGTCTGATTCAACACTTTTAGAATAATGTTTAAGTAACTCCTCAATTCTTGTTCTGGTAGGTTGTTTTTCTTTTGAGAAGTAAGTACGATAGAGGTCACCCGATGCTTTAGTTGAATTAATAGGGACCGAAACACCACGGTCCACTATGCCCAGTAATAAAGCAACATCTCGTCTGGTGAACGCAACCGGTACAACTGAAACAATTAAAATATTTAGTTATCATCAAGAATATAAGCTTTAAATTATTTCACTTTGGGTCTGAAATGAATTCATTTTAGGCCCACATTGGGCTTGAAAGGAATTCATTTCAGGCCCACATTGGGCCTGAAATCAAATCATTTCAGGCCCAACGTGGGCCTGAAATGAATTCCTTTCAAGCCCAACGTGGGTCTGAAAGGAATTCCTTTTAGGCCCAACGTGGGCTTGAAATGATTCGTTTCAGGCCTTCCGAGGGCTTGAAGTGAAATTCACTTCAGTCCCTCGGTAGGGCTGAAATAAAATCATTTTAGTCTTACCGAGGGCTTGAAGTAAAATCACTTCAAGCCCTCGGTAGGCCTGAAATGATTTTATTTCAGGACTACCGGCCTTAATTGAATTTCACTTTAGGCCCTCGGTAGGCCTGAAA
The DNA here is from genome assembly GCA_024364735.1 of Boesenbergia rotunda. NCBI lineage: Eukaryota > Viridiplantae > Streptophyta > Magnoliopsida > Zingiberales > Zingiberaceae > Boesenbergia > Boesenbergia rotunda. The sequence continues at coordinate 186,495 of JAGFNQ010000284.1, read as the reverse complement.
TATCAGTTAAATTGATCAAATATAAATCATTTAAGACCTTCTATATCCAAGTTTTATCTTACTATAGATATTGTTTACAATTGATAATTTAAACTATTACCTGAGAATTTAAAAACTTACGAGGTTGAATCCCAACTTTCAAATATATTAACCAAAATTCCACGGATATGCTGCAATTCTTGTATGTCCAAGAAAAAATTGAAGGGCGACTCTTTGATCTTCGCAATGTGTCGATCATTTAAAATTTCAAATGCTTCAAAAAAAAATGTTTAAAGTGGCTTAAAACACTGCACCAATGTAATTTTTGTCCAAAGTCATCTAAACCCTACAGTTTTTATACATTACAAATTTATTCAGCAAAAATAAATTTAAACATTTTCACAAACTATGTTATTCTTACCTAAGCCTATCACTAACATACCTTGGTGAATAATGCCAAGGAAGACGACGATGAACCATCCACAGACCTTTTTCCTTTCATTATCATAAAAATCACCCGTGCAGAAACCCTAACCCCTACTTTGATAGTGCCGAGCAGTCTGGACTTCAACGTTAACACTTAAAGCCGCCTCAGGATCACACACTAACACTTTCGATACATGCCTATGTTTTGGTTGGGCAGTGGGATTTGAGGGATGAGCTCGCGACTATAGCACAGCTAGGGCACGCACAATGTCCTCCTCCTTCTACAATATCATTTATGTTGTTGCGCTGAGAGGGAATGGAGCAAAATTCGAGTACCTTGCCATCCGAACCACAAAATATTACTTTATTGCTAAAGTTGTTCGGATGTCTCGAAAATGAGAATAGAAAAAGGTATTTTGTGGCGGGAGGAGTATAAGAGGAAGTTCACTTAAAGGGCTGGGCCCTTTGGTAAAATAGAAATCATGGTACGCTAATTGGTAATTTTCAATTCTTAGGTACGCCCTTTGGTAAATTACCGTTGAAGTATTATAGCTCTTGATCCGAGCTAAGGTAAAGCTCATATATACATAGATTCATCCCCACGAGATTGACTAATAGTTAGTATGTGGATGTTATCATCTTGAGGTATGAGGATCAAAACCTAGTAAAGTTAGTGTGTCTGTCCTTCTCACGCGTTAGCCATAATATCCGGATTAATATCTCCCGTGATTTACTTCCTCTGTGTTAGCCCTGATATGACTTGATGGAGACGTTGAGATGAGCAAATCGTCTTTTACCATCTCATATATCGAAAGATTCTTTGAAGAGAATGCTTGCAAGAGCCAAGAGGTGACACAAACAAAAGCTATACGTCCTCAAATCGTAAGTAAAGGCAAAGAGTGCATAAGAAATGTTTCAGCATAAAGATCGAAGTTGGTGAGTGGTGACTTGAAATGTTTTTTTTTAAAAATTGAATCCTTACATCCAAAGTAGGGTAGAAAAGTTACAAGAGATGTCCTATATAAAATAAGCCTTTCGATCATATTAATAGTTGAAGGATTACGTGAGTTGTTCTAAAAAAGTCATAACTCCTAAATTCTAGTAATAACTGAAGATCCACCACAAGAAAAATACTTATTAACAACGGTCGTTCACCGTTGTCTTAGGCTAAAAATACTATTGTTAAAGGTCGTGTTTTTAAAAGGGTCAAAAACAACAGTTAAAAACCTTTGTCGTTTATAGTCTATGACAACAATGCGGCAATGGTTTTTCACCGTTGTCTTTTAATATGATCGACAGCAGTTTAACAATAGTATTAAGCCATTATTTTTGTGTGATTTAAACAACAGTTTGACAACAAATAAAAATTGTTATCTTTTGGTTAAAGCAGCCAACAATTTAACAACAAATAAACTGACACCATTTAAAAAATAAATTTATTTAAATAATTAAAAAATATTGAGCAAACACACTTCAAACTATCATACATCAAAATATCATCATATATCATACATCATACTACGCAAATATCATACATCAAGATATCCCCAGTAGTAGTCCAAACTGAGATAACATCAAATATCATATACGTCAAGAACCATGTCCAAACATCATCAAAATATCCCCAGTAGCTTCATCCAAGTGCAGTCAACCAGATGAAGACAACCGCACCCCTTAGCTTTGCACCAGAAGCTGATTCCTTCCCTTGGATATGAATTGTCAAAACAAATAGAAATATAAAATGAGCATTCACAACTAAAAATATTAGAACAAAAGATTTTAGAAGATAATTCTGCAGAAACTGATGAGGTCTATGCACAAATGACTCTTCAGTCTGTTAACCAAGTAAGATTGATGACTTGTAGTAATTATGCATTGTTTCTACCCTTGTTTTCTGCTATAGTTTTTTTTCTTGCATTATAATTACTTGATTATGATACAACTATATTATAGTATGACAGAGATGCAATGTTGTCATTTGAAATTGGTCTGAAACAAAATAAGCAATCAGCTGAGTTCTTTTGTAAAACACTTACAGCAAGTGATACAAGCACTCATGGGGGATTTTCTATACCACGCCGTGCTGCAGAAAAAATATTTCCACATCTAGTATGTATAATGGGCATTCATTTGCTTGCTTTGTTGTAAAATATTTCCTGCTACTTTGTTTCAGATGTATCTCCTTGCCTTCAACATATTTGAAATAATATAAATTCTTTTTACATTAGAAGCCTTTAGCATGCAGGATGTTACAAAACTCACTTACTGATTGTTTTTACCAAAATCTCTATTTAGTTTGCAACATTTTGTCAATGATATGGCTAAAGCTTCTAGAATTGATTCATACCTTATTAACATGCATTGAGATAAGCTGTCACAATAATTTTTACTCACAGCACAATGGTGATCACTCGATGCAAGATTTAGAATGTGGGAGGATATTTCAGGATTGTCTACAAGGTTGTATGTGACAATAAATCAACTTAGTTTGTGAGAATTGCATCTCACTTTCTTTGGGAAGACTGAGGTTGGCAAGTCAATAGGATGTTTAGACAATAAATAAAACTGATACCAGATAATAAAAATTATACTCCAGTTAGTTATTTTTATTCAAGGTAGACCATAAAAATACCTAACCTCAGCTATGTTTTAAATTAACCCAAAACAATAAAGCAAGGGGGAAAAAATCTCAATGTATAAATAACTTATTGTTAGCTATCAGCTTATGGATTAGGCTCTTCCTAGAAATTTAAACTGTTGGTATAAATAATCACCAAATCAACTTAAGTTTCTATTAAGAGATCGACTAATTAAATCTAAAACAAAATTTAAGGCTATAAATGATATCAAAACTCAGAAAGGAATAGTAGAAAAATAAATGAGAATAAAACAAATTAATATTAAACAAATTAGATTAAATGAGAATACAACTCCAAGTAATAGTCATGCACAAAATAAAATATTTGGCCCAAATATGTTGGAAATAGTAGAAAAATAATAATAAGAAAAGGAACTTGTATATACCTATTCATAAATATAATCTTGTATGCATTCGGCTACCTCAGAGTGCACTTCATCAATTTCTTGTTGAGAGTACTCCACTTTTGTGAACTGTGAACACACATAAATTATATAATCTTAAAGAACAAAATATAATTAATTGAAAAAATGATAACAAAATAACTTCTAATTATTTGAGATAATAAAATAATATTACTATCGTAAGCTAGCAGCATCAAGCTCCTCATGACCATGCTGAGTAAATGAATAACGAAAATCAAGGAAACTTGAATTAAATCCATCATCCAAGTATCAAATTAGCAGGAAGTGGTACTTTTTCTGTTTTCACATATTTGGCATAAGAAAGGTTATTGTCTGTCTCTTGTACATCCGTCATACTGTGTCAAAAAAACTCTTATATACTAAAAAAATGAAAGGTGACTTTACAATTAAATCCATAAATAAATTTTAAACTTTATTGATAGAACAATTCGCAATAAGGAAATGAAATTGAATGTTACATAGCTATATAGCAATTCTTGGGAGTAGACATTGCCATGTTGAGTATCAACAGTAGCAAAAGTGTGGAAGAAGGCACCATTAAAAATACTGCATTGGACCTTCAGATACGCATAGTTCCAGTCTGTGATTGCCACACCCACAAAGGGAAAAAGAAAAATAGGAAGAATGTGTAACAAAATGGTCGCATGCATAAATTTCCAAGTTCCCTATATCTCAGTGTATATTTAAAAAATAAAAAAGCTCAATTTTAACCAGAAATTAACTAAAAGGAATGCAGTGAGAGTACCTCAACATGTGTTTCATCAATCTTTCTTTTTTGATATCGAGTCATTTTCAAACTTATTACCTGAAAAGGATTGTGTAGAAAAAGTTGTGAAAACAATTTCGAGTAAAAGCACTTCCAGCATAAGGGTGTGTTAGAGCAACCTAACAAACCAGATACTGGAACAGTGTATAAGTAAACTATTACTGCAGCCATTACTTGCTCAGCTATAGGCTGTGACAATAAATATTTCATGAACTACAGTTAGATATGCATGCAAGAATAACAGTATATATCCACAAAAATCAATATTACATTTATTTAATACACAACCATCCTCCAAATAAGTATCTTAAATTCAAGGAAATAAATATTTACAGAGTATACTTATCTACAATGGAAACTATGAGAAGTACCTTGTCTTCCACTTTCTCATCAACATCAGTCTCCACAGTGTCAAGATCAAGTTGCTCAAGTTTAACCCATTCATCAAGTCTCCTATTGACTAGCAAAAGAAATGCCTCAAAGAACATTATTATTTACATAAAAAAGAGTAGGAAAGGTGATCAGCAAGTTAATTATTTATATTTGTAACTAGAAGAATGACAACTGAGGATTTTCACAGATGATGCTTGAGATAAAATGTTATAATCACTTATTGATGACATGAGATTCAAGTAGAAACAAAAATTATATACAAGAAAATTATCTAATCCTTTGAGATCGCCATTACTGTTATTCGCAGATGATGATTCATGGCCAATGAAGTTATCAGGGACCATATTCTAGCACCAAGTTTTTACCAAACAAGAGGTCCTGTATGAGAAACATAATTGGGTATCAAGGAACACTTCAACAAGGGGGAAAATACTATGCATCACGATTCAAAGATGAACAAGTTATTCTATACTTTTATTGGCTTGCACGTTATGAACACACATTACTTTTTAGAGGATGGATTGTTCGAAAAGGGAATGTAGTCGAAAGATTTCATTTTTAATAACCGAAAAGCTCAGAAATAGAAATTTTAGGGTTTCGCGGAGAATCAGAAATCATCATGAGATGAAGACTTCGAGCCGTCAATAGAGCATAGTAAACTGGAAACGAGACCCTCGAGAAAAAGGGGGTAAAAGGGCTGGTGATTAAGGGGTGGAACGCCGCCAGGTAAAAAGAGGTGAAATCTGAGTTTCGCCGAAGGGCTCAGTGGCAGAGGATTCGACTGACGGATCCAACGAGTGTGAGTGGATGACAAGAGGGTAAAGGGAGCGAAGAGTGAGCGAGAGGGAACCTGAGTTCGAAGATGAGAATGGCGGTCGCCTTCCTGTCTGCCGCGCCGCCGCCGGTGACTCATAGAGTAGAATGTGGAAAGGAAGAAGAGGAAGAAGAAGGAGAAGAAGGAAAAGATGGCAAGGAAGTTTGAGGTATCTTAGGGTTCGGCGTTGTCGCTCGCTGTGGCGAGTTAAGAGAATGAATTAAGGCGAGGTACCATTTGTTATCTAAAATATATAATTACTCATTACAATGTAAACGACGCGCGTTTTCATTTTCGCTCGCTCTCTATTGTGTATTACCATGTAAGCAACACAAATAGACAATGGTTAATTAAAACCCATTGTCGTAGGCTCAAAAACCAAGCAAATAGACATCAGTTTTAAAAAATCGTTGTCTTTGACATACATAAGACAACAGTTTTTTAAAAATAGTTATCTTTTTTCGCAAAAAATTTATCAACTACACCGGTTTTTAATAAAACCATTGTTAAATGAAAAAAGACAATAATTTTTCAAAACACCGTTGTCTATTAGGTGTTGTTGAATCCAAAAATTCTTGTAGTGATCATAATAGTTAACCTAAATGAAGATGTTATAATTCCTTAATTTTCACGATCCATGGGTCACACGAAGTAATCTAAAAGAAAATATAATAAGTTGCCAAATACTCAGTAGAGCCATTAGATGCGACTTAAAATAGAGAAAGAATCATAGTCTTCAATGTCACATGGAATGATCTGATTAAGGGGGTAAATAGACAATGCTTAATTTTGATTTTATTGCACACAACAAACTCATGGGTAGCCCTATGACACAATTATTTTAGATGATGACACACTAAAAAACTATAAACTTAATTATACAATGTTCAAGTATTGTGTTATAATATGATCATCAATCGACTGCTATCAAGTCCAATCAACTGATGTGTTCGAAATCACAAACAGAAGAGTATTTGACTTGATTGGAACATTCAACTGATTTCATCAGTTGACTGCAAAGTATTCTAGTCGACTGCTGCTCATACAGTTGCACACTGAACCGAGTCGAACTTGATTAGAGCAATCGATTGATTTCATTAGTCATCCGTGAAGGACCCTAGTTGACTAATGCTCATAAGGTTGGACATAGAAGTGAGTCAAACTCAACTAGGGTATTTGTAACGACCCGATAATTTTTTTAATATTTTCTTTAAAATATTGATCATGTCTAGATAATTTTCCGGGGGACCTAGAGATATTAGTACGAACCTTAGCATAGAAATCCATGATTTTTCTCATTTAAATTGAGAAACTAAGTACTAATGGGCCTTATATGGGCTTTTTAGTACCATGGTTATTGGTAGATTTTATGTAAAATTTAATATAAATATAAATGGGTTTTAATGAGGAATACTAGCATGATTATGGGTGAGTTTTAAGGGAATTTTCGAAATAATAAAATAAAAAAATAATAATAAAATAAAAATAAAGTGCATGCACCAAGGATTAAACCTTGGACCTCTTGTACCACCATGCATGCACTAACCAATTCACCTAGCAAGGGAGTGCTATGAGGGAATGAAGTGGAATTTTGTTAAGGCTAAAGGAAGTGAAGAGTCACCATGAGAGGAGGCACCATGTCTCTTCACTTGCCCCTCTTCATTGTGTATAAATGAGAGATAACTTAACACTTAAGAGTTATTTCTCTTCTCTTCATCCACCAAGCCTCTCCCCTTCTTCTTCTTCATCCTTCTAGCCGAACCCCATAGGAGGGTTTTCCCTTGGGAAAAGTTCCCAAGAAGGCCTCTCCTTCAAGATCCAAGGTTTTTGTTCAAGGTTACAAAGGCTAGAGGTGGTCAAAAAGCAACAAGGACTTCATCCTTCTCCCAAATCTAAGGTATATAACCAAGATAGTCTAAGGTAAGACTCCCTCACCTGTGGTATAATAGTTCTCCTTGAAGTTTATCATGATATGAAGTTTTGTTTGGGATTTTATGTTGAAAAGAAACCATGAACCCTAATCCAAAACTTTCGGCCACCATAGGTTTTGGGTCCAAGGTGATGTTAAAAACCTCACTCATGCTTTCTAATGTGTTCTCATGATGAATATAGAATAAAATATAATTTTGGGGAATTTTTAGGGTACCCTAAGACCCTTTAGGGTTTGAGACCTTCACCATGATTCCATGGTTAGGATTGGACCTAACCCTTCAAGTATGTACTTTGTGTATCCTCATGATACAAGGGGAGGTTGAAGGTGATTTATGTGAATTTTCACAAGGCCTTGCAACCTTACAAGTTTCGGCCAAGATGAGAAGTAGGGCTAAAAGTTAGGGTTTACTTCAAGTGTGGGTTCCAAAGGCCCCTATGGTATGGTATGGTTGGTGTTTAATGTTTAATTGGGAATTTTATGAAATTTTTCCATGTGCCCATGGCCTTGCAAGTTTCGGCCAACCCTAAGAAGTAGGGCTAAAAGTTAGGGTTAACCCTAATCATGAGCCCTAATGGGCCTTATAGGTAATGTATGGTTGTTCCTTTTCCTTATGCTACCTTACATGTTATTTGAATGATGGAACTCCTCCCTTACAAGTTTCGGCCAAGCCATGTAAATGGGGTTTAGGTGGAGTTAGGGTTTTAAGAATGATGGGTTATGGCTTATTATGATGTGTATATAAAAGATCAAGCATGTGGTAGAAATTATGTTACCTATAACCCTATCCTTAAGTACTATGTTTCATGTTGGTCTGTTTATGTTAGATGCCATGCTTAATAGGGTTTATTCATGAATGTCTTATGTTCTATGCCATGCACTTAGATAGTCTGTAGCATATTTATAGAAGTCCTACCTATGCATGCTTGTGATAGATACTATGCTTATGTACGAAATGCAATGCTTACCTTATGTATCATGATTATGCAAGCTCTATGGAATAGGATGATGGTCTATGTACACATGTCATGTTCTATGAATATAATGCAATGCTTACCTTATATGTCATGATCATGCAAGCGCTATGAGCAAGAATGATGTTTTATGTAAGCATGCCATGTTTTATGAATAAAGTTAATGCAAGCACTATGAACAAGAATGATGTTTTATGTAAGCATGCTATGTTTTATGAATGAAGATAATGCTTATGCCTTTAAGGCATAATGATGCTAAGCATTAAGTATGAACAATGAAAGGTCAAGTATGCTTTATGTCATGCTTCATATAACAAAGCTATGTTATGTCTAAGTATGCTATGAATGTCTTATGAATGATGAAGCATGTAAAGTTATTTTACTTTATGAATGGGCTTGTACCGGACCGAAGTATGGGTCCAAGGGATGGGCACCTTAAGAACGCCCCGGTTCTGGACTACCGACTATGCTGTCCACGGTTCTGGGACTACCGAAGCTGTCCAACAGGGATGGGCACCTTAAGAACACCCCGGTTCTGGACTACCGACTATGCTGTCTACGGTTCTGGGACTATCGTAGCTGTCCTTACCCTAGTAGGTCGAGACTAGCTACCTCGTATTTACTTAGGGATGCGCGCACATGATGTATGTATGTGGTACAAGCTGGGGACCCCAATAATGTGATGATTATGTTTAAGTATTTAAAAGTATGTATTTAAAAGTTAAGCATCCTTATGTATATGCATTTGACTCATGCATTCATTCATGTTATGCATTATACCAGGATAGTAATGTTTTATGCTTATGTTTCATGGTAAGAATTATGCATGATAGTAAACGTCTTATGTTTATATTTATGTTAAGAAGATGCCCATATGCTATGTCAGAAATCATGCCATGTTAATGTATACTTATATTCATGTTTATGCCATGTATCATGCCATGTTAAGTATATTTATATTTATGTTTATGCCATGTATCATGCCATGTTAAGTATACTTATATTTATGTTTATGCCATGTCTCATGCCATGTTAAATGTATTTTACGTTCATGTACTATGCAAGAACTATGTCATGCTAAGTGATTTTAGATGCTTATGTCCTATGTAAAGCACCAAGTTATGTTCATGTTTCGTGTGCTTATGATTAATTTGATGAATGGTTTTAGTGAGTAGGAAAGAGTCTTACTAAGCCTATGTGCTTATAGTCTTATGTTCCTTATACCGCAGATCAAGCAGGAGGACGATGAGGAAGCAGCAGGAGGGGCAGGAACGTGTGTGTGGTAGTGACTTGGCCAAGAAAAAGATATATTTACAAGTCTTATGCTAAAACTTTACGTTTGCTACTTATGTGCCTAATGAATATCTTATGTGACTTCATGACATGATGATAAGTATGATGTTAATAATGCTAAGTTCCCATATCACTATGTTAGGAAGGATAGCTAGGTGCATGTATGTGTAAGTTTAACTTATTCCGCTGCATTACGATGTTCACATGCCCCTACGTATGTTAGCGTAACGCCGCTTTAGGAAAAAAAAAGCGGGCGTTACAGGTTGGTATCAAAGCAGTTTGCCATCTCACTACACACACATCAAGCCTTATTCCTGCCGCTTCCAAGTAAGTACCTCTCTGCATATCTTATGATAGTAAGCACTTTTAGGATACTTTATGATTTTAGAATATGCAAGTATGAACGATGTTTTATGATGAAAAGTACTTTAGGATATGTAACTATGAACGATATTTTTTTTATCTCCTTTTATGAATCAAATACCTTAGAGTGATATAGGGGTAGAGAAAAAAAACTAATATTGACCATACTTGTCTTTGGTGAAGAAAAGCATGACTAGAAGACAGAGTAACCGACTTAACGAGACAACTCCATCGCCTGACCTGATGCAATTGGTAACCCAGCTCCAGCGTCAAGTTACTGAGCAGCAGCAAACCATTAATACCTTGATGAATCAGCAAGAAAATTCCACTACTCCACCAGTGAACCAAACCACTATACCCGTTGCGCCCACAGTTACGCAAAACCCTCCGGCAGGCCCGACCAATATAGCACGTCAAGAGGCTTATCTGATCCAGTGGTTGAGGCTGAAACCGGAAAATTTTTCGGGTGCTGGCGAACCATGGGACGCCCAAGTGTGGTTCAAGACAGTGGAAAGTACAATGGAGCTGCTGGACTGGCCGGAGCATGAGAAGATCAAGTGTGCATCATTCTGCCTTTCTGGAGATGCCAGAATGTGGTGGGAATGGGTCAAGGCCAAAAGACAGGTGAACCAGATGACGTGGTCGGACTTCGAGTCGGAGTTCTTCGAGGAATTCTTCAACATGCGTGTCACAACCAAACATTACGACGAGTTCACGGAATTTCGACAGGGTGACCTTTCGGTCAATGAAGATGTGAAGAAATTTAATCGACTGGCTCGTCTATACCTCGAGCTGGTCCGCACCGAGAAAGAAAGGGTCCGACTTATGCTGAAAATGTTACGGCCCGAAATAGCCCTGAACGTGGCCGGCGGAGTTAACAGACCGCAGACCGCCGAGGAGCTGTTTAGTAGCGCCCTACTCACTGAGCACTATCTAAACAATATCAATCAACAAAGGAAGACGCTAAATGAAAGAGGGCAAAAACCCCAGGGCGCCAATAACAACTGGAAGGGAGACCAGAGTGGTAAACAGAAGCCATGGAACAACCCTAAAGGAGGCCCAGCAAATAAACAGGCCAAGCCTATCCTGTGCGCGACATGCGGAAAAAGGCACCCCGAGGAATGCCGAAGAGGTACGAATCGGTGCTTCACCTGTGGAGTGGAAGGGCATATGGCGGCTTACTGTCCTACCAAGATCCAGGCACCTTCCCAACAACTCGTCCAGTACCAAGGTGCCCTAGCGAAACTACACTATATGCAAGCTGAGCTGGAAGGTACCTCGATGCTGGAGGCCCAACCGACTATGATGAATTCCAGGGTTTTCTCGGTTACCAAGGAGGACGCTGCGGAAGCTTCTACGGTTGTCACAGGTCAGATACTTATTTTCAGTCAATACGCTACTGCATTATTTGATACTGGGGCAACGCACTCGTTCATTTCTGTGCTGTATACCAAGAAGATAGATATGCTTCCGCAAGTGTTAGATTGCAAGTTCTTAACAACCCTGCCTTCGGGAGAAATAATGACATCCACTCATGTGCTGCGTGCGGTGCCGGTCGGAATCGCAGGAAGGGAACTCTACTGCAATCTGATAGTACTCGACATGCAAGATTACGATGATATAATGGGAATGGATTTTCTGGGTAAATACGGTGCTTCTATTGAGTGCCGTAAGCGAAAGGTGGTCTTTCGACCTGAGGCAGGTTCTATGTTTGAATTCGTTGGAGAGCCAAAGAAAAGAACCAGGAAATGCTTATCAACTCTCCAAGCTCAGAAGATGTTGGACAAAGGATGTACTGGATTTCTAGCATATGTGGTTGATGCCAGTCAAATGAAGAACCAGAAGCTGGAAGATGTCAGGGTTGTATGCGATTACCCAGAGGTATTCCCAGATGAATTACCAGGGTTAGCTCCTGATAGAGAAGTGGAATTCGAGATCGAATTGGTTCCTGGTACTAACCCGATCTCCAAGGCACCTTACCGTATGGCGCCGGTTGAATTAAAGGAGCTTCAAGAATAGCTACAGGAGTTGCTGGATAAGGGATTTATTCGCCCTAGTCATTCCCCGTGGGGAGCTCCGGTACTGTTTGTGAAGAAGGACGGATCTATGCGAATGTGTATAGATTATCGAGCGCTGAACAACGTAACGATCAAGAACAGGTATCCCCTTCCGAGGATAGATGACCTGTTTGACCAATTAAAGGGAGCCACTGTTTTCTCGAAAATTGATCTAAGGTCTGGTTATCATCAAGTTAGAGTAAAACAGGAGGATATTCCGAAGACGGCTTTCCGAACAAGGTACGGGCACTTTGAGTTCGTTGTTATGCCCTTCAGCGTGACAAATGCTCCTGCTATGTTTATGGACCTTATGAATCGGGTATTCTTGTCTTTCCTTGACAAATTTGTGATCGTCTTCATCGACGATATCCTTATTTATTCGAGGACCCAAGAAGAGCACGCCGAGCACCTGAGGATAGTCTTACAGATTCTTCGGGAAAAGCAACTGTACGCAAAATTCTCCAAATGTGAGTTCTGGCTCGACCAAGTAGGCTTTTTGGGCCATATCATTTCCAAAGATGGGGTTATGGTAGATCCAACAAAGATTGAAGCTGTGAATAACTGGAACCGGCCAAAGAACGCCAGCGAAATCAGAAGTTTCCTTGGGCTGGCAGGCTATTATCGAAAATTTGTAGAGGACTTCTCGAGGATTGCAGCCCCTTTAACGGCTCTCACCCGGAAGGATAAGAAGTATGAATGGACGGAAAACTGTGAAAGGAGTTTCTTAGAACTAAAAAGGAGACTTACAAGCGCTCCAATCCTTACCCTTCCAGAATGTAATCAGAGCTTCGACATGTATAGCGATGCCTCCAAACTGGGACTTGGAGCTGTACTTATGCAGAATGGAAAGGTTATTGCCTACGCCTCTAGACAACTCAAGGAACATGAACAGAATTACCCCACTCATGATCTGGAACTGGCCGCGGTGGTCTTCGCTCTTAAGATATGGAGGCATTATCTGTATGGAGCGCAGTGTAGGATTTATACAGACCACCAGAGTCTGCGATATTTCTTCACTCAGAAAGACCTGAATATGAGACAACGCCGATGGCTTGAGTTGGTGAAGGACTACGACTGCGAGATCTTCTACCATCCAGGGAAGGCAAACAAAGTGGCCGATGCACTCAGCCGGAAGTCAAGTGCCACCTTGATGTCCATATCTATATTACCCCGACCACTCGAAAGAGAAATTATGAATTTTGGAGTCGAGGTCATCTCCGGACGGCTTTCCACCATGACGATATCACCCACGCTGTTTGAGGACATATTGGAAAAACAAAATGGTGATCTGAGTCTTCGGAGAATCAAACAGGAGATTCTAGAAGGAAAGGGCGATGGTTTTCGAATCGCCGACGGGGGAGTACTCTATCTTGGGGATCGTCTATGTATTCCTAATGATCCGGAGCTTCGAAGGGAAATACTGGCAGAAGCTCACGGAACCCCTTATTCGATGCATCCAGGATCCACCAAAATGTATCAAGATCTGAAGGAGAAGTTTTGGTGGTCCGGTATGAAGAGGGATGTGGCTCAGCATGTTAGTACTTGCATGACTTGCCTGCAAGTAAAAGCAGAACACCAGCGACCCGGAGGAGTTCTGCAGCCACTCGCGATTCCGGAGTGGAAGTGGGAAGACATCTCTATGGACTGTATTTCAGGACTTCCCAGGACTACGAATGGATATGATGCGATTTGGGTAATTGTGGACAGGCTGACGAAGTTTGCTCACTTCCTGGCAATCAAGATGACTTATTCAATTGAGCAACTGGCTCAATTATATGTTATGGAGATAATCAGACTTCATGGAGTTCCCAAGACCATCATCTCAGATAGGGATGGTCGCTTTACTTCACATTTTTGGGAGTGTGTTCAGAAGTCTCTCGACACTAAATTACGATTTAGCACCGCCTTTCACTCTCAGACCGACGGGCCAACCGAACGAGTGAATCAACTACTAGAGGACATGTTGCGGGCTTGTGCCTTGGATTTCAAAGGGAGCTGGTGTCGATATCTATGTTTAGCGGAATTCACTTACAACAATAGCTACCAAGCTACTATCGGAATGACACCTTATGAAGCTTTGTACGGGAGGAGATGTAGGTCTCCGATTTGTTGGTACGAAGGTGGTGAAAAGAAGGAAATGGGGCTCACAACGGATGTCATCGACAGCACCACCCGAGCTATACAGAATATTTGACAACGGATAGAAGCTGCTCAGAGCCGGCAGAAGAGTTATGCAGATGTCCGGCGTAGACCACTGGAATTTAATGTTGGAGATTTGGTGTTCCTCAAAGTGGCTCCTATGAAAGGGGTGACAAGATTTGGGAGGAAAGGAAAACTAAGTCCGCGTTATGTGGGGTCGTACCTGATTCTGAAAAGAGTCGGTAAGGTGGCATATGAGCTAGAGCTGCCTCCAGAGATGTCGGCTATCCATAACGTGTTCCACGTGTCAATGCTTAAAATGTCTATCCCAAATATGGATCAAGTGATCGAGCCACAGGCAGTACAAGTTCAAGAGGACTTATGTTATGAAAGCAGACCGATCCAGATCTTGGATCGGGAAGTCAAGAAGCTGAGGAGTAAGGAGGTACCCTTAGTCAAGGTCTTATGGCAAAGTCAACGGTTCGAGGAAGCTACCTGGGAACGCGAGGACGAGATGAGGCGCAAGTACCCGGAGTTATTCTAAGTTCGAGGACGAACTTTCACGAGGTATGGGGGATTGTAACGACCCGGAAAATTTTCTTAATATTTTTTTTAAAATATTGATCATGTCTAGATAATTTTTCGGGGGACCTAGAGATATTAGTACGAACCTTAGCCTAGAAATCCATGATTTTTCTCATTTAAATTGAGAAACTAAGTACTAATGAGCCTTATATAGGCTTTTTAGTACCATGGTTATTGGTAGATTTTATGTAAAATTTAATATAAATATAAATGGGTTTTAATGAGGAATATTAGCATGATTATGGGTGAGTTTTAAGGGAATTTTCGAAATAATAAAATAAATAATAATAATAAATTAAAAATAAAGTGCATGCACCATGGATTAAACCTTGGACCTCTTGTACCACCATGCATGCACTAACCAATTCACCTAGCAAGGGAGTGCTATGAGGGAATGAAGTGGATTTTTGTTAAGGCTAAAGGAAGTGAAGAGTCACCATGAGAGGAGGCACCATGTCTCTTCACTTGCCCCTCTTCATTGTGTATAAATGAGAGATAACTTAACACTTAAGAGTTATTTCTCTTCTCTTCATCCACCAAGCCTCTCCCCTTCTTCTTCTTCATCCTTCTAGCCGAACCCCATAGGAGGGTTTTCCCTTGGGAAAAGTTCCCAAGAAGGCCTCTCCTTCAAGATCCAAGGTTTTTGTTCAAGGTTACAAAGGCTAGAGGTGGTCAAAAGGCAACAAGGTCTTCATCCTTCTCCCAAATCTAAGGTCTATAACCAAGATAGTCTAAGGTAAGACTCCCTCACCTGTGGTATAATAGTTCTCCTTGAAGTTTATCATGATATGAAGTTTTGTTTGGGATTTTATGTTGAAAAGAAACCATGAACCCTAATCCTAAACTTTCGGCCACCATAGGTTTTGGGTCCAAGGTGATGTTAAAAACCTCACTCATGCTTTCTAATGTGTTCTCATGATGAATATAGAATAAAATATAATTTTGGGGAATTTTTAGGGTACCCTAAGACCCTTTAGGGTTTGGGACCTTCACCATGATTCCATGGTTAGGATTGGACCTAACCCTTCAAGTATGTACCTTGTGTATCCTCATGATACAAGGGGAGGTTGAAGGTGATTTATGTGAATTTTCACAAGGCCTTGCAACCTTACAAGTTTCGGCCAAGATGAGAAGTAGGGCTAAAAGTTAGGGTTTACTTCAAGTGTGGGTTCCAAAGGCCCCTATGGTATGGTATGGTTGGTGTTTAATGTTTAATTGGGAATTTTATGAAATTTATCCATGTGCCCATGGCCTTGCATGTTTCGGCCAACCCTAAGAAGTAGGGCTAAAAGTTAGGGTTAACCCTAATCATGAGCCCTAATGGGCCTTATAGGTAATGTATGGTTGTTCCTTTTCCTTATGCTACCTTACATGTCATTTGAATGATGTAACTCCTCCCTTACAAGTTTCGGCCAAGCCATGTAAATGGGGTTTAGGTGGAGTTAGGGTTTTAAGAATGATGGGTTATGGCTTATTATGATGTGTATATAAAGGTTCAAGCATGTGGTAGAAATTATGTTACCTATAACCCTATCCTTAAGTACTATGTTTCATGTTGGTCTGTTTATGTTAGATGCCATGCTTAATAGGGTTTATTCATGAATGTCTTATGTTCTATGCCATGCACTTAGATAGTCTGTAGCATATTTATAGAAGTCCTACCTATGCATGCTTGTGATAGATACTATGCTTATGTACGAAATGCAATGCTTACCTTATGTATCATGATCATGCAAGCTCTATGGAATAGGATGATGGTCTATGTACACATGTCATGTTCTATGAATATAATGCAATGCTTACCTTATATGCCATGATCATGCAAGCGCTATGAACAAGAATGATGTTTTATGTAAGCATGCCATGTTTTATGAATAAAGTTAATGCAAGCACTATGAACAAGAATGATGTTTTATGTAAGCATGCCATGTTTTATGAATGAAGATAATGCTTATGCCTTTAAGGCATAATGATGCTAAGCATTAAGTATGAACAATGAAAGGTCAAGTATGCTTTATGTCATGTTTCATATAACAAAGCTATGTTATGTCTAAGTATGCTATGAATGTCTTATGAATGATGAAGCATGTAAAGTTATTTTACTTTATGAATGGGCTTGTACCAGACCGAAGTATGGGTCCAAGGGATGGGCACCTTAAGAACGCCCCGGTTCTGGACTACCGACTATGCTGTCCACGGTTCTGGGACTACCGAAGCTGTCCAACAGGGATGGGCACCTTAAGAACGCCCCGGTTCTGGACTACCGACTATGCTGTCCACGGTTCTGGGACTACCGTAGCTGTCCTTACCCTAGTAGGTCGAGACTAGCTACCTCGTATTTACTTAGGGATGCGCGCACATGATGTATGTATGTGGTACAAGCCGGGGACCCCAATAATGTGATGATTATGTTTAAGTATTTAAAAGTATGATTTTAAAAGTTAAGCATCCTTATGTATATGCATTTGACTCATGCATTCATTCATGTTATGCATTATGCCAGGATAGTAATGTTTTATGCTTATGTTTCATGTTAAGAATTATGCATGATAGTAAACGTCTTATGTTTATGTTTATGTTAAGAAGATGCTCATATGCTATGTCAGAAATCATGCCATGTTAATGTATACTTATATTCATGTTTATGCCATGTATCATGCCATGTTAAGTATATTTATATTTATGTTTATACCATGTATCATGCCATGTTAAGTATACTTATATTTATGTTTATGCCATGTCTCATGCCATGTTAAATGTATTTTACGTTCATGTACTATGCAAGAACTATGTCATGCTAAGTGATTTTAGATGCTTATGTCCTATGTAAAGCACCAAGTTATGTTCATGTTTCGTGTGCTTATGATTAATTTGATGAATGATTTTAGTGAGTAGGAAAGAGTCTTACTAAGCCTATGCGCTTATAGTCTTATGTTCCTTATACCGCAGATCAAGCAGGAGGACGATGAGGAAGCAGCAGGAGGGGCAGGAACGTGTGTGTGGTAGTGACTTTGCCAAGAAAAAGATATATTTACAAGTCTTATGGTAAAACTTTACGTTTGCTACTTATGTGCCTAATGGATATCTTATGTGACTTCATGACATGATGATAAGTATGATGTTAATAATGCTAAGTTCCCATGTCACTATGTTAGGAAGGATAGCTAGGTGCATGTATGTGTAAGTTTAACTTATTCCGCTGCATTACGATGGTCACATGCCCCTACGTATGTTAGCGTAACGCCGCTTTAGGAAAAAAAAAGCGGGCGTTACAGGTTGGTATCAGAGCAGTTTGCCATCTCACTACACACACATCAAGCCTTCTTCCTGCCGCTTCCAAGTAAGTACCTCTCTGCATATCTTATGATAGTAAGCACTTTTAGGATACTTTATGATTTTAGAATATGCAAGTATGAACGATGATTTATGATAAAAAGTACTTTAGGATATGTAACTATGGACGATATTTTTTTTTATCTCCTTTTATGAATCAAATACCTTAGAGTGATATAGGGGTAGAGAAAAAAAACTAATATTGACCATACTTGTCTTTAGTGAAGAAAAGCATGACTAGAAGACAGAGTAACCGACTTAACGAGACAACTCCATCGCCTGACCTGATGCAATTGGTAACCCAGCTCTAGCGTCAAGTTACTGAGCAGCAGCAAACCATTAATACCTTGATGAATCAGCAAGAAAATTCCACTACTCCACCAGTGAACCAAACCACTATACCCGTTGCGCCCACAGTTACGCAAAACCCTCCGGCAGGCCCGACCACTATAGCACGTCAAGAGGCTTATCTGATCCAGTGGTTGAGGCTGAAACCGGAAAATTTTTCGGGTGCTGGCGAACCTGGGACGCCCAAGCGTGGTTCAAGACAGTGGAAAGTACAATGGAGCAGCTGGACTGGCCGGAGCATGAGAAGATCAAGTGTGCATCATTCTGCCTTTCTGGAGATGCCAGAATGTGGTGGGAAAGGGTCAAGGCCAAAAGACAGGTGAACCAGATGACGTGGTCGGACTTCGAGTCGGAGTTCTTCGAGGAATTCTTCAACATGCGTGTCACAACCAAACATTACGACGAGTTCACGGAATTTCGACAGGGTGACCTTTCGGTCAATGAAGATGCGAAGAAATTTAATCGACTGGCTCGTCTATACCTCGAGCTGGTCCGCACCGAGAAAGAAAGGGTCCGACTTATGCTGAAAATGTTACGGCCCGAAATAGCCCTGAACGTGGCCGGCGGAGTTAACAGACCGCAGACTGCCGAGGAGCTGTTTAGTAGCGCCCTACTCACTGAGCACTATCTAAACAATATCAATCAACAAAGGAAGACGCTAAATGAAAGAGGGCAAAAACCCCAGGGCGCCAATAACAACTGGAAGGGAGACCAGAGTGGTAAACAGATGCCATGGAACAACCCTAAAGGAGGCCCAGCAAATAAACAGGCCAAGCCTATCCTGTGCGCGACATGCGGAAAAAGGCACCCCGAGGAATGCCGAAGAGGTACGAATCGGTGCTTCACCTGTGGAGTGGAAGGGCATATGGCGGCTTACTGTCCTACCAAGATCCAGGCACCTTCCCAACAACTCGTCCAGTACCAAGGTGCCCTAGCGAAACTACACTATATGCAAGCTGAGCTGGAAGGTACCTCGATGCTGGAGGCCCAACCGACTATGATGAATTCCAGGGTTTTCTCGGTTACCAAGGAGGACGCTGCGGAAGCTTCTACGGTTGTCACAGGTCAGATACTTATTTTCAGTCAATACGCTACTGCATTATTTGATACTGGGGCGATGCACTCGTTCATTTCTGTGCTGTATACCAAGAAGATAGATATGCTTCCGCAAGTGTTAGATTGCATGTTCTTAACAACCCTGCCTTCGGGAGAAATAATGACATCCACTCACGTGCTGCGTGCGGTGCCGGTCGGAATCGCAGGAAGGGAACTCTACTGCGATCTGATAGTACTCGACATGCAAGATTACGATGTTATAATGGGAATGGATTTTCTGGGTAAATACGGTGCTTCTATTGAGTGCCGTAAGCGAAAGGTGGTCTTTCGACCTGAGGCAGGTTCTATGTTTGAATTCGTTGGAGAGCCAAAGAAAAGAACCAGGAAATGCTTATCAACTCTCCAAGCTCAGAAGATGTTGGACAAAGGATGTACTGGATTTCTAGCATATGTGGTTGATGCCAGTCAAATGAAGAACCAGAAGCTGGAAGATTTCAGGGTTGTATGCGATTACCCAGAGGTATTCCCAGATGAATTACCAGGGTTAGCTCCTGATAGAGAAGTGGAATTCGAGATCGAATTGGTTCCTGGTACTAACCCGATCTCCAAGGCACCTTACCGTATGGCGCCGGTTGATTTAAAGGAGCGTCAAGAATAGCTACAGGAGTTGCTGGATAAGGGATTTATTCACCCTAGTCATTCCCCGTGTGGAGCTCCGGTACTGTTTGTGAAGAAGAAGTACGGATCTACGCGAATGTGTATAGATTATCGAGCGCTGAACAACGTAACGATCAAGAACAGGTATCCCCTTCCGAGGATAGATGACCTGTTTGACCAATTAATGGGAGCCACTGTTTTCTCGAAAATTGATCTAAGGTATGGTTATCATCAAGTTAGAGTAAAACAGGAGGATATTCCGAAGACGGCTTTCCGAACAAGGTACGGGCACTTTGAGTTCGTTGTTATGCCCTTCAGCGTGACAAATGCTCCTGCTATGTTTATGGACCTTATGAATCGGGTATTCTTGTCTTTCCTTGACAAATTTGTGATCGTCTTCATCGACGATATCCTTATTTATTCGAGGACCCAAGAAGAGCACGCCGAGCACCTGAGGATAGTCTTACAGATTCTTCGGGAAAAGCAACTATACGCAAAATTCTCCAAATGTGAGTTCTGGCTCGACCAAGTAGGCTTTTTGGGTCATATCATTTCCAAAGATGGGGTTATGGTAGATCTAACAAAGATTGAAGCTGTGAATAACTGGAACCGGCCAAAGAACGCCAGCGAAATCAGAAGTTTCCTTGGGCTGGCAGGCTATTATCGAAAATTTGTAGAGGACTTCTCGAGGATTGCAGCCCTATTAACGGCTCTCACCCGGAAGGATAAGAAGTATGAATGGACGGAAAACTGTGAAAGGAGTTTCTTAGAACTAAAAAGGAGACTTACAAGCGCTCCAATCCTTACCCTTCCAGAATGTAATCAAAGCTTCGACATGTATAGCGATGCCTCCAAACTGGGACTTGGAGCTGTACTTATGCAGAATGGAAAGGTTATTGCCTACGCCTCTAGACAACTCAAGGAACATGAACAGAATTACCCCACTCATGATCTGGAATTGGCCGCGGTGGTCTTCGTTCTTAAGATATGGAGGCATTATCTGTATGGAGCGCAGTGTAGGATTTATACAGACCACCAGAGTCTGCGATATTTCTTCACTCAGAAAGACCTAAATATGAGACAACGCCGATGGCTTGAGTTGGTGAAGGACTACGACTGTAGATCTTCTACCATCCAGGGAAGGCAAACAAAGTGGCCGATGCACTCAGCCGGAAGTCAAGTGCCACCTTGATGTCCATATCTATATTACCCCGACCACTCGAAAGAGAAATTATGAATTTTGGAGTCGAGGTCATCTCTGGACGGCTTTCCACCATGACGATATCACCCACGCTGTTTGAGGACATATTGGAAAAATAAAATGGTGATCTGAGTCTTCGGAGAATCAAACAAGAGATTCTAGAAGGAAAGGGCGATGGTTTTCGAATCGCCGATGGGGGAGTACTCTATCTTGGGGATCATCTATGTATTCCTAATGATCCGGAGCTTCGAAGGGAAATACTGGCAGAAGCCCACGGAACCCCTTATTCGATGCATCCAGGATCCACCAAAATGTATCAAGATCTGAAGGAGAAGTTTTGGTGGTCCGGTATGAAGAGGGATGTGGCTCAGCATGTTAGTACTTGCATGACTTGCCAGCAAGTAAAAGCAGAACACCAGCGACCCGGAGGAGTCTGCAGCCACTCGCGATTCCGGAGTGGAAGTGGAAGACATCTCTATGGACTTATTTCAGGACTTCCCAGGACTACGAATGGATATGATGCGATTTGGGTAATTGTGGACAGGCTGACGAAGTTTGCTCACTTCCTGGCAATCAAGATGACTTATTCAATTGAGCAACAGGCTCAATTATATGTTATGGAGATAATCAGACTTCATGGAGTTCCCAAGACCATCATCTCAGATAGGGATGGTCGCTTTATTTCGCATTTTTGGGAGTGTGTTCAGAAGTCTCTCGGCACTAAATTACGATTTAGCACCTCCATTCACCCTCAGACCGACGGGCCAACCGAACGAGTGAATCAACTACTAGAGGATATGTTGCGGGCTTGTGCCTTGGATTTCAATGGGAGCTGGTGTCGATATCTATGTTTAGCGGATTCACTTACAACAATAGCTACCAAGCTACTATCGAAATGACACCTTATGAAGCTTTGTACGGGAGGAGATGTAGGTCACCGATTTGTTGGTACGAAGGTGGTGAAAAGAAGGAAATGGGGCTCACAACGGATGTCATCGACAGCACCACCCGAGCTATACAGAATATTCGACAACGGATAGAAGCTGCTCAGAGCCGGCAGAAGAGTTATGCAGATGTCCGGCGTAGACCACTGGAATTTAATGTTGGAGATTTGGTGTTTCTCAAAGTGGCTCCTATGAAAGGGGTGACAAGATTTGGGAGGAAAGGAAAACTAAGTCCGCGTTATGTGGGGCCGTACCTGATTCTGAAAAGAGTCGGTAAGGTGGCATATGAGCTAGAGCTGCCTCCAGAGATGTCGGCTATCCATAACGTGTTCCACGTGTCAATGCTTAAAAAGTGTATCCCAAATATGGATCAAGTGATCGAGCCACAGGCAGTACGAGTTCAAGAGGACTTATGTTATGAAAGCAGACCGATCCAGATCTTGGATCGGGAAGTCAAGAAGCTGAGGAGTAAGGAGATACCCTTAGTCAAGGTCTTATGGCAAAGTCAACGGTTCGAGGAAGCTACCTGGGAACGCGAGGACGAGATGAGGCACAAATACCCGGAGTTATTCTAAGTTCGAGGACAAACTTACACGAGGTATGGGGGATTGTAACGACCCGAAAAATTTTCTTAATATTTTCTTTAAAATATTGATCATGTCTAGATAATTTTTCGGGGGACCTTGAGATATTAGTACGAACCTTAGCCTAGAAATCCATGATTTTTCTCATTTAAATTGAGAAACTAAGTACTAATGGGCCTTATATAGGCTTTTTAGTACCATGGTTATTGGTAGATTTTAGGTAAAATTTAATATAAATATAAATGGGTTTTAATGAGGAATATTAGCATGATTATGGGTGAGTTTTAAGGGAATTTTCGAAATAATAAAATAAAAAAATAATAATAAAATAAAAATAAAGTGCATGCACCAAGGATTGCACCTTGGACCTCTTGTGCCACCATGTATGCACTAACCAATTCACCTAGCAAGGGAGTGCTATGAGGGAATGAAGTAGATTTTTGTTAAGGCTAAAGGAAGTGAAGAGTCACCATGAGAGGAGGCACCATGTCTCTTCACTTGCCCCTCTTCATTGTGTATAAATGAGAGATAACTTAACACTTAAGAGTTATTTCTCTTCTCTTCATCCACCAAGCCTCTCCCCTTCTTCTTCTTCATCCTTCTAGTCGAACCCCATAGGAGGGGTTTCCCTTGGGAAAAGTTCCCAAGAAGGCCTCTCCTTCAAGATCCAAGGTTTTTGTTCAAGGTTACAAAAGCTAGAGGTGGTCAAAAGGCAACAAGGTTTTTATCCTTCTCCCAAATCTAAGGTCTATAACCAAGATAGTTTAAGGTAAGACTCCCTCACCTGTGGTATAATAGTTCTCCTTGAAGTTTATCATGATATGAAGTTTTGTTTGGAATTTTATGTTGAAAAGAAACCATGAACCCTAATCCTAAACATTCGGCCACCATAGGTTTTGGGTCCAAGGTAATGTTAAAAACCTCACTCATGCTTTCTAATGTGTTCTCATGATGAATATAGAATAAAATATAATTTTGGGGAATTTTTAGGGTACCCTAAGACTCTTTAGGGTTTGGGACCTTCACCATAATTCCATGGTTAGGATTGGACCTAACCCTTCAAGTATGTACCTTGTGTATCCTCATGATACAAGGGGAGGTTGAAGGTGATTTATGTGAATTTTCACAAGGCCTTGCAACCTTACAAGTTTCGGCCAAGATGAGAAGTAGGGCTAAAAGTTAGGGTTTACTTCAAGTGTGGGTTCCAAAGGCCCCTATGGTATTGTATGGTTGGTGTTTAATGTTTAATTGGGAATTTTATGAAATTTTTCCATGTGCCCATGGCCTTGCATGTTTCGGCCAACCCTAAGAAGTATGGCTAAAAGTTAGTGTTAACCCTAATCATGAGCCCTAATGGGCCTTATAGGTAATGTATGGTTGTTCCTTTTCCTTATGCTACCTTACATGTCATTTGAATGATGGAACTCCTCCCTTACAAGCTTCGGCCAAGCCATGTAAATGGGGTTTAGGTGGAGTTAGGGTTTTAAGAATGATGGGTTATGGCTTATTATGATGTGTATATAAAAGATCAAGCATGTGGTAGAAATTATGTTACCTATAACCCTATCCTTAAGTACTATGTTTCATGTTGGTCTGTTTATGTTAGATGCCATGCTTAATAGGGTTTATTCATGAATGTCTTATGTTCTATGCCATGCACTTAGATAGTCTGTAGCATATTTATAGAAGTCCTACCTATGTATGCTTGTGATAGATACTATACTTATGTACGAAATGCAATGCTTACCTTATGTATCATGATCATGCAAGCTCTATGGAATAGGATGATGGTCTATGTACACATGTCATGTGAAAGATCGATGTAGGCGTACAGAGGGGGGTGAATGCACTTTCGCGGATCGTTTTGATCTCTACACAGAAGTTAGCGCAGCGGAAATAATATGTAAAGAAAATAACAATGCTAACAAGAATTCTTTTACTTGGTAGTCACCCAGATGGGTGACTAATCCAAGGATCCACGCTGTGAGCACCACTTTTCACTATCGAAAAGTCTCCTTGAGGTGGAGAAACCTTTACAGCAGTAGCTTCCTCTTTACAGATGTAGAATTATGGTGGAGGAAGCAAAAGATCACTCTACGATTGGGCAGCACTTCGTTACTGTACGGAACTGTACAGACACGTGTAACGAGGCCTCCTTTTATAGGTGAAAAGGACCGATTCGCAGTCTGTCCAGACTCACACCAGTCGACTGCCCAGATGGCAGTCGACTACCCCCGCATTAAATGCCTTCCAACGGCTAGCCAACGTCTAGCAAACAGCCAGCCAACGGCTAGTTTTGGGGTGTTCCAGTCGACTGCCCCTTGACCAGTCGACTGGTCTGAAGCTGTGAACTTTCTGTGAGTTTTGGCAGTCGACTGCCTCTGGGCCAGTCGACTGCCCTGCCTCCCAGCTCAGTTCCAGCCACTCTGAACCTTCTCCTTCGCGTGTGCCTTCAGGTCTGCTCCCTTGGCTCGCCCTTTGAAGTCCTCTTCCTTTGGCTATTGTCCCTCGGATGCGCACGCAAGCCTTCCCTTGGCTTGCCTCCATGCCACCCTTCACGTGTGCCCTTTGAAGTCCACTTCCCGGCTTGCCCTTGGAGCTTCCTCCCTCGGCTCTCGTCCCTCGGATAGGTCCACCAAGTGTGATTCTCCAAGTCCTGCAAACTCAATCACACATATCAAATACAACACAACACTCTAACTTTAAACTTATTCGCCCACACATCAAAACCATGATCTTCCAATCATTCAAGGGTCGATTGCCTCAACATCATGTTCTATGAATATAATGCAGTGCTTACCTTATATGCCATGATAATGCAAGCGCTATGAGCAAGAATGATGTTTTATGTAAGCATGTCATGTTTTATGAATAAAGTTAATGCAAGCACTATGAACAAGAATGATGTTTTATATAAGCATGTCATGTTTTATGAATGAAGATAATGCTTATGCCTTTAAGGCATAATGATGCTAAGCATTAAGTATAAACAATGAAAGGTCAAGTATGCTTTATGTCGTGCTTCATATAACAAAGCTATGTTATGTCTAAGTATGCTATGAATGTCTTATGAATGATGAAGTATGTAAAGTTATTTTACTTTATGAATGGGCTTGTACCGGACCGAAGTATGGGTCCAAGGGATGGGCACCTTAAGAACGCCCCGGTTCTGGACTACCGACTATGCTGCCCACGGTTCTGGGACTACCGAAGCTGTCCAACAGGGATGGGCACCTTAAGAACGCCCCGGTTCTGGACTACCGACTATGCTGTCCACGGTTCTGGGACTACCGTAGCTGTCCTTACCCTAGTAGGTCGAGACTAGCTACCTCGTATTTACTTAGGGATGCGCGCACATGATGTATGTATGTGGTACAAGCCGGGGACCCCAATAATGTGATGATTATGTTTAAGTATTTAAAAGTATGATTTTAAAAGTTAAGCATTCTTATGTATATGCATTTGACTCATGCATTCATTCATGTTATGCATTATGCCAGGATAGTAATGTTTTATGCTTATGTTTCATGTTAAGAATTATGCATGATAGTAAACGTCTTATGTTTATGTTTATGTTAAGAAGATGCCCATATGCTATGTCAGAAATCATGCCATGTTAATGTATACTTATATTCATGTTTATGCCATGTATCATGCCATGCTAAGTATATTTATATTTATGTTTATGCCATGTATCATGCCATGTTAAGTATACTTATATTTAATGTTTATGCCTTGTCTCATGCCATGTTAAATGTATTTTACGTTCATGTACTATGCAAGAACTATGTCATGCTAAGTGATTTTAGATGCTTATGTCCTATGTAAAGCACCAAGTTATGTTCATGTTTCGTGTGCTTATGATTAATTTGATGAATGGTTTTAGTGAGTAGGAAAGAGTCTTACTAAGCCTACGTGCTTATAGTCTTATGTTCCTTATACCGCAGATCAAGCAGGAGGACGATGAGGAAGCAGCAGGAGGGGTAGGAACGTGTGTGTGGTAGTGACTTGGCCAAGAAAATGATATATTTACAAGTCTTATGCTAAAACTTTACGTTTGCTACTTATGTGCCTAATGGATTGCTTATGTGACTTCATGACATGATGATAAGTACGATGTTAATAATGCTAAGTTCCCATGTCACTATGTTAGGAAGGATAGCTAGGTGCATGTATGTGTAAGTTTAACTTATTCCGCTGCATTACGATGTTCACATGCCCCTACGTATGTTTGCGTAACGCAACTTTAGGAAAAAAAAGCGGGCGTTACAGTATTCAACTGATTCCATCTGTCGATTGCTATAAATCCCATTCGCCTGATGCTTAAGAGGTCGCAAACAGAGACTTATCTGATTCAACTGTAAGACTCGATTATTATGGGCAATCGATTGATAAGACTAATCAATCGACTAGTGTGATTGGAATTGGGCATATATAATGTGCCAGTCGATTGATGAACACAAGGACTCAATTGTTGACAGTATCAGCCGACTGATGTTTGATATAGTCGATTGATGTCTATTTTGTTGAGTTTTCAGCAATTTTTTTCTATATGCTTTCTCGCCCTTGTTGTTTACTCGAATCTATACTATTGCCAAAGCAAGAATTATTAGGGAGGCTAGGAGTATTAGCGTAGAGGGATGTATATTCATGCTAAGCGTGATTAGCTAAAAGGAAATTATTCTTATATCAGATATATGTTTAAGGGAGCTCACAAGTCACAAGTTTAGTTTGGCTTCTAAGTCATGCACATAGTGTGTCAGCTGATAACTATCATTTTTGTTGATTATTTTAGGCTCTAAAATCCATGCTTGATCTACATTTTATATGCTTAAGTTTGCAATTGTATTAGATTTTATGTATTTCCCCTATTTTGGCTTTTAATTCAAATCTTTGTATATTTGGGATATTTTTGACACTAAATTTGAATATCATTTTGTAGGCTTCAAATGATCATGGACCTAGATCAAATCGGGTCAGACTTGAGTCAGCAATGGATCCAGATCAAAGGGATCAAGCATCGGATTAATATGAGCCGTCCATTCCAGAGAACGACTAGATCTGAGCCATCGGTCAACTTCTGGTCAATCCGAGTTCAAGATAGAATTAATCATGACCATAGATCAAGATCTAAAAATTTCAGCCCAATCAGAAGTAATCTGACTGTTAGATCAAGCTCAAGATGTTCTATACCATCCATTCAAGAAAAAGGAAGATCTGGACCATCCGCCACTAATCTGGTTAATCTGAGCTGGGGACAGGTAGATCAGGACCATTGATTGAGATCTGTGGAGTTTGGTTCAGATCTGAAGAGATCCGACCGTTGGATGAAGTCAAATTGCTATCAGCCGTCTGCTGCTTCCATCCTATGGCTGAACCAAAAGCTGGGTTAACTCAAATGCTTGGCTGACTGGACTGAATCCAACTTCTGAGCTGAACCGAAGCTGGCTTGACTGAACCCAACTTCTGAGCCCTGGCTGACTGAATCGAACCCATGGCTTGATCGAACCTAACTGCTGACTTGGCTGACTGGACCAAACTCAAGCGCAAACGGAGTCAAACCCAATCGCTGATGCTGGCTTGGTTGAACCGGACCGCTGAAGCCGAGACAATCAAAAGAGGGCAGCCATCGCGAAGGCTAGGGCAGACGGGATTTTTCCCGACTCACTCCATCCGCTCCACCCTCACCGCCGGCGACTTCCTTTCCATCCTCATCCCATTTCATCACCGACCGGAGCTTTGATCGATCAGTTTGAGGGGTTCCCGACTCGATCAGATCTTCTCCATCCGCTCTCCACTCCACCACGAGCTAGGGCCCAGGGGTTCCGAGCCCTAGTCGACTTCACCGCCGCCGACCAAAATTGCTTCACAGCTTTGTTCTTCTTTATCAGCAGCTTCAATTTCTTCACCGCAATTGTTTTAAGCAGTTTGTTTTTTTTCCTTCGCAGTTTCTTCACAGGGTCAATTTCCAGCAGTCGGCTGCCATTTCTTCACAGCACCATTTCATCTTCGCAGCAATTCAGTCCAATTTTCAGCAACTTCACATCAGATTCAGTAGCCAGCCTTCATTAGTTTCGATTTCTTCACAGCAGATCTCTTTCAATTCCAACAGCTCTTCAGCATGATTTGGCAGCACTTCTTATTAGCAATTTTCCTTCGTAGCTTTGCCTTCACAGCAGTTCATCATCGGATTGGGTTAAGATTGTTGGATTAGTTTCATT
This sequence comes from Boesenbergia rotunda, assembly GCA_024364735.1. Classification (NCBI taxonomy): domain Eukaryota; kingdom Viridiplantae; phylum Streptophyta; class Magnoliopsida; order Zingiberales; family Zingiberaceae; genus Boesenbergia; species Boesenbergia rotunda. The sequence continues at coordinate 157,369 of JAGFNQ010000284.1, read as the reverse complement.
AATTTTAGTTGTTAAGTGTTGCTTGTGGATTGTTGAATGTGGTTGTTGATGTTTGTATCAAGTTTGATCTCTCATATTTTTGAATGGCACATACTCATATCGTTTTAAATACTGCTTATAAGTTGTTCGACAAAATGTTTCTTTAGTTAGGTTTAATTCCATGTGCTCTGTTTGGCTTACTTCTTGCTTGTCTTGCCTCTTTTAATTGCTTTATGTTCATGTCTTCATTTAAATGCAATCAAGTTAGGTTAGATTAGATTTCTTTAATGCTGTAGTTTTTATCTACGTTTAGTTTCGTTAAAGCTTTATTTCAAGTTGTCCTTTCTTTACTGCAATTGTAGTTAGGTTATACTAGATTTCCTTACCTACATTGTCTTTCCTTAATTAGAACTAGATTTCATACTTGCATTTCTATTTCTGTTCGTAGTATTAACGTTCAAATCCATACCTAGTTTCATATCCAAAACCCAAAAGCAATAACATACGATCTTGAGAATTATCATGCATCAACTACATTCGTTGGGAGACGACTCAAGTTACTCTATGCTACATTAGTTTAGAGGAGTTCGATAATTTAATTGTATTTGAAACCATGACACGACTGAAACGGTTATCAAATTTGGCGTCGTTGCCGGGGAATGTAGTGGTGCTTGATAATTCTATCCTTTGATTCTATTTTTGATTGCTTTATCTTTTATATACGGTTGCTGCTATTTTACTTGTTTTGTGACTGGACTGCAGATTCAAAATATTTTCAAATGCTTATTTATCTCCTCACCAGTAGCCGTGTCAACAATTTTAGCAGCCCTATTCAGATTTGCAGCAGTACCAAACTTTCAATCAGCCACCACAGCAGTTTCAACCACAATTTCAGAATTTTCAGCAAGGGTGCAATCCAAATTTTCAACAAAATTTTCAACCATTTCAGCAGTCTCAACAAAATTTTCAGCAACCATTTAATCAGCCACCAATTCAACAGTTTCAGCAGAATTTCCCAGATTTCCAACAACCATTCAATTATGGTCAGCAAGGTTTTTATCAAGGACAGCAAGTATTTCAACCCTCACAGCAAGGTTTTCATTATTCACAGTTTTCAAATCAAGATTTTCAGTTTCAAGGTCAGAATTTTCAGCAAGACACTCAGAATTTTCACCCTCAAGCATTTGAACAATTCAATCAACAATGCCAGCCCCAATTTCAGAATTTTCAGAACAATAATTTCCAGCAACATCATCCTTGCTATCAGTCCAATTTTCAGAAGTTTAATCAGCCCATTCCACCATTTGAGCAGCCCCAACAGCTCCAATTTCAGATTGCACAGCCTACTCTTGATTTTCAGCAACCTTATGTCACATTTCAAGAACAACAAAAGCTTCAAGACATCGAAGGATGCCTTTGGAAATTGGTTAATCAAATGAATCAAATACTAGCCCAAAGATCAGGACAATTATCTTCTCAAGCCACTTTTAATTCTGCGGGGCATGGAGAGGATCCTCCTAGCATTAGCATGGATATTTCAGATGAAGTTGTTGAGGCAGTGTTTATCGCTGATGATATTTCACTTGACATAGTAGCAGGAGATTTTAGCTCAGATAAGGTTGAAGATGTAGTAGAGACAGAGGCATTGGAGGAGATGGATGGAAAAGCATGTGACAGCCTTGAATTCGACACTGCAGCTTTACAGGACCCTTCTTATCTTTTTTTTTTGTGATGATATTGCTATTGATGGTCCTAATTTTTCTAATATGGTTGTTGCAGATATTACTGAGGAAGCATGCATAGGAGATGATTCTATAAGTGTAGGGGATTACACTGAGCCCCAGGGACCACCACCATTGACTGGTACACTAGAAGATTCAGAAGATCAACATGGAAATGTAGGGACTTGCATAGTGGAAGCAAGAACCCAAGAATCACCTGTTTCAGTTGAGTGTCCACCAGAATTTGAGCCTGAGATGGAACCTGAACTTGACCAGGAGGGGACCACAGTTACATCTACTCTTGTAGAACTTCTAGGTATTCTTCAGCACGATCAGGTAAGTATTCCTCCTATTTCTTTTGAAAATTGCATAGAGGTACCTCAAACTGATTTTATTGTTTGTGATACACTTATGGATACATCTTTTGTAGAATTTGATTATGAAAAATTCATAGAGGTACCTAGTGTTGAATTTGTGGAATGTAAAGCATGTTGTGATACATCTCATGTAATTACTGATTGTGAAAAATTTATAGAGGTGCCTAAAACTGATTGTGTTCATTGTGATGAATTTATTGACACATCGTCTGTAGAAATTGTTTGTGAAAAATCTGTAGAGGCACCTAGAATTGATTCTGTTCATTGTGGTGAATGTTTGGACACACCTAGTGTTGAGTTTGCTTGTTGTGATGATATTATTGATACATCTTTTATGGAAAATAATTGTGGAAATTGCATAGAGGTACCCAATGTTGATGTCATTGGTTGCGATGCATGTCTTGATACATATTATTTAGAAAATAATTGTGATAAATTCATTGAGGTACCGAAAATTGATTTCATAGGATGTGATACATATCTTGAGTCATTTTATGTAGAGGTTGTTCACATTTCACTCTTTTCTTACCCTGCATGCGTGCGGGAGGTATTCTCTCTACTTGGTTTTGCAGGATTCCATAGGCTTCTAGAATGGGTTCTGAAACTTAATGGCCTACAATCTCCCGGAAGGACTTCTAGGGGGCATGCAGTGGGAGGGGTCGAGTTCACTTTGATTTTCAATTATCTATCCCAAGAATGGATTCTGAACTTAATCGTCTCCGACCCCCGGAAGATGCTTGTGCTAAATTGTCAAGGGAGAAATCCGTGCACTACGAGGTTGATCACATGAGGATAGTTCTCCCAAAATGGATGCTACGTGCTCTCTACCCTACTTAAAGGGGAGTTTGTTCCTTTTCTTTCCTTTTTCTTATTTTCTTTATGTTTATGCTTGCATGTTTGTTTGCTTTTATACTTTGCATTCATGTTTTGCTTCCTCATTCTGCATTTTGGTTTGGGTTTGAATAAACCTTGTTTGACTTCTAGTTGTATCTCCTTACATGTTCCTTTATTATGCTTTGAGAATCATAAAAGATGGTTAAGTCTGACTATTGAGTTTTGGTTTCCTTGGTATGCTTGGGGACATTAATTGCATTTAGTCAATTGTTGTGGTGATGGACTCTATCTTGTTGGATTAAGCATGGCATTTTATTGTTCACCTAGTGAGGATATTGCATGCCTATCCTTAATCCTCTTATGTGTGATAGCATTTGTGATACTTGACACTCTAGAACTTGCTTTGATTCTTTTTGAAATTACAATAGCATAAGCTTACATGAATATGATGGAGGCAACCTTTCTTGTTGAACTCTTAGTTTTCCCTCTACTTTGCTACTGTTACTAGTGAGCGTTTCACCTATTACTTTCATGTTTCATTGTCTTTCAGATCCTCTCATTGTCACCATATTCTCACTGTCATATCTTTGTTAGCTTATTCTTTCCTTGAGCATGCGATGAAAGCATGGGGTGATTACATGATGAGTACATTTTTATTTGTCTATTATTAGCCTCTATTATTGTAAGTTTGAGATGTTATCATGCTTTGTTACATATTTAGTAGTTTTCGCGAGACACTCAAGTTTTAAGTGTGTGTGGGGGGGGGGAGACAAGTGTGTATGGACGAATGCTTGTAAAAAAAATCTCTCTATTTAAAAAAAAAAGAAAAAAAGAGAGAGAGAGATAGAAAAAAAATAAAGATGAAAAAAGTGAAAAAAAGAAAAAAATGGAAGAAAAATTAATGAGAATGAAAAAAAATCCTCAAGCATTCGGGATTTTGTTAGTGATGAACAAAAAGGAATATTTTCTTGATGTGTACTCTTTTGATATTATTGTTTAGAGAAATTCAAGAGTTATATTGTTAATCCATACATGCATTTTAAGAGATGTTGTTAGTGGTTGATGTGTAGTGCATTGAGAATGTGCAAGGAGAATTTTGAGTGTTGGATGTTTGGGTGAGTTCTTATTTTGGCATATCGGTTGATTGTATACATCATGTTGATTACCCCAATGTTCTCATATTCTCTTTGATCTTCTTTGTTATCTACTTTCTTGTTCTCTTGTTAGCACTTGGTTTCATTATTATTCATTGAAAAGCCCTCTTGATTTGTGTACTTATGTTATAGTAGTGGAGAAGTAGAAAATAAGCAAGCATATGGTAGTGCAATGTCATGAATGCTTTGAGAGAACTCCACTTCCATATTTGTTATTTTTGTGAGCATCAGTGCATATATCCATCTTGTGAGGTTTTTGTCATGCTTAGTTTATTCAAGTTGATGAAATTACCATGTTTTTGACTTATGTGAGATTTGGAACCATAAATACATTGATTCTTGAGACTTGATGATCCTAAGTAACTTTCTTTTATTATTTCTTGAAGTATTGATAGGGGATGTAATGTTTGGGAGATATGTTGTTTTCTTTTAGTTTTGTTTACTTGCCCGAGACGTGCAAGAATTAAGTGTGGGGGAGTTGATAACCATCATTTTTGTTGATTATTTTAGGCTCTAAAATCCATGTTTGATCCACATTTTATATGCTTAAGTTTGCAATTGTATTAGGTTTCATATATTCCCTCTAGTTTGGCTTTTAATTCAAATATTTGTATATTTGGGATATTTTTGGCACTAAATTTGAATATCATTTTGTAGGCTTCAATTGATCATGGACCTAGATCAAATCGGGTCAGACTTGAGTCAGCATTGGATCCAGATCAAAGGGATCAAGCATCGGATTATTAGGAGCCGTCCATTCCAGAGAACGGCTAGATCTAAGCCATCGGTCAACTTCTGGTCAATCCGAGTTCAAGATAGAATCACTCATGACCATAGATCAAGATCTGAAAATTTCAGCTAAATCAGAAGTAATCTGACCGTTGGATCGAGCTCAAGATGTTCTAGACCATCCATTCAAGAAAAGGGAAGATCAGGACCATCCACCACTGATCTGGTTAATCCGAGTTGGGGACAGGTAGATCAGGACCATGGATTGGGATCTGTGGAGTTTGACTCAGATCTGAAGAGATCCAACTGTTGGATACAGTCAAATCGATCTCAGCCGTCCGATGCTAAGGAATTAAAGATTGAACCCAACTTCTGAGCTGGACTGAACCGAATCTGGCTTGGCTGACCGAACCACATAACTGGGATGAACTATGAACTCAAAGGGCTGAATGAATCCAACTGAAGCTGGCTTGGCTGACTGGACTGAACCCAAGCTGGGTGAACCGAACTACTGAAGTTGACTGAACCGAACCGCTGAAGTCGAGACAAACAAAAGGAAGCAGCTCGCGCGATTTAGTGCAGACGGGATTTTTCCCGACTCACTCCATCCGCTCCATCCTCACCGCCGGCGACTTCCTTTCCATCCTCATCCCATTTCATCGCCGCCGACCGGAGCTTCGATCGATCAGTTTGAGGGGTTCCCGACTCGATCAGATCTTCTCCATCCGCTCTCCACTCCATCACAAGCTAGGGCCCAGGGGTTCTGAGCCCTAGTCGACTTCACCGCCGCCGACCAAAATTCCTTCAAAGCTTTGTTCTTCTTTATCAGCAGCTTCAATTTCTTCACCGCAATTGTTTTAAGCAGTTTGTTTTTTTTCCTTCGCAGTTTCTTCACAGGGTCAATTTCCAGCAGTCGGCAACCATTTCTTCACAGCACAATGTTGGGACCGGGTGCATGCCGACGTGGACATGTATTGTAATTGTTACATAATTACATGCAGTGGAAACAAAAGCATGAATAATTTCCTAAATTATTCTAACACATATCCTAAGCATGCAATGTGTTCACATAATCGTAATATAAAATTTTTGCAGAAAAGGAAATTACTCTACGAATTACCTTGCGTAACTTGGAAGAAGGACGAGATCCAACCGTTAGCGTCCCTTGAAAGCTCCGCCTCTATTCGTATCCACGCCGAGTATCGTCGGATGACTTCGCTAAGCCACGAGTTTCGTGTTCTCTACGAGAACTACTAGATTCTCCGTGAACACGACGAAAACCGAGAGAGTAATCAAATCGAAAGACTCACCACCAAGGTTGGCCGAAGAGGAAGATCGTCGCAAGGAAGAACTTCGTCGCCTTGATGCTCACGGCAAGAAGAAAGAAGGAAGGGCTATGGCAGGCCAAGAGAGAGGGAGAGAAGAAGAGGAGAGAGCCCAAGCAATTCTTGGATGGATCATCTTCCATGGCACCCCTTGGGTCCTTTATATAGGGAGAGGTTTCTTAATTCCCAAGCAAACCTCTCCTTGATTATGGAATAATTTCTCAATCAATCCATAATCAAGGCTCTCATGATCAAGCTTCTTCTTCTTGATTATGGAATAATTTCTCAATCAATCCATAATCAAGGCTCTCTTTCTTTTGACATGATTATATAAAACAAACCAACCATTGGTTCATTATATAAAAATTTATAAAATAAACCAACCATTGGTTCATTATATAAATTTTATTAAACAAACCAACTCATGGTTCATTATATAAAAATTTATATAAAATTTATATAACCTTTTATAAAATAAACCAACCTTTGGTCTATTTTATAAAACAAACCAAAATAGCCTTATCCTCTTATGGTGGTTGCCGACCATGACAAGAAGAGAGGAGGCCCCCTCCTTGGCCGGCCCATCTAAGCCCAATTGGATCAAATCCCTTAATGAATTAAACTTATTTAATTCACCCATTAAGTCTTTAAAAGACTTAGCCATTCTATGCTTCTGATACGTCTGAAATAAATTCAGTTTTGACTATTGTTTAGAGTTACCAAAAATAGTCTATCTCGATTGGAGAATCCAATTCTCAACTCGTTTTAAATCCTTCGAATTACTTGTTATGCGTGTGACCAAATAGGCTTTCAATTTATATTGGCCGCCCATAATTAACTAATTAATTATAGAACGATCATGAGTGGCACCTAGTAGTACATCATGATCCCCAATTAATTGAAAGATCAACGGTTGACATTAGAAATGATTCTGAAACCCTTCAGCAGCTATAATGAATCGTGCCCCATTCCCTTCACAATCTTATAACCACTTGGTTCAGGACATGGTCTATGTGTGTCAGCCCCCACTAGGCTGACTACGTCACACCTAGCCCAAGTAACGTTTCCTCGTCTTATGGATTCTAATTACTCTCATGTATTTGAGAGATTCATACTCTGAACATGTCATGCTCTGGCCAGAGGCTTCGAGTAACAATCCGACGATAGGCCTCGGGTATACATCTCCTCGCAAGGAGTGGTGAATCCTTTGTAGGCTGTTCAAACATCTTCGGGCACTTCGGCTTATACCCAATCATCCTGGGTCCACACCTCCTTGGAGATGCTTGCTTAAGATGTCAAAGTATAAGTCTCCATGACCAAGATGACTTGAACACCGCAAGTCAAAGGAACATCGCACTTAAGCTGCAGTAAGAACTTCACTGACATATCTATATGTAGACTACCATATGAGTTTTACAGCCAGTCACTCCAATGAACTAGTTCCCTTAACTAGCATTCATGTTTATCTCCGGACATCTCAATGTTACCAGCCAGTGAGAATCAGCTGATTAGAGAATAATCCATGCTAGTCTCAACAGAATTGATAGTGTCCATATTTATCAATTCATCGACTAGGGACAATTTCAGTACTTCACAATTGCACATGTAGAGATAATCACTAGTTGTGAATTCATCACAAATTCTCTCATGTTGTGAATTGTATTGCGGACATTCAGTAAACGAGCTTAAGATCTTAATCAAATAATCATGTATACTCAAATAGTGAATATTCATTTATTAAAATAAATGATTACAATCATAAGGCGATTGCCTTAGGACACTTCTCTCATATCACTAACAAACTCCCACTTGGCCTAATGCCAATCGCTACGGTACCCAATACCACAGGCTCTAACATGACCCTCAAACTTACTTTGAGGCAAGACCTTAGTTAAAGGATCCGCTAAATTCCTTTCAGTGGGAATTTTCTCAATTTGTTTATCATTCCTACTTATGATCTCTCTGATCAGATGATAGCGGCGAAACACATGTTTGGATCGCTGATGAGACCTTGGTTCCTTTGCTTGTGCAATAGCTCTATTGTTGTCGCAGTAAACCGGTATTGCTTCATCAATGGTTGGAACAACACCAAGTTCTGAGACAAACTTCTTGATCCAGACTGCTTCCTTTGCTGCTTCCGAAGCTGCAATATATTCCGCTTCCATGGTAGAATCCGCTACGGTGTCTTGCTTGGAACTTTTCCAGTTTACTGCGCCTCCATTCAAAATAAATACGTATCCGGACTGAGATTTGGAGTCATCCTTATCTGTCTGGAAACTGGCATCTGTATATCCACGTATTATCATATCACCTTCTCCATATATTAGGAACACATCCTTAGTTCTTCTTAAGTACTTGAGGATTGTCTTGACAGCCACCCAATGATCCATTCCTGGATCAGACTGGTATCTGCTTATGACGCTCAGAGCATATGATACATCGTGTTGGGACCGGGTGCATGTTGACAAGGATACGGGTTCGTAAATTTTAAAATATTTACGTGCAGCGGAAGAATTAGCATTAAATAATTTCTCAAATTACTTTTAACCACGTATCTAGCATGCGACCTTATGATGTGTGGACATGATCATAAATTAAAATTTTACGAAAAGTAAACTAATTTACTTTGTACCTCGCGTAACTTGAAGTAAGGAACAAGATCCAACCGTAGCGTCCCTTGGAAGCTCCGCCTCTATTCGCGTCCACGCCGAGTTCTCTTCAGGATGACTTCGCAAAGCCACGAGTTTTGTGCCGACGAGAACTACTAGATTCTCTAAAGGCACAACTAGAAGATCAAGAGAGAAGATAGGAAACTAACCACCAAGAATCGGAATCTAAATTCCGGGAAGGAAGGAGATGCTATCCGCTTCTTCTTCTTCTTCTTCGGCTCCTTCTTGGTGATGGTTTCTTGCGCCGGCCCTAGGAGGAAGAGGCGCCAGCCCTAGGTGGAGGAGCTTGGGCGCCGGCCCTAGGAGGAGGGGATGTGGGCGCCGGCCCTAAGGGGAAGGGAGAAGAGAATATGAGAGAGAGAGAGAGGGAGCTACTAATCTCTTGATAACTCAATTGATTGGAATTCAAGGCTTGCCTTTGGTTCCTTTATATAGTAGCCTCTCCCTTGCCAAGTCTCTCTTTTAACGGAATTAACGGAATTAGTTTTCATAAGAAATTTATCTTATAAATTCTCTTATGAATTATTCCGTTTAAACCAAGTTTTATTATAACTAACTTTATAATAAAACAAATTCATCTCTCCTTTAATTATGGAATAAATTTTACAAGAAATTTATAAACTTTCTTTTTATGAAAAAATCAATTCATAATTGATTTTATAAAATTAAAATAAACCATTCCATGGATCATTTTAATTTCCATAAAAGAATAAATTTCAATAAATTTATTTATATAAATTTCTCTACACAAATTTATTTATCCATAATTTATAAAACAAATCGCGCTAGATTTATTTTATTAATTAAACCAAATAAATTGATTTCTTCCCCTTGTTGTGGCCGGCCAAACCAAAGGGATTTAGCACCCTCTTTGGCCAGCCAAACCAAACCGAACCGATCGCGAATTAAACTCATTTAATTCGCCCGATAAGCCTTCAAAAGACATAGCCATTTTAAGTTTCTGTTGCGCCTCTGATTAACTCAGATTCGACTTATTTCTCTTGATCGGAAAATCCAATTTTCAACTCGTTTTAAATCCCTCGGATTACTCGTAGTGCGTGTGACTAAATAGGCTTTCGATTTATGTTGGCCGTCTATAATCAACTAATTATAGAACGATCATGAGTGGCACCTAGTAGTACATCATGACCCCAATTAATCGAAAGATCAACGGTTTGACCTCAGAAGTAATTCTGAAACCCTTCAGCAGCTCTAATGAATCGTGCCCCCATTCCCTTCACCATCATATACCCACTTGGTTCAGGACACGGTCTATTTGTGTCAGTCCCCACTAGGCTGACTACGTCACACCTAGCCCAAGTAGTGCCTTTCTCGTCCTTTGGAATTCTAATTACTCTCACGTATTTAAGAGACTCGCACTCTAAACATGATATGCTCTGGCCAGAGACTTTGAGTAACAATCCGACGATAGGCCTGGGTATACATCTCCTCGCAAGGAGTGGTGAATCCTTTGTAGGCTGCTCAAACATCTTCGGGCACTTCGGCTTATACCCAATCATCCTGGGTCCACACCTCCTAGGAGATGCTTGCTTAAGATGTTAAAGTATAAGTCTCCATGACCAAGATGACTTGAACACCGCAAGTCAAAGGAACATCGCACTTAAGCTGCAGTAAGAACTTCATTGACATATCTATATAGATTACCATATGAAGTTTTACAGCTAGTCACTCCAATGAACTAGTTCCCTTAACTAGCATCCATGTTTATCTCCGGACATCCCAATGTCACCAGCCAGTTAGAATCAGCTGATTAGAGAATAACCCATGCTAGTCTCAACAGAATTGATAATGTCCGTTTTTATCAATTCATCGACTAGGGATATTTTCAATACTTCACAATTGCACATTTAGAGATAATCACTAGTTGTGATCCCATCACAAATTCTCTTATGCTGTGAATTGTATTGCGGACATTCAGTAGATGAGTTTAAGATCCCAATCAAATACACAAACATGTATACTCAAATAGTGAATTATCATTTATTAAAATGAATATTTACAATCATAAGGCGATTGCCTTAGGACACTTCTCTCATATCACTAACAAACTCCCACTTGGCCTAATGCCAATCGCTACGGTATCCAATACCACAGGCTCTAAAATGACCCTCAAACTTGTTCTAAGGCAAGGCCTTAGTTAAAGGATCCGCTAAATTTCTTTCAGTGGAATTTTCTCAATTTGTATGTCATTCCTACTTATAATCTCTCTGATCAGATGATAGCGGCGAAGCACGTGTTTGGATCGCTGATGAGACCTTGGTTCCTTTGCTTGTGCATTAGCTCCATTGTTGTCGCAATAAACTGGTATTGCTTCATCAATGGTTGGAACCACATCAAGTTCTGAGACGAACTTCTTGATCCAAACTGCTTCCGTGGTAGAATCCGCTACGGTGTCTTGTTTGGAACTCTTCCAACTTATTGCGCCTCCATTCAAAGTAAATACGTATCCAGACTGCGATTTGGAGTCATCCTTTTCTGTCTGGAAACTGGCATCTGTATACCCACGTATTTCCATATCTACTTCTCCATATATTAGGAACACATCCTTAGTTCTTCTTAAGTACTTAAGGATTGTCTTGACAGCCGCCCAATGATCCATTCCTGGATCCGACTGGTATCTGCTTGTGACGCTCAAAGCATACGATACATCGGGCCTTGTACATAACATAGCATACATGATAGATCCTATCGTGGATGCATAGGGAATCTTATTCATGCAAATCCTCTCGTCTTCTGTGCGCGGACACATAGACTTTGAAAGGTTGATCCCATGCCTGATGGGAAGGTAACCTTTCTTGGATTCCGACATGCTAAACCTTTTTAGCACTCGGTCTATATACGTAGACTGTGAAAGACCAAGCAACCGTTTTGATCTATCTCTATAGATTCTAATCCCAAGGATATAGGTTGCTTCTCCCAGGTCTTTCATGGAGAAAGTTTTGGATAACCAAATTTTAACTGTCTGTAAGACTGATATATCGTTTCCTATAAGTAATATGTCATCGACATATAATACTTGGAATACGACTGCACTCCCACTAACCTTCTTGTACACACAAGGTTCGTCAGGATTTTGTGAGAAATCAAACTCTTTGATTGTCTCATCAAAACGGATGTTCCAGCTCCTAGATGCTTGCTTCAGTCCATATATGGATCGTCGAAGCTTGCATACTTTGGTTTTATCAACCGATGTGAAACCTTCAGGTTGTATCATGTATACATCCTCAAGCAGGTTTCCATTAAGGAAAGCTGTTTTCACATCCATTTGTCATATCTCATAATCATAATGAGCTGCTATGGCTAGGAGCATCCGAATGGATTTGAGCATAACTACTGGCGAATAGGTTTCGTCATAATCAATTCCTTGTTTTTGACGATATCCTTTTGCCACTAATCTAGCCATAAAGATAACTACATTACCTTCCATGTCGGTTTTCTTCTTGAAAACTGTAACGCCCCGAAATTTCCCATATGAAATATGGTGAATTCATGAAATAGTATCATGAAGTATTATGAAATATTATGAATTCATAATTATGGAATTCATGAAATAGTATCATGAAATATTATGAAATATTATGAATTCATAAATATGAAATATTATGGAATTCATGAAATAGTATCATGAAATATTATGAAATATTAGGAATTCATAAATATGAAATATTATGGAATTCATGAAATAGTATCATGAAATATTATGAAATATTATGTATTCATAAATATGAAATATTATGGAATTCATGAAATATTATCATGAAATATTATGAAATATATGAATTCATGGAATATAATTAATATTATGAAATTTCATGATGGGCTTGGCTTAATGGGCTTGGATTAGTGCAAAATGTGATAAAAAGGAAATATAGAAGGGTCGAGGAAGCAGGGATTGAACCTTGAACCTCCTAGTTGCACTCTCCATGTCTTAACCAATGAACCAAGCAATATTTTATGTAGAAGGAATAAGGAACATGCTTGTTAAGTGAGTAGGAGTGAAGAGACATGTCTTTTCATGAGAGAAGTATAAATAAGGGAAGTTGGAATAACTTCCTTTTTCTTCTCTTCTTCTTTCTCACTTCTTCCCACCGAAACCTCCTTCTTCCCCTTCTCTTCTTCCATTTTCGAAAACCTCATCCAAGGGTTCTAACCCTACGACAATTGCAAGGAGGGAAGCCAAGTGTCTTTGCCTTCTACCAAGACCACGGAGTCTTAGAGGAAAATTTGAAGAAAAAGGCTTTCACATACCCTTCAAGTGTAGGGTACCCTACGATTTAAAGAAGATTAAATTCCAGCGCTAGGATGTAAGTATCCTCTCGCCTGCAGTATAATGGTTTATGCATGATTTCCTTGTGTTCTTGTTTTGGAAAAATGGGAGTTCTCCCTTATAAGACTTTCGGCCACCACCATGAAATAGGTTTTGGTTGATTCTTGATGCATGAGGATATCCCTAGGAACTTAGGGTATGGATGTATGTTGTTTTCCAAATTTTTGAGAGGACAAAAATTAGGGTTTGGTACCCTACATGTTTCGGCCAAGAGGGAATAAGCAAGGGCTTTTGGGTTGGTTGCTATCCTATTGTGTTCCCATGATTAGTATTGTAGATAAAGTATTTGTGTAAAGATTGGATGTCAAAAACCTAGCCTACCCTACCCTACAAGTTTCGGCCAAGGCAATGAATTAGGGTCAAGGAGAGTTGAATTATCCTAGAAAATATTCATGCTTAGTGTATGGTGTGATATTGTATACAAGATGTTTGTATCATTGTTGTGTGAATGATTAATGCAAAAGTCCTAATATTTCCCTACTCTTGATGTTTCGGCCAACCCACTAGGACTAGGGTTTGTAAAGGTCAAACTACCCTATGATATATGTTTATGGTTGGGGATGATCATATGTATATGTATGTGGTGTTAAATGGAAGGGTTGATATGTAAACCTTAATTGTTAGCATGCTATGATATGTTTATGTATGAGGTGTTTGAATGAATGTATGAGTGAATATTTAGTTCAAACCCTAATTGTCCCTATACTTAAGTTTCGGCCAACCCTAGAAGGACTAAGGTTTAGGGTTGTATAATTATCTCATGATATGCTTTATGTTTAATAAGTTGCATGAATAATATGTGAAGGCTAAACTACCCTACGGGACATGATTATGTTTAGCAAAATAATATGTATGAGCATGTATGGAATATGATATATGTATGAACATGTATGAAATATTATGTACGTATGAACATGTATGAAATATGATGCATGTATGAACAAGTATGAAATATGATGTATTTATGAGCATGCCTTATAGCCCCTGGGGGGTACCTTTATGAAATTGCATGTGATATGTTAAAATGCTTGAAGGGATACTCAAATAAGTATGGGATCAAGAGCACCCCTTATGTTGTGTGGTGTGTCCCTACGGGATCATGAGCACCCTTGAAGAGTGGTGTGTCCCATAAGAGTGAATATGGAGTATTCCTTAGCATATATGTAAAAGCATGATAAGTATTTTACTTTTAAGTTGTGTACCCGACTCGTAAGGGGGTCGTTAAATAAATCCGGGGTGCATGTTAACGTGGCTCCGGTAGGACGGAAGGGTCCTGCTCTAATGACTTGGTGGCTCGCTACCCCAATTCATTAGGGAACGCGCAATAGTTTCCGCGCGATAGTTGGTACACAACAGGGCCCAATATGATATGGATGTATTTTTAAGTAATACCATTATGGAATTGTTTTGAAAACATTCATTGAAAGCATTTGTTATATGTGAAGAGTATGCTTATGGTACTTGATACTGCATGCTTAGAAACTTAGATGGTTGATATGCTTTGATGAACTTATACTTATGATTGATTATGTGTACATGTTATATTCTTTCGCACGGATTTTGCGAGTAGGACAGGATCCTTACTAAGCATTGTGCTTACTAGTTTATGTGTTGTCTTATGCTGCAGATAACACTTAAATGGAAGGAAGAGGCAGGAGGCTGAAGATGTGTGGGGTGGTGGCTCGGGAAGAAAGATTTCTATATCTACATATTTATGCTTATGTTATGCTCCTTGACAATGAATGATAGTGATTAGGATTGATATTGCATGATAATAGTTACACTTGGAATTTTCATATACTTGATTTATTGGATTATATTATGGTGTGAAATAATATGTGAACCTATCATGTTATATAATGTCACTTAATAATTTTTGCAAGCATGCTTAGTACCTAGTTCTCTTAAGCCCTTGCATTGTTGTTTTAATGTCATGCTAGGAGATAGAAATAGAAAAAAAATATTACTATATGATTGAATGTACGTAACCCCGCCTTGAGGGTAGATATAAGGGCGGGCGTTACAAAAACCCACTTGCATCCTATGGGCTTAATCCCTTTAGGTGGGTTAACCAAGTCCCATACTTGATTTTCGTACATGGAATCCATTTCCGACTTCATGGCTTCAAGCCATTTGTCCCTTTCTGAACATTTCAGAACACCTTCATAACTGATAGGTTCGTCATCGCTTATGAGTAACACGTCATTCGATTCGCTTATGAGAAATCCGTATCTCTCTGGAATATTGCGTGTCCTATCAGACCTACGAAGAGGTGGTGTCGTTTTAGGTTCAACTGATAGCTCATCATTATGAGGTATTGGTTGTGGGTCTAGACTAGGTGTCTCTGTAATGTCTATTGGAGTTTCTTGAACTTCATCAAGTTCAATGCCACTCCCACTGTTTTCTTGTAAAAGAAATTCTTTTTCTAGAAATACAGCATGTCTTGAAACAAACACCTTTTGTTCCAAGGGATGATAGAATTGGTAACCCTTCATTTCCTTAGGGTATCCAATAAATAGACATTTATCAGACTTAGCATCCAATTTGTCTGATACAGTCCACTTCACATAAGCGGGATAACCCCATATCTTAAGGTGAGTTAAGTGGGGTTTCTTATTATTCCATGTCTCATATGGAGTAGTAGAGACTACCTTGGTCGGGACTCTGTTTAGCAAGTAAACAGCTATCTTAAGTGCATAGCCCCAAAAGGATTTTGGAAGAGTTGCATGATTCATCATCGACCTAATCATGTCCATCAAGGTTCGGTTGCGCCTCTCAGATACACCATTATGCTGTGGTGTATACGACGGAGTCCATTGGGACAATATCCCGTTGTCCCTAAGATAATCTTGAAACTCTTGACTTAAGTATTCACCACCCCGATCGGATCGAAGTATCTTAATACTTTTGCCAAGTTGTTTCTCTACTTCATTTCTGAACTCTTTGAATTTCTCAAAGGCTTCAGATTTGTGTTTCATCAAGAACACATACCCGAATCATGAGTGATCATCGATAAAGGTGATGAAGTAGCTATAGCCTCCTTGTGCAAGAGTTGACATTGGTCCACATACATCAGTATGTATTAGACCAAGCAATTCTTCGACTGGATTACCTTTTCCGGAGAAGGGTAATTTGGTCATCTTGCCTTTTAAGCATGATTCGCATGTATCAAATGAACCGGGTTCAAATGATTCCAGAATTCCACATCGGTGTAATTCGGTCATGCGTTTCTTACTTACATGGCCAAGACGGCAATGCCAAGTGTAGGAGTCTATTCGATTATCCATTCGAGCATGTTTGTTGCTAACTTCGATATTGAAAGCGTCACCGGATAAATCTAACGTGTAGATACCATTGCACAAAGTTCCATTCCCATAAAGAACGCCATTTAAAGTTATGTAACAACAATTGTTACTAAAAGTTAAATGATAACCCTTTTCATTCAAACATGAAATAGATACAACGTTCTTTATTAACGAAGGAACGAAATAACAATTATCCAATTCTAAGACACGTCCAGTGGGGAGCTTTAGCAAATATGTTCCGATGGCAACAACAGCAATCTTTGCTCCATTTCCAACTCGCAAATTCGCTTCTCCTTTGACGAGTCTTCTTCTATTCCTTAGCCCCTGTATGTCATTATATATATGTGAGCTACACCCAGTATCAAGTACCCAGGTATTTGAGGAAATAGAGTGACATTCAATAACGAAGATACCTGAAGAGGATGGGGCATCGGATGCCTTATTCTTCAAGGACTCAAGATAAACCTTGCAGTTTCTTCGCCAGTGACCCTCCTTGCCACAATGATGGCAAGTTCCTTTTGGTTTCTTTTCAGTCTTTTTGGCCTTTTTCTTCTTCCCTTTATTCTGTTCTTTGGCCTTCCTCTTAGAACCTTTCTTCGAGAAACCAACTAACAGTACCGTCTTTTGATCCGGCTTTACAGAAGGCTCCACAGTCTTCAGCAGCTTGAGTAACTCAGGAATGGTAGTCTCTAGTTTGTTCATCCGATAGTTCATCACAAATTATGAATAACTTTTGGGCAAACAACTCAGAATTAAGTCAATACTTAGTTCATGATCCATTGCAAAACCGAGTGTGCTCAGTCGCTCAATGTACCCCAACGTCTTTAGCACAAACTGCGAGGCAGAAGTGCCTTCCTGCATCTTAGTGGTGAAGAGGAGTCTGGAGACTTCGAACCTTTCGGATCTCGCCTGCTCTTCAAACAACTCATGAAGATGGAAGATGATGGTATTAGCATCCATATGCTCATGCTGCTTTTGCAACTCAGGTACCATAGAGGCTAGCATGATGCAACTCGCAAGTTCAGAATCGGTCACATGTTTCTGATAGGCCACTAGCTGGTCTGGAGTTGCACCTTCTGGAGGAGGGTTAGGAAGTTGATTTTCAAGGACATAAGCAAGCTTCTCTGCCTTGAGGACTATCCTCAGGTTTCGAAGCCAGTCCATGAAGTTTGGCCCAGTCAGTTTATTTGTGTCCAAAATGGAACGCAAGTTCAGAGAAGACATGATCCAGTGATTAACCTAGAAATACAAATTGAGTTTATGTGAGAAGAATGATTAAAGAATGTATCAACATACATTAATAAAATCCTATTTATTTTTCAAATTGAATAACCCTTTTTATCTATTCGGGAGATCGTAGGAACATCTCCAAATAGGTTGATATCCAACTATAGATAAGAACCACCATGGCTGTGGCCATCAAGTTATTCTTAGCTATGAAGGTAGGTATTTATACCGATTACATATCACATATATGTAACTATCACATTATGCTATCAACTAATTGAATGTTTGCATAAATCATTGGGTTGTTAACTCATTAACAAGTATGCGACATTATACATAGCACCCAACTGCACCTCTCTTTACATCGACCTTGGCTGTGGCACAACAAATCGATGCTCCAAGCTTAAGGCTGACCCATTAATCAAGAAATAGTTTTAATATGGTTGGAGCTCATTCAATCGTTTAGTCAGGCTTGGATGTGTCCAAAACCAAAATAGTTTTAAAATCTAGGAATAGAAATAG